>VWZL01000984.1:350313-472989 GCA_013396915.1 Stercorarius parasiticus
CCCCCCCCCAGGAATTACCACCAGCCGCAGTTGTCTCCCCCTTCCCACCTCCCAGTTCTTTCCCACTCCCGAGGGAGATAGGGCTGGCGGCGCGTGGAAGCATGAAAAAAATGCAAGGATTTGGTGGGGGGGGAAAAAAAAAAAAAGTTGAGGCTGCTGCAAAACGTGCATGCAAAGGGTAAAAGTGCAAGCAGGAAGGAGCGGACAAGAGGAAACGGCCTCAAGTTGCACCAGGGGAGGTTTAGATTAGATATTAGGAAAAATTTCGACACTGAAAGTGGTATCAAGCCTTGGGACAGGCTGCCCAGGGAAGCGGGGGGAATCACCATCCCTGGAGGGATTTGAAAGACAGGTAGACGTAGTGCTGAGCGATATGGTTTAGTGATGGTTTTTGTCAGCGTTAAGCCAGTGGCTGGCCTCGGTGATCTGAAAGGTCCCTTCCAACCTAGGCAATTCCATGATGCTAAGGAGTGGAAAGGGAAGGTGGCGTCCCCTGCCAGGCTGGCTGGGCTCTGGGGGCGGCAAAACCCTCCTCTGGCAGGCAAACAAGGAGGAGAGTCAGGGCTGAAAGCACTGCTGGACCTCACTGCAGGCGCAGCTTGTCCCAGGGTGCAACCCCAGCACTCTTCTGCTCCCTCCCATTGCTTTTCCTCTCGCTACACCGCCGAGCACCAACCCCCTTGGCACACCAGTGGTGGCTGATGCATCACACTGGTAAACATCAGCTTTAAATGATTTTACTCATTCTGGCATCATGTTGCAGCCATTAGAACAGTACTGTAAATAAAACCATAAGAACCGATGTGACTTCCCCACACCAGATCCTTTCCTCCAGCAGTGTCCTCCCTCAGGTCCCAGGAGAGGAGGACAGACCTCAGGCTGTTGGACAAGGTGGCACACAATGCTATAGAGCCCTCAACAAAACCAAGATCAGGTCACCTGGAGACCAGAGAAGGAGAAACAACCAAATGCAGCCCTCTGCCTTAACTAAAATGCTTTGAAGACACTGGTGTCAACACTTGCTTTGTCAGTGCCATTAGAGATGTGGACATCATTGCTAGCACACATCCAGGTGACAGTCCCAGCTCCCGTGACTTTAGTGGTTGGAGTTGTACTGATTTTCATGGAGCAGTGATTTTTACCTTTAGATTCATACCCTGAGCCACACCAGAGCATCCCAGCCCTCCCCTCCCTTGCACAGCAGCATCCTTAAGGCCTTCACCATCCACAGGGAAAATAACCATTGCCATCACCTGAGCTGCCACACTCTGCCTACCCTCCTGGACTCCAGTCTCTTTGTCTATGGGTTCAGTCATTCAGAACTGCAAGAACGCGGGCAGTCAGTGGCCATTCCACTTATTATATACAAGGGGGGCAATGTATGAGTTAGGGGTCACTCGTCCTGTCCCTGCTTTGGGCTGTCTGATGGAACTCAGCACAACAGGGGCTTATGTTGAGCTTTAGCTATTCACTCTGTAAGTCTTTGACCTGCAGGAATGGAAGTTTCTTGGACAGGTAATTGATATCAAACTAACACATCAAAACCTACAAGCACAGGAGGCCAAATCCCACCAGCTCTGCAGAAGGAAGCAAGGGGAAAGGGGTGCTCCCAGTAGCCTAATGAAGGGAAAGGGGCACTCAGTCTGTAGCCTAATAAAAGGGTTCTCTAATGGTTCAGTGGAGAAGAGCTGTAGGAAGTCTCTCTTTACCTCTGAACCTGTTGAGGTGCCTGCTCCCGCCTACCAGCCTCCCTGCGGAAGTGGAAAAGCAGGAGCATGAGCCACACACAAGAAGAGATTCTCTGCTGAAAGAGCCTTTCACCAGGGAGAGGCGAGAGGCAGATTGGCCGCAAGCCCCCAGCCGGGAGGAGGCACACAGCCGTGCACGTGCTGGCTGCGGCCACGTGGAGGGCGAGTACGGTGCCAATGGCACTCCCGGGCAAATCCCTCAGATGAAAGCCCCTTCCAGTTCCTGCCTTTCATGAGTAACCAGATGACTAGAGGCTGGCTAGACAAATTAAGTGATGCTCCACATCCAGGGGGAGCCTGCAGGCAAGCTCTTTCAGTACGAGTAACACCTGGGCAACCCTGCAAGCACCGCTGCAGAGCACCCACTGGGTGCAGCCCAGCAATGAGAGCGTCCATCACCACTGCACCTCCCTCCTGCTTTAAAAACATCCCACTGCTCACAGCAACAGTCCTTCCCACAGACTCTCGGCTGCAGGTGTGGAGCAGAGAAGCTATTGCAGAGCCACAGAAACACTGCACGGCAGAGATGATTTCTCTCCCCTCCACTTGTGTGGACAACGAAGCATCTCAGGCACATGGATATGAAACGAGGACAGCTAAAAGCACCAGCAGACCCTGTGGGTTACAAATACCCTCCCCTTCCCAGTAACCCTCCTCATTATGATAACAAAGTATTGGTAGTATTTCTATGGATGCCCAATTACCCTCAAGAGGCACCACCAGCCTCACCGAGAGAGGTGGTGTCCGATTGCAGCCCCGGTCATACAAATGCCAGGATCCTGGGTCTTCTCATCCCAGATTGGCATTTCTGATCATACAAACAGCTCATTGTTTGGCAATGAGACCCTGTTTTGCCTTCTCCAGCTGCAAGTAGAAATCCCACCAACACCTGAACTCTGTAACCCAAGCACTGACGTTCCCTGCCCTTCCAGAGGCAGACAGCTCTAGGAAGGGGGATACCTAAAGCAGCAGCAGGACCACAGGCAAGGAAATAAAAGCAGCTCAGATCAGCGCGCTCACTGACACACCACCCGTTTCCCAAGGGGTCTCCACTGCAGCAGCAAGCCAGATTACCCAAACCTGGACCCACATCAGATGCAAAGCAACTTTGCTTTACACCAGTTGAGAACCCGACGCAGGGAGCGCTTGCTGAGCAGTAAGTCTGAGTTCCCTGTTGCTTTCCAGGTGATTTAGAAGCTTGCACAGACCTGTTTGCCCCTCCTTGACAAGAACAGAGAAATACAGAAATAAGCTTGTAATGGCAAACTGGAAAATTCCGGCATCTGCATGCCAAGTTTAAAGAGCCAAGCTCCGGGTTGGAGTGGGCCAAATCATCTGGTGGTGCAAGCTCCAAGTAGGTTTACGCGAGTTGGGTCGGTTGATGCCAACTCCAAATCCCTCCAGCAGCCAGTCGGGGTAATGTCTGAGTAGCCAAAGGAATACACTGCAGCAGTGGCAGATGGCCAAATATCTTTAAGGAACAGCAGTTTAGAGCAGTATTTTCATGACTAAATGCATCTTGAGCCCAGCTAGCTGTTGTTTATAGGTTGGAGGACACATTTGTCAGCTTTCAGAAAAAAGCTTAAGATACACGTGTAAAAAGATTTTTTTTTAATATCGTTTATACGCTACGAAGCCAGAGATGAGCATTCAGCCAAAAAACCCAGAAGGGCATTACTCTGTAGTTGGAAATAAAATATTGGGGTAATCAGAAAGAGTAACCCTAGGTGTTACTGACAACCATTACACCCTACGACCAGTTGATGAGAACAGACTGAAAATGAAACTTTCTTAGAGCTTACCTGAGCTGCTCCGTAAATAATCAGGACAATCAACTGCTCTCAGGAATGGTTTCAAACGCTATTTACGAAGAACGCGCGTATCTAAAAAGACAACTTTCCTCTGCAATCTTACAACCTGCCTTTATTCTTTGCAAAGATATTAACACAGTTGCATCCCTTCCCCAACTCAAATTTCAGGATTTGTCTTATGCTGAAATCACAATCCTGACTTATGATCTCACACCTGTTGCCATGGAAGCGACTGCTCTCAAATTCAGCTTAAGAAAAAAAATAATAATATGGGAATTTAGTGCTGCTGAGACATTTTGGATTGGGACTTGAAAAAATAAAGCCATCCCTTTATCCACAGAGGAAGCACCGCATCTGGTATCCCAAAGCAGGACACTGTCTCAAGCCCCAGTGCCCTGTGTGGTCTTTAATCCGAGCAGAGCGTTTACCGCACTAGCCAGGACTGTCCGTGTCCATGCCCACCCTGCTGAAGAGCTGCAGCGTGGCAGCAACTTCCCCAATGCCCTAAAACCTCTCCAAAAACGTTGTTTTGAACAAAGGCCATCGCGAATCTGCATTTGCGGAGCATGGTGATGGGTAGCACATCAACACTGGGATTGCAATACTGCAAGCCATCAGGTGATACCAAACCCATAGAGCAGACACCCTCATGTTCTGGTTAGGCTCCAGGATGGCTGGTGATGTGACGAATAGATTCAAGAGGTACCTCCCAAATGTGAAAAAAAGTACAACTCTAGAAAGGGTTAATTTTTTTTCCCCTCCCAGAAAGACAAATCACAAAGCACAGAAGTAAAAATAACACCGCCCCTGTGGTTAAGCACCTGTTCTGGCTTTGCAGGCCAGTTTCTTTACAAAACAGCCACAGTGCTGGGAGCTGGACAGCCAATTCTCCCAGCTGCTCTGGTGGAAATTCAGATCTGATTTTTGCCATGAGGTGGCACCAGGACAAGCCCCATCAGTGGAAAGAGCGGTCAACACAAGGTGGGGCTTGTTTTTTGTATGTTTAAATGTTTCATAGTCAAAGAGGTTTGTTTAATAGAGGAAATAGCATTATAAAGAGAACAGACTTTCCACTCCTCCTCTTTTTCCAGTGTTGTTGCCCTCTCTTCGTTTCATGTTAATGACTCCAAGCCTTGTATGTGTTTGAACCATACTGAGCTATTAAATGCAGAAGGGCAAACTGCATCACAGTGCCTATTGAAAAGGATGAACTCAGTTCACCTTCTTCCCCTTTCATCTGGTTCCTCTCCATGCCCAGTGCCAGCCTGGATGACTGGTAGGAGCTGCCATTCCCCCTTCACATCCCTGTGTTTTATTTCCTCATGCCCTATGATCTGCGGTCAATGGCCCAGGCTAAACCCTATATAATCTGTCTAGACTTCAGGGAGATAATCCTTGGTGCTGCAGAAAGTGTTATGTTAAACCACGAGGCTGCACATTAACAAGGGCCTGTGATTTATTCTGTGATCTTCCCGAGGGTCAAAAAAAAAAGTGAAGAAGTTCCCAAGTGGCTTGGGGTAAACTCTCACTGACCCCAATGAAGGTTTCATTGAATACAGACCACAGAGTTCATTTTCTAGCTCCAGTTTGTCCATCATAATCATGTCTGAAGATTAAAGGTGAGCCCAAACCACAGGGTTTATGTACAGGTCCAAGAATCACCCAGCGACATCTGGCTTCAGGGGTTGGGCTTGGGTGCCTGTTAGAAATATTTTCCTCTAGACCACTGTGGGGTTCATTTTCAAGCCTATCCACGAGGAAGGCTTTCAATATTTTCCCCAGGGATGAATGGGGATGGGAAGGAGTCAAATGAACAGATGACAACTTCTCATGCACCTCCACCATGCTAACGGTGATGACAAGTTCACTTTACACCATCTGCCAGGACACAATACTTTTTTTTTCAAACATTATTGAGTTTTAGGGGTGGTTTTGTCCCCCCTCATTGTTATTCCAAGAATGCAGATGAGCAGTTTGGCTGGTAGAGCCCAAGAACTGAGGTCACTCTCCTCCCTGCTGCCTTACATTTCCTAAAACAATGACCAGGACAGATGTCAGTTGTGGTCATCCCCAGAAACCTTTCCTCATTCTCTACCTCTTCAAGCAATCACCATGCCATTTTTGCCAAACATTCCATGCACAGTTATTTGATATTAGTAAAGACCACCTTTGGTAGCATCTAAGCCTAAGAAAGATTTGGTGTTGTACCAAGGAAGAGCCAGCAATTGATTTTCCCCTACCACATCGAGCTCTTTCCTAATGAGAGATGTGCTAGAATCCTGCCCAGGAAAGCCCTGAATCCAAAATATAAATTGCTGGAAATCCTGGGGTATCAGACTGAATAAGAAGTCAGCAAAAGGTATAAATATTGATCTCTAGGATACAGAATAGCTTTTGGAAGTATGGCAACCCAACTTCTTCCCTGCAGAGCTTTCTCAGAAAGAGGAATCTCTGAAGACATCTGTGCACATTTTGGGGGGATATTACAGCAGTTCCAGAGCTCTGTACTCTCAAAAGCAAGCCACGCAACCCAAGCACGTGCCATCTGTGCATACATGAGGGTACAACACCAAGCAGGTAGAGTTTAGAGAATGCATAAGATCGCTGCATGGACATTAAAAAGCACAAAATTCAGACTAACACATCAGGAGAAAAAGTCCTTACATTAAGATCTCCTCAGCTATGGAAGATCCATTAGACTTCCCAAAGGAAGTGGTGAAAAATCCCATCACCTGAGTCACATCAAATCAGTCTGGACAAACCTATAACATCATTGGGAACAATCCTGCCCTGGCACGAGAGCGGGTTGGATGAGAGATCTTTTCCATTGATGGTTTCTGCAGCTCCATAATCCTGAAATAACTCGGTTGAATTTCACAAGAAATTGTGGTCACAGCGCTGAGACAAACCTTGTGGGTCCTGCTCCCACTGTTGAGCAAGTGGGTTACAGCCTTCTCCTGCCTTTGCTGGCATGTACGAGACATCCCAGCAGGTCTTCTTGCCTGTTGGCCATGTAGACTCTTAAGGACAAGCAATTTAATTTCCTAGGTTTTACACACACAAGCTGGCAAAAAACCCTACAAGTGTTCTTTCATCCCTATGAGCAGTAACAATACAAAAATTCGCATGTTCTACTTATGCACAAGCACACCCCAAATTAGCATCATTTATGAGTTATTCTACCCAGGTCTAGTAACTGTTAAAGCATCCCAGCACGTTTTGGTTGCATCAGCTGGTGGTCCCTTTCATCCTCTGGTCCTTCCTCAAAAAAGGAAGTAGAATGACTTAAAGCCCAGAGATTTTATTTCACCATGCAATTTTCATCCACATTTCCCCCCTTCTCTACCATTTCTATCAATTAACTACGTAACACAATTTCCAGGCAGCTATTTCCATTTACGATTTTGTTGCATTAGCTATACCAAAAACGGCACATTCCATGGATTCCCCTTTGATTTCACAAGATTACAGGTTCATTCCACCGAGGGCTTCTGCAGTGACAAAACCCTTCATTTTGTTGTCTTTTCCCCCCCTTGTTGAAGTAGTGGTTTAGAAATTATGAGAATACAAGGATGCTATGCGCACCACCCAGCCATCAAAAAGCAATTCAGACAACGGGCAACAGTCTTTGTAAGGCTGAGCTACTTTCTAAATAGAGAGGGGAAATAAAGTGTCAGGCAAAGCAGTCATTTTTGTGGATGAGTCATTCGAGGAATCCAGTCCAGCCACCAAGTGGTCTCTAACATGACTAATTTTTACTTCTGTCTGTTCAGTGTTTCCAGTAAATCACCTTCTCGGGTTCATCAGCACCTTTCCACAAGTCCCCACAGTAACTTACCCCCTTCTCTCCCTGCCGATGAGTTTTCCAGTTTGGGGAGCACCAAAAAGCACAGCCAAAGGTACAGACCTTGGCCAGAACAAGGTGCCAGCTCGTTAACATATTTAACTAGACACACAGTGCTCATACATTCAGACCAAGCACCTATATACCACCCCAGATCACCCCACCACCTGCTAGCCCTGGTTCACGCTCCAGTTTCTCAGCCTCTTATTTCAGCTGGGTTTCCAGGATGCAGCACCCACATATCCACCATATTTCTACAATAGATCACAGAACTGTTTGGGTCAGAAGGGACCTTAGAGATCATCCAGTGCCACCCCCTGCCCTGGGCAGGGACACCTCCCCCTGGACCAGGTTGCTCCAAGCCCCGTCCAACCTGACCTTGAATCCCTCCAGGGATGGGACATCCATCCAGTAGATGCTCAACTACTGCTTGGGAGGGCGATACCTTCTAGTGCTGGTGGTTTTCTTTAGCATCTACAGTCTTCTGAAATTGTTTCCGGGTTTTACAGCTACCTGAAACTACACATTGGTTGGGCCACATCTTACAGGGTACCTTACTTAATTATTTTGTAAATACAGACCTGGTTTTGTGTTCAGTTCAGTTCCAGACCAGAGCAGCATCCTAAAGCCTCCTGTTTACATGTTTTGGGTTGGTATTCTTTAATTTATTTTTACATTTCTCAGACACCTTTGTAGAAGTCCAAGGAGTTTTGGCCACACATTATATCTCCAAGACCAGCAATGCAAAATACTCCACCAGTATTTCACATCCATTTTTTTATGTGTACACATATATACACACACACACAGGCTTGCTTTTTTTTTTTTGCCTGCAGTCCCCTCCCCAGAGGATGGGGAGATCTCCAGGAGCGCTTATACTTGCCCAGCAGGTTATAACTGTCTTGTTGGGTTAAAAGGGTTCGCTGCATCACCGTACCCAACTGCAGAGTGCAACGGCAGCCACAGCTTTGTCACTCCTCGTGGTTTTATTAGCCCTGGGAAGCAGCACTGTGCCTGTTAGGGGTTCTGCAAACATATATGGAGAAAACCCCAGACATCTCATGGATATAGGGAACTCCTAAATGTTAAGAAATAGACATCTGTATCATTAACATTTGAGGGAGATTAAGTTGGCATAGAGATTCATGGGGGCCTGATTAGGGCCAGATGGGGTGGTGGGTTTGGGTTGTTTTTTTTTTTTAAATGCTGGTGATCACAACAGGAATTCGGCAGTGCATCTCAGACAGAGGGGCAAGGAGAGAAGGCTGGAAGACTCAGCTAGGTCCTACCCCTCCCCTGGTTCAGTCCCTTCCACCTCTGACCACCACAAAACACCCTCACAATGCTGCTATCTATTTACTCGTATTTCTACTCCAATTCATGCAAATCAAAAGCACAGGGCTATAGGACACCTCAGTCCCAAACCCTGTACTAAAGCAAGGGCACCTATTCCAAAGCATCCTCAGCAGCTCCCCCCCAACAGAAGCAAAGCTTCTCTGGCAGGGCAGAGCACTTGACAGCTCATTACACCTCCCAGCTGTGCGGCTTCCACATTTATGGGTGTCTTTAACCCTTTCCAGCCCCAGGGCCTTTTATTTACCTATCATAGAGCTTGTTTTCCTCTGGCAAGACTTCCCCATGGCTTTGTATTCATAAATCACAAGGCCAGAGGAGTTCGTGTTTCACAGAGGCCATGGGGCTTCAATGAATTAAGTCTTGTTTGAACTAGAGTATCTTTTTTAGCAAACCAAACAAACTTCCTGACCTGACTTGTACTGCAGCAAAATGAGCTCAGCAAGAACTCCTGGCTGCAGCGGGAAGGTATTTTGCTCGAGAAGTCAAGTATAACAGCTTCCTCGTGGCACTGCTGAGAGAATGGAAGGTCTGAGGAGACACCCTCATCTCAGACACATTCGGCTGGGTCCAGGGCTGATTTGTGTAAGGGCCTTTCATACCCTTCTGGCAGCCCTTAAATTGCCATCAGTGCCTTCTTGCAGTTATAGACGCTTTTCTTGGTGTCATGTTTGGCCCCACTGAGCAGTTTTTCCTCCCCCTTGGTCCCTGGCTTCAGCAGCAGCAATGTGTATCTTGTCCAGATCGGATGCTCAGCCGATTTATATTGACATAGCTCCATCAAAGGCTATGAGGCTTCACACATTTATGCTTGCAGCTTCTCTGCCCCACGCCTGCCTTTAAATGAAAGAGTCAGCTACTTCGTCACCAAACATGACTGTGATTTAATTTCCAGGGTGACATTAAATCTTATTGCTAACTGGACTCTCATTCTACAATCTTCCCCGAGACCCACAGAAAATTCAGACCTTTTCCAGAACTGCTTTTCCACTCAGACAACAATTTATCTCCGGCTCATGCGCAGCTCTCACGCAGGACTTCAATCACTGATCCATTCCGTGGGCAGTGCTAAGGAGCCAGCTGCACGAGTGGGGCTCCCATCACTTAACTCATGCAATGTCAAACCTAACATCAGAAACTCCGGGACTATTCGCCCCAGTCCTGTGCTCTGCGAAACCAGCTGTTCACTTTAGGGATATTTTTGCATAGATTCCGCTTTCAAGGATCTGTGTATTTAAAAAGTCAGAAGAGTCTTCGGATGAAGGATTCAATTGACAAAGGTCACCAGCAAACATGCCTAATCCATTATGCTGTTAAACAACTCAACATGCAGGGGTTAATCAATGCTAGCCCAAGGTCTAATCCCTCTTTCTGCTAAAGAACTCACTGAAAACAAACTCTGCCTACTAATGTTCTGGAAAGGAAGATAAATGCATGCAAGGCTCGAGAAGGCTCAGTTTTCAGAGCTCTCAGTTACTCTAAAGCCCGACTACTGTCAGTCTGGCCCAGATGTTATTCCCATCCTTGAGGATACGGACGAGGGGAAGGCTGGCTGGCGCTTCGCCAGCTTACAAGACTCAAAGCACCGGACTCCTCCTCAACCTGGGTTCGCAGGGCTGTCCTGCGCAGACAAAGCAGGAGTCACTATTCCCTTGGGGTTTTCTCTGCGTATTCCAGGCCCCTATTTATAGCTGTGATTTGTGCTTTTACAAGATGGTAATTTCATGCTGCTCATAAATCTCTCCCTGAAAACTGGTATTTGTAGGTCAGCAAGGAGAGGAAGCCAGCAACCAAAATTGCTGAACTTCTGCAGAAACCATACAATCGGGCCGCAAACACTGAGATGCAATTAGGAAGAATCAAAGAACCTTGTGTTGTCTCATGTTGGAAGGGGACATGTTTGTTCCATGTGGATCAGCGGCTGCTGCCTACACATTGAGGAGGTTGTTCAGGATCTGGGAAGAGGGTGACACCATTTGCTTACCCAGCGGATACAGCTTACTGCATCGATATGCCAGCCAAGTTTGGACTGGCAAGTCACATCACTGACATTATGTCATGAAAGTGTTCATCCCTTTTGGGGTGGTTTTTTTTTTTTTTGCATTTCTTACACCTCTGGGATTACATTTTGCATCAAAAGGGAACAGAGACTCATCAGAAGGTTATTTCCTTTGACATTTAAAGATATTGGGAGGAAACTAATAGCAGCTTAGACTCTACAATGTTGGAAAGCCCACAGATAGGAATGCTAACCTGCCATTAAGACCCTTCTGTGTCCCACTGATTTTGGGGCAGCCTTGCAGGAGTCCAGTCCCCTGGAATAAACGGCCACGCAAAGAGTTACTGCAGGTCATGCCAACTGCCAATGCTTGTAACAAGCAGCCATTGCAAGCTGGGATCCTCCAGACACGGGGTCTCAGATACCACATTCTTCCCCCTGCCGATGCTTCCAACACTGATAACTAAGGGAAACCCTTTGGGCTATGCCCATCCTTGCATTCATTATACCCACGCTGCAGCACTGAAGTGAAATAGCTTTTACTCCAAATGCTTTACTGTTACACATAAACAGGCTTTTATAATTAGGAAAGAAGCATAATTCTCGAAAGAAAGCAATGAAAACAAACCATTTTCTAAGTTGCATTCAAATGCATGGGCACTCCAGCTCCCAAATAAATTCAACTTGTCATTGTGACAGTTTTGCCTACCTCTGACCAGCAGTTACTGATTTGCAGGATGTTTGCTGTTTGACTAAGCACCCAAAACACCTGCTGCTTTTCCAAGCTAATAGATTTTTTTTTTCTTTTAATATGCCACTGGAAGTTGCAAGGTTCACAAATAGCTCCAGAGTGAATTTGCAAACTGCATCTTTCCCTCTGAGCTCTCCAGGAACGTCTTACAGTCTGATACACCAGAGGCATCCAATAAAAAAAAGCGTGATTACGAAGCAAAGAGTCAGTCCCACACTGAGATTCCCAAAAAGTAACTTAAAAAAAAAATCAAGTCCTTTCTTAAAGACCCAGTGCCTGACATCTGCTTAGTTACACCCAAGTATGTCAGTAGAACTACTTGCAGCCAAAGAACTACTGTTGCCCTATGAACTTCTTTGATTTCAGTGTGTTTTTTCATGCAAAAAGGCCCAGGTGCTGGGCCTGGGATGCGAGTAAGGACTGTCATTCATGGAAAGCCAGGATTGCATTCCTGCACACTGGCTTCACCATCCTGCCCCACACATTCCAGGCTGTTAGCAGCAGGCAACGGGGTCCCCATTTCCCACCACCAGCGCTGGAGGGTCTTGGCTGGGTGGCCCCCATGGATGGCGGAGGGGAGCTGGGATCTCACCCAGCAGCTCTGCCAGAGCCTCCCCGGAGCAGGAGGCAGCAAATGTGGAAAGCAGATGTGCGAGAGGAGGAAGCCAGGTTTGCAGAAGACAAGGAGAGGAAGCACAGAGCAGCCTGCAGGAGCAGCACCTGTCCCGCTAAAGCAAGTTGCATCCTCCAAATAAAATGCCTTTGCAGCAGAGACGAGCACATCAAGCAGCCAGTTCTCTCCCACATCCTCTGCTAATTTGTCTTAGCACAGCAGGAAGCAGTCTAGCCTTTAAGATACCAAGAGACATCAGCAGGGACCAGGCTGAGGATTTCCAGCAGCAAGATGTGCGTAGCTCCCGCCTGCACCGGTACCTCGCCCTAAGAGCCAAAGGAAAGAGCCTTTGGACTGAGTCACTGGCATGGGGAAGGAACCTAAATTGTTTCCCAGCCCCTCTACTGACTCTTTGGTGAATCAGTCACTGAAGTCCAACAGCAGTCCCTGCACTGGCTACAAGACTATGTTTTTTTGAGGGAAAAAAACACTGGATGCTGGATATTTTAAGATTTAGTACTGTCTACCTGATTTGGAGCACAGATTTAAACCTGGCCACCGCCTCCTTCCCAGCTGTGGAAGATAAATGACAAGTTTCCACAAGGTTTAGTCCCCAAGTAGCAGAGCTTGCCAACTGCAAAGGAAGCAAACATATCAAAATCATTCTCAGACAGCTCTGAAAAATATCCTGTAAATCTTTCACCTGTGACTTTTCACTTGATCTGCTCCAAGGCAGGATGAAGGGGAAAAAAAAAATAATCAGAAGTGGCTCTTTTCAGGCATGAAGAGCTGTGGTTGAGCTCAGTACTAGATCTGGAGTACAGGAGCGTTGGTCACGGGCGCCTGTGGAGTGTCGCACTGAAAGCTGTTCAGTCACATCATATAAGTTCAGGATTTTTGGCGTATCATATAGTAGCTGAACTGTGTCCTAATGCTAGGAACATCACAGATGTGCTGGTTCAGTCATTCCCCACTAAAGCTATATGCTGACCTCTTCAGCATCTGTGTTTTTGCATCCCTGAATGAATAACTAAATACCTCTGGATAACTGTATTCCTCAAGTTTGTAGTTTAAGCATGGATTGAGCAAATTCCTCAGACAGGTTGGAAACACATTTGTGAAAAATATCAGTCTAGAGTCCACTGTAAAGTCATCATCCCACACACAAATCTCTGTGGTGTAAATAAAGCCAGACGAGCCCAGTTGCTGCCCCGCATTTTCCTTGCTACAGCCCAGACCTCTCCGACACTCACGGGAGGAGATGCCAGCCTCCCACGGGTACCCTCTGAAAGCCCAACAGCAACCCCCCGACCCCAGCAGTGACTCACTTTGCTGCATTGGCTTCCCGAGTTCATTCTCTCGCATACAACACTGTCCCTATGGGACATGACAAAAAGCTGGCTGGTGGCTGCTTTATTCGCTGCCAGCTGCGGCTTCTCCTCCGAGTGCTACAGCATCTGATACATAAAGTCCGATAAGCTGTGTACATGTCTTCCTTATCATCCCGCTCCGGCTCTTCATTTACTGATGTCCCATGAACACAGAAGGAATCATGTCTCGCAATACGTGGTTTGGCCTTCAGAGACACTGAGCATCGTCGTTCACTACAGATGTTTGGCATGCGGCAGCACAAGTATCATTTAATAGCAGGATTGAGATCAACATTTGCTGCTAAAAACGTCAATGCAGCGTAATTGAAGTTAACTCACATGCAGATCCTCCCAAAGCAAGACAAAGAGGGTAACTGGGGCACAAAACTGAGCTTTGCCAAGAATTATGCATACAACAGAGCAGAATCAGCATTTTCCACAACAGCAGCATCATTGCAAGAATCAAGAGTGAGCTTGGGGTGAAGCCGGGCCGTTTGCACAAAACCCCAGGGGCAGATTGTTTGCAGAATTTATCCCACCAACTCTGAAGAAGTGGTGGGCAATGGGAGCACCGGCGTCCAGAGAAGCTGCTCGAGAAGAGGGCAGCTCACCGGGGGATGAGCTCGGGCACCCCACAGACATTGACTCCAGGAGAGGCACCCAGAGGTGGAAGCACCACACGTCCACCCAAAAGAGCCTCTTCCTTTTCACTCCTCGATTTACCACCTTACAGGCAGGCCAGTTGGAAGCAAAAGGTGTGCAGACAAGAGCACGTGAGCCATTGTGGCCATCACAACCCTCTCCTTGTGGCTCCCCTCCCAACAAGGGCCTCTCTCCTTCCCCCGCGAGGCTCCAGCTATCAGCACACCATCCCAGGACCAAGCATCGGTATCATTTCTCCTGCACAGTAAAGGTCATACAATATAAACAGCATGTTTTCATCATTGTGCTTAAGCCGAATGGCAATTAACTGTACAGGGTTATTCATCCCCTCGCTGGCTATGCTATGATATGGAGTTAACATTATTACTTTAAACAGGAGCTTCGTTGTTTCCCCAAATGCTGCGTTGGCATCAATAGCCCTGGGGATGGGGAAAAGAGCTGCACCCTGTAGCCATCACTCCCATCTCTTTTAAAGCACAGTAATATGAAGAAGAGATAATCTATGGGCTTTGTTAGAGAAAGGAGAGGCTGCAGAACTCCAGCTTTCTATGGCTTTTGATAATTCTATGAGCATCCCTGCCAAAACACCACTCAAGGGCTGTCAAATGGCCCTTTCTAGACACACTGTCCCTCTGGGGCACTCACCATTTGTTCCTTCCAGAGAGCAAAAGGCATTGCTCCAGAGTTTTCCCCTCTTTCCCAGGTCCAGCTGTCACAGTGACTGCAACAGCTTTTGGGGGCCTTAGAGGGAACTATTTCCAGCACGTACTTCAGAGGAGTCACCAGTTCATACACACATCTGTGCCAGCGGTACAAAACAACACGCCAACTGTTACTGCCACAGGTCTTGAAATAAATGAAAGTTTCTTGCCACCGTGATTTAGCCTCATTACACTGCAATCTTCTTTCCAGCTCAGTGTGTTTACCTGCATAAAGCAGAACTAGTACGGAAAAATCCTGGTATTCAGAGGTGAGAGACAAGACTATTGCTACACTTCAGTGAAAGGTGGGAAAAAGAAGAGATGAAAGTGCCATCACAAATGTTTTTCTCCTCAGCCTACTCAAATCCTGCATGCAAGTTCGGAAATTCAAATCACATCCATTCTCGTGAACAGGCAGCATGCATGAATGCGCACGCACATGAGCAACGTACTTCTTTTTTTACACCCAGGGAAGAGTTAAGCATGAACGTTTTCAGGATATTTAGTAAGGTTAACTGAAAATAAACCCCTTGCAAGAAAGAGAACACCACAGTATATCAGCCTCCCCCTAAGAGCTGAATTACTTCTGGCTTTACTGTGTCCATCACTTATTCTGCCCAGAGGTTTGACAACAGTGCAGTTACAGCTGACAACACGCACGGCGTGAAGCGCCAGGGCCAAGGCTCAGTCCCACTCGGTGGGATACAGGCCATAATCTTAGCTGCCGACTTCCAAAATTAGCCAAGCTATTTGCATTTCTCATACATACCCCGGCTTTCTTTTGACGCAAGAAGAGAAAAAGTGATTTCTTCTTGCCAAATGCCTCTTGCAGCTAGAGGACATCATAATGAGTCTACCAGCCCTTCAACGCATGAGAAGATAGCATATGGAAAAAGCTACAGTCCTCCAGACTGTTGGACAAACCTGACTTTTTCCCCTTGTTAGACCCGAGATGGACACAGGGAACAGCTGGGATGATGTTTTTGAACAAGAGCAACCGATTTAATGAAATGTGAAATTTATGAGCTGGTCAGCCTTCGGAATAATTAAGTTCAGGGACCCTCTGGGATCCAGAGGGCTCCTCAGTAATGGAAAATCAGCTGTCTTCCTCTAGGATCTATGGGCTGCAATGAAGAAACCCGTAACCCCTCTGGGTAGCCCAGGGACTGATGTACCACGACTGGCATCACGATACAGAAGTGAAATCCCAGTTGTGACCTGGAATAGCAAACTCCCAGCGCTTCTACTACACCACACAGCTGGCTTTTGCGTTTCTTCTGTGCTTTTGTTTTCTTAACTGCCTCCAGCAACATGAGCCTGGAGTTTTGTGAATCAAAGCTGCAGCAGGAGCTCCAAGTCCAATTTCTACTCAAAGAATATAAATCCATTCGCAAAATTGTGTGCATGTGTAGGCACCAGCAAAGCAGTGGGGGAAGAAACTGGGGAGCCAAGGATGGGAAAAGCCAGAATCTCGATCCAGGGAGAGAATAACACACTCATTCCTTTTGTACTCCTTTTTTAGTGGTTGGTTGCTTTTGCTCATTTTTCACATGGGCAAAGAAACAAACTGCAACGTTCCGTAGCAGGAATAGACTTACAATAGGAAAAGTCGCCACGTTCAGGCCGTACCGCAGCTCTCCGAGGCCACGGCAGCGGGCGAGCGTGGGATGCGCAGGGGGTAGTGCTCCCCCACCGCTGCCAGCGGAGAGCAGCCCTCCCTCATGGAACTGCTCCAGACACCAGTTTGCAGAAGAAATAAATATATCCCACAGATCAGGGCAGCAAAGATCACGGTTCAATGCTACACTGAGCATGTATACGTACCAAGAGCCAGAACCTCCCCGAGTACTCCTCCAAAGCAAAATAACAGCAAAGGAAAACAATAACTGTCATAAACAGAGGAACTTCCAGAAGGGACAGATTTATCCAGTCCCAGCTAATAGGACGTGTCTGGCGCTCACAGTGCTGTCCTCTTCACTTATCCACCAAAGCACCAGACAACATTGTGCAAAACCTATCCCTAACACATCTGATACTGCACGGTATCCAACTGCCTCAACCCAGGATAGCTCCATCACCTCCTGGGGGGTTTCCAACGCCCCCACAGCACAAGTGCTCCTCGCAGGGCCCTGCTGCTCCCAACCCCCTTTTCCTTGGCAATGGTAGTGGCACCCAAAACGTTTTGCTATTTGCAGGCCTGCGAACAGCAAGAGGTTTTACAGGAACAACCAGCCTCCCCCCACCACCTTCCCTGGTCCAAGGGGCAGCCTAAAAACCCAGCAGCTTCCAAAGCCACACATTGAAATGGCCAAATTCAAACCAAGGAGAGCAGCCCAGGAGCTGCTGGGCTAAATCTGACCCCCAGAAAGGTTGGCCAACCATCAAGCCAAGCAAAGCGAGGGGGATTGCTGTGGCTACGCTGGCTCCATGCCCAGGGCAGGGGCTGTGTTTGCCCATCCTGCTGCATGCAACTGGTTCGATACCTTCACCGTTCGGCTGGCAATACCCGCGGCCCTTGGGCGAGGAGGATTTGGGCAGCCCTGCCACAGCCTGCCCCTTCTGCCACCCCTGCTCCAGCCCCGGCTGCAGGGGGCCAGCCCCTTCAGGCACATCTACTGTCCAAGAGCAGCTCTGCCACTCTCACCATCACAGGAGAACAGAGGGGGATTTCCCCTCCCCTGGCTTCTTCCTCCTCAAAAAAACCCCACAAATCTTTACAAAAGAAATCACACAGTACCTTTGCAAAAACTTAATACCTGGCATTAGTAAGGAGCTGCCAAGATACTCATTTTCGAGACAGAAAACAGTCTTCTCAGAAATCCAGTGTAGTAAATTAATCCCAGGAGGTAACAGACTGAGCTTTTGCTACTGTAAATAGACTTTTTCATTATTCTGGAGCATTTTGAGGCCAAAAGACTGTCCCAACATATTGGAAAGTGTAAGTAACTGTCTCACTTCTCTGCAGAAGAGGAACATTAAACAGGCAGAGCAAGACAGATTGATTAGTTCTTCCATTCAGCTGGCAGGGTCTAAAGAGTGACTGTTGCTGCTTTCCCTTGTTTCTCTTGCTGGGGAGGAAGGACACACACCCCAGAACTCCCCACACGTGGCGGAAAGAGCTGACACTGGAAGAACAGAAGTCCAGGTCCACGTTCACAGCAGCTCCAGAGATGTCAAACACATGGGGCTGGTAACGACCACCAGGAGCTAAGGACCTGCCCCAGCATTTTTTTTTTTTTGCTTTCAGCTACAGACACTGCTGTCTCTCTTGGCAAGACACTACAAGGTGACACTTATGCAAGCTGTGATGGGAGCTATAAATGGTTTTTCAAAACCCTGCTCATACTTCCCCCCCCCTTTTTTTTTTTAAGTTAGGAGGTACATGTGCCTCATGCCTTACAGCAGAACGATGGCACAGTTTGTCCTAAGCAGGAAATTATTTGGGGGAAGTTTAAGCCCTCTCTGCTCCATCGAATTCAGCAGCACAATGAATAACATGCAGCATAATATGCATCACCATGTCTTGGCTCTGAAATGAGCACATCAGTCTGGTCTCCTGTGCAGCAAATGCACATTTAGGAGATAGCTTGCTGCATTGAGATGAAAGATAAACCATCTTTTGTGTCTCCGCCCACCCCCCCCACCTTTTTTAAGGTATGGCATGGAGATGCCAACCAGCTTACAGAAAGCTCGGGTAATTCTGGAAAGGAGTAAAGAATTATTTCAGCATGAAATCAGAGTAAGAAGCTATGCAAGATTGGTTGTGGTTAATGAAGATTGACTGCAAAGCGGCTCAATAGGAAAGTATGAGCTCAAGAGCCATGAGGCTATAAGCCATCCATAAAGCCAAAAGGGAAGGGAATATGGCAGGGGAGTGGAAGAGCCCAGCTGGGCAAGGGGAACTGTGGTGTGACTTCGGATACACTTCATGAGTCAAGACCTGCTCCCAAAGCCCTTGTTTGAAAAAGTATTAGCCCAGCGAACAAAAATCCGCAATTCCCATTTTACCAGGGATTGGAAGCAGAGAGAGACAGAAGCCCGAAGGGCAAAACTGTATGCTGAATAGGATTTCGGATCAAGAGCAGCCCTTCCTTCCATCTTCCCTCCCTGCTCCTGGGCAAGGAAAGACACCTCCTTCTCCCCACGCTGGGGGGACATGCTCTCCTGCGCCAGCAACCACCCCCATTCCGAGTGTCACCCCTAGTTCTTTAGCATTTCTGCCATGCACCACACACGCACACCAGGCCACCCCGGTCTGGGCACAAAGCCTGGCTCTGCACACAAAAAAAAAGAAGCCAAGTAATTGCCAGACCTCCAACTCCAGCGAGTCATCTGGAGAGGATCGGACCCCAGCAGGGCAGTGGCTGTCACAGCTGTACCAGGGCACTGGGTCCGGCTCCTGTCACAGACAAACCCTGTCCCAAGCCCAGGTGGTGGCACAGCAGCCACGCACCCCCAGGGCCTCCTGACAAGCAGCAGCTGTACCCATATAAGAGCTCAGTTTCCATCCATTTAGCAGTACTGCAGAAAGTGCTTTTAAACTGCATATTTTCCACCAGCTTCCCATTTCCTCTCACAACTTCTCAATTAATTTCCCCAGGCTTTTAGCACCATTTTCGAGGGTCTGTTTGGCAAATGATGTCAGACAGACTGCAAGTAGTGTCACCCTATTTCCTTTCACTAGTGTCTTTACTGACATCCTTTGCACAGAGCAGTGCTGATCCCACCATCCCACGTCTAGCAGACACCCAGCCACCTTCCTGCGCTGTCTCAAAGACTGGGAAAACTCCCCAGAGGTCAGAAACCCACCATCCATCTTTTTCCCCCCCATCCTTTGCCAAAGCCTGCTTTGACTCACACTCTGCAGAGGGGCACTGGGGGAGAACTACCAAGTAGAAGAGATGAGCTTCTGCTTTCATCTGGGTGAAACAGAGAAACTTCTCATATATCAAGCACAAAAAGGAGCAGCAGATTGAACCAAGCATTTCTGCATTGGTGCACCTCAACATGCATTTACAAGCAGCATGAATCACTGAAGGTTTCTCACCTGCACGTAAACGGATGCACATGAGAACACCTAACAAGCACCTGGAGAGAAACCTGCATCTATCAGCTTTGCAGCCTGCAAAACTCAGCTCATCTTCAAGGAGAAGCTGGCAATTATTGCTAATAGCTGGAACTAATTCATCATTGATTGGGAACACGAGAGGCACTTGAGAAGAAAGCAAACCAATCCTCCAAGTGCATCTCAGCACAAAGCAGAGCTACAGAACACCCCCTCAATGTGGTGAGCACCCCCTCCCCAGCAATCAACAGCTACACATCTTAATTGCTCATAAAGTTATTTGCTTTTAGTGACACTGCAAGGGGATGCTGGTTCACATTTTCCTGGGACTTGAGTTTTTCAACTTCAATCACTGCATCATGTTAAAGCTGTTGAACTCTTCTCTGCAAATAATTAGAAACAGTAATTTTGGATTATCTTTAATTAATGAGGAAGAAAGCATGGTGCCTCCAGTCCCCAGGATGCTCTTCTGTGGTTATGTCACAAATTATTTTTCAATTGTTTAGGCTGAAAACCGTCTCCTCCGCTCACAAGTATCACCAACTGCTCCTCAAGGGTTCAGCTGAACCTAAGCAACCTGCACCAGCTTCCAGGCTGAGGTTACAGATAAATTTTCATTATTTTAGGTCCCCACTGACACACAAGCTTACAGGCATTGTATATACGCGCTGACTAGAAATCTGATTTTGCCCCCAGCAGTCAATCGGAGTTTTCCCATTGACAAAGGTATAATCGTTTTCCCATCAGCTTCAGTGGGAAGCATGCATAGCTCCATGGTTTCCCTTCCCAGGGATCCCAGCCAACTGTCATTTGGTTTCAATTTAAGTGGATTCACACCCCTTGACTTTAATGTGGCTTTGAAATTCAGGTTCAAGTGAATCAAACTAAGCTGTGAGCAATAAATACCACAAGCCAAGATATTTTGCCTTCTTCCCTATCAGTATTAAGGAAAGCAAAAAATCCCAGTCATTGGAAAGTTCATTACAATATTTGTAAAGCTACTATTTATTCACAGGAATAGTTCTTGCCCTTTAATTAAATCCCACACGAGCAGAAGTTTTCCAGCTAACAGCAGCCTTGCACCCCTCCAAAAGCCAGTGTGACCTGGGGAGTGTCCTCAGCCCTTTGGGTTACAAGGCCATAGGACAAGGGAGTGCCTTTTAGCTTTATATTCTACATTCTGTGCAAAATAACATACCAGTCTATTGCTGGGTGCTACTGTAATATAAATACATTGCTTCCGCACAAGCGTACCGAATTGAAAGTCTCTTTCTCATACCAAAAATACACTTAAATCGTGCTCCCCCCCGCTAAGATCCCTCTCTATAGCTGCACGCAGGGGTATGTCTGCAATTTCTAGATCACCCAGTAGCGGACTTAGGCTGGTTCAAACTCTAATATTCACCCAGCTGTTTCTACAGGACCACTCAGGAATTTTAAGCTGTCGTTGCCCACAATATTCAACCCGGCCCACATCAAAAGCATACAGGCTTTTTTTAGATCAAATGCACAAGGAATATATGAAAACCCTATGAGAACAAAAATACTCCCTTTGCCTTCACTCCCAGGTGGGGAGCCCTCCCCAGGCAGAGCTGCCCGAGCATTCTCTGCCCTAGGAGCTGGTCCCAGTGCCTCCCAGACCCCACCAGCCCGAGGGAAGCACCTTGTACGGGGGTTCCCAGAGAGCATTTCCCACCTCCAGCACGTGCTGAGGATCGGTGTCTTGAAGGTGCATCCCAGGGATCGCAGGCATGGAAAAACTGATGTCCTTCAGCAGCCTCACAGGAGCAGGATCCAGGGAAAGCCCCTGCCCAGAGCATCCGTCCTCCAGCTCAGCCCCATCCATGCCAGCACCACCCCAGGCAGGGAGGAGAGGGCTACCCATGGGCTCCTAATAAAGCCCACTCCTGCTTTGCTCAATCACCCAGAACTGGGCTCAGCTGGTGGCTCAGCTGTTAATAATGTGAAACTTCACCCTCCTGCTGCTTTTTTACCTAAGCATGGCTATTCCAAAGGTGTTTCCTGTCAATCTTTCCCTCCTGTCCTACAACCTTTCTCCCCCCCCCAGAGGTAAAAGCCCTGGTAAAATCCTTGCCCAGCAGCCCAGTGCAGAGCCCTAACCTCAGCCAGCAGGACAGGATAACGTGCCGTGGGATTTGTCCCAGTTGCCCTGGAGTGGGCGAGCAGATGCTCTGCTACAGATCTCTTGGTGGGACATAAAAAGGACTGCTCCCACCAAGGCCCTGCTGTGCCGGGAGGGAGAACAGAGGTGTCAGCCACCGCTTTCCTGGCTAATTTCCACATCAGGGATTGTGCCTTCTGCAGATACGAATTCCCACTGTGCTGGAAATGAACGCAGAATGGTGTTTTCATTTCCACCCAACTGATGGCAACTTTTCCTCTCTAACATCACATCTATAATTCATCATACAGTGACATTTCGGGGTGTTATCAACTCCACAGCTGCTACCGTGTCGCAGCGTTGCAGGTTCGAGAAGTGTCTGTTCCTTTGCGTTTCCCTTCCCTTCCCAGCTGCCATGTTTCTGCGTTCAGCCGTTTCACTGCATGTACATCGTTAAACCCCCGCTACGCTGCAGCCCAGAGATGGCTGCACGTCGCAATGCCAAAAAAAAAAAAAACAAATCCCTTTCCGTAGTCAGCTCGTAGTTCTTGCAAAGCACCAAAGGGCCGGGGGAAAGGCGCCACCATAAATCAACATCCAGCTGGAGATTTGTGTGGCGATTACAAAACCAGGTCCCAGGTTAATCGCTAAAACTACATATATATATATATATACACACACAGTGTAATGAACCAACAGATTGCAGGCTGTGCAATTTTCCCTTTGTGTTTACAAGGGTGCGATGGCATCAGAGCTCAGATCAGAACAGAAACCAGAGATGTGGTTAGAGTGGGACAATTTAGTTACGTCCTGGCCAAATGGACATATGCCCACATGGAGGACGATACCATCTGCGTGGGTCTGCAGCGTTCGTGGGCCATCCCTGTTTTTAACCCACCCGCACAGGGAATACAGGGGTTCACTGACCACCGCCGAGCCCCCCTCGCTATTGCAGAAGCTGCCTTTGGCACAAAGCTGCCCGTTGAGGCCAGGGTTATCAATCCAGTGGTTTTCCCTTGCACTTTCCCAGTCCCAGCTGGTTTTTCTAGGTCAGCGTTAGGAAACCAGCAGCAATGCTTTGATGAGGAGTGCCGTGGAAGTACGAAAAACGTGAGCCTTGGCGCAGAGGCCACTCTCTCCCTTATTTTGCGTTCTCCCTCCCTGACACATAATCCCGTACCTGAGCACGTGCTCCTCGGCGCTGTGCTGGGTTTGTGTGGGGCAGGTGGTCCCCATCCCTCCACCTGGGAAGCAGGACCCTCATGCAGCTCCAACTGCGTGTGGGAGCCTGGAGAACAGGCACAGGAACCAGCTGCGAAATCCCTCTTCTGGGCTGGCTCCAGTTTACGGGCCAGGCTCCGTATGTCCAGTCATTCTCTTAATCTCCAACCCATTTGTGCTCATCAGGTGCCACAATCTGTGCCTGAGCAAAGCCCTGACCCTCTGGTCAGTGGCTGCATCTGAAATTTCCTGCCACCACAACCACATTTCAGCTGCTTGCTGCTCCCTCCAGGGCTATAAATGAGGTAAGAGAGAATATGTGTCGATCTAGCAGGAAATGCAATTGTTTAAGTCAAAACCTGAAGCTCTCTTGCTGGATACAGTGCTAGAATTTGATCATTGGTGACTAAAAAAAAAAAAAATATCTGTAAGAAGCAACTCTTCACGTCCCCTCCCATAGAGAAGAAGGGATTCTGGTTGGGATTTTGGTTTCCCAAAAGGTTTTTGTGGAGTTGCACCCTTAGGAAAATAGACCTTGCTTCTTACCAGCTTTGCCTATCGTGGTGGGGATGGACTTGGTTTACCTTTGGAGACATGACGTGCAACTCACTGCAGAGGGACGAAGCAGGTCTCTGTCGCAAAGCCAGCCTCACTGATGAGTGGTGAGGAAGCCAAGAGCTTCGCTGCTCTGGGTACATCAGGCTTTAAGTATTTTGTGGGTCGGGACTGAAGAAATCCCAGCTTTAAGGGATGAAGGGAGCACTCATCAGCACACAAAGGGAGAGGATGCTGGGGATCGGACCCCACCACGGAGCAGGGCTTGGCCGCCTGGCTGGATAAGCTCTGCCATGGTGTGGGCAGGAAGAAGGAGGCTTCTTTCCTGTAAAAACATCCATCACACCTTCCAGTTGCACTGGCAAGCGCTAAGCGGAAGATTTGATTTCTGGTATCCAAACCCTGCAGACAGACGCGCTTATAAACAAGCTGATGTTTATTCTTGTTTCGCTCTGCCATGCTTGGAGCTGAATCCACTCTGTCTCTCCAGCACCATACTTTATTATTAATTTATTAATAAAAAGAATGGAGGGAAAATAACTCTCCAGGGAGAGGTAGAAACTTTAATTTAGCAGCTAAATGCTTGGCCGCACCAGCTGGAAATTCCTGGAGTTATGAACATGAGGTAATTCTGACGTAGGTGAGATGTGAAGGTGGAGCATGTCCTCAGAGAAGGGTTCAGAGCCTCCCTGGCACCTCGGGCTGCACCTCCCATCCTGCCGCAGCTCCAGCGAGTGCTGCCATGGTCGTCCCCCGCCACGTCCCCCCAGCCCCCGTCTCCCCAGGAGCTCCCATCGCACAGACGCCTGGCGCTTTGCTGGAGCTCAGCCCTCCAGCCTGGAGAAGTCACCCTGGAAGAGGGACACCAGCATGAAAGCTGTAGCCCTGCCATGTCACAAGGGCACGCGTGTGTCCTCTCCAGGGCATGATGGTCACCCATCAGTTTTTATACTTTTATTTGGAGACAGGACAAAGCTGAGGAGCAATTATGATCTGTGCTGTAGCAGCACACGCAGGAGAGCAGCCATGTGGTTAAAGGCTTAGATCTGGCTTTCATTCTCGGTTCTGCCACATGTTCTTTGCATGACCTCTGTCAAGCCGTTTTAATTGCTCCGTGCCTGGGCTGTTTGGCTGCAAACGAGTGAATGGTTCTTTTCTGCCTCTCTTTATCTCGCTCGTCTAACTCGCATCTAAAAGCAGCTCTCTCTGACTGTGCACACACAGCACTGTGGGTCCACAAGGAATCCTCCAATTTCCCTTAATCGAGGAGACGAACAGATGAATCACCTGCAGATGAAGAACTTCCCTTGCTGAAGCAGCTCGGCTTGTTCAGCCCAGCAGAGCAGAGCAGAGGAGGGACACACACCTGGGGAACCGGAGCGTCACAGCCCATGCCCCTGTCTCAAACCCCACCGCTGTGGCTGCTGGCTGAAGGGAGCGGGGGGATACGCACGTACACCCCGGGAATGAACGGTGGGAAACAGGCACTCTCAGGGCAGGGGGGCAGTAGGGGCAGACAGGGGGACATTTTGTTTATACTACAGATGCACAGAATAGTAGGGGTGGGAAGGGACCTCTGGAGATCATCTAGTCCAACCCCCCTGCCAGCGCAGCGTCACCCAGAGCAGGTGGCACAGCAACGCATCCAGGGGGGGTTTGGGATGTCTCCAGAGACGGAGACTCCCCCACCTCTCTGGGCAGCCTGTGCCAGGGCTCTGCCACCCTCACAGGAAAGAAGTTCCTCCTCATGTTGAGGTGGAATTTCCTGTCTTCCAGCTTGTGCCCGTTGCCCCTTGTCCAGTCGCTGGGCACCGCTGAGAAGAGTTTGACCCCATCCTCTTGACGCCTGCCCTTTAAATATTTATAAGCGTTGATAAGGTTAATAAGATTAATTTATTTTATTCCAGTGAGCTATCAGCAAAGATCACAAGCAGTTATGGCCGAAGACCACTGCAGAGTTTATACATCCATATATAAATGTATACGTATTTGTAGAGGGTGGTGCGCTCCGCAGCACAGGATAGTTCAAGAGAGGTTTAAGAGGAGCTGGTGGATCACAAGGGACCTATAGTGAGCTCCTGGCCTCAGAGGCCTCCAGTTGCTGATCCATGCATATACCATTCCCAACCCTGCATCATTGCTTGGCAGCGTGTATCAAGCCGCTGATCTTCCAAACCCACCCAGGACTATCGCCTTGCGGCACACAGCAAGCGCAGCCCCGCTCCGCTGCGGTTAAAATCCACAGCTTCCCCGTCTCTCTGCTGAGCTCTGTTTTCCATTTACCGCAAAACCATCTTTTTTTTTATTATTATTATTTTAACTTTAATATAATAATCTTGAAGAACACTGTGTCTTAGACCGGCTTCAGTACTTGAAGGAGACCTTGTGGTACTATTGGTTTCAAATAGAGTTTCAATAATAACATTTTTCGTTCTCCAACTATTCCCTTGTTAAGCTGCTGCTTCTCCACTTCCCAAATTGTGGCAGGCTCTGGCAAACAAAGTACTTTGGAGAAAAAATATGAAGGCCCCTCTGTAATAAAATAGATGCCATTCCAGCTTGTGTACAAGGGCCTGCAAACGGCCGGTCCGATGTTGGATTTGGAGCGATCTGTCTGCGTCCCCCTCTCACGAAAAATCACGCTTTGACTACCCAGGTCTGCACGATGAAGCACGACGGGAGGTGAGTTTTACAGACTTCTTTTAGGAAACCTAGGTTTGTAAGCAGGATTTTTGTGCCGCTGGTGTTACCAAAAGCCAAGCACGCTCCCTACAAACTCCCCCCTTTCCCCGTGACGCCCATGCCCAGCTCACGTCGCTGCTCGGGAGCGGAGGGTGCAGCCGGAGCTGGTGCTCGTCTGGTGCTTCCTCCGCGAAGACGAGGTTTCCATTTTATACTTCAGCAAGCAAATGCCATTCCCGTTCATTTCAATTGGGGAGCTGCTAAATAAGAAGTAACTCAAGTGAGGATAATTGCTGGCTGGTAGATAGAGGAGGCAGAAGTACTCCAGCAGACAGTGTGTTTATAAATCAGAACCACGGAATTGCCCGGGTTGGAAGGGACCTTTCAGATCATCGAGTCCAACCATCAACCTAACCTGCCAAAAACCCGCACTAAACCATATCTCTAAGCACCACGTCTGCCCGGCTTTTAAATCCCTCCAGGGATGGTGCCTCAGCCCCTTCCCTGGGCAGCCTCTTCCAATGCTTAATAACCCTTTCAGCGTAAAAATTTTTCCTAATACCCATCCTAAACCTCCCCTGGTGCAGCTTGAGGCCGTTTCCTCTGGTCTTATTGTCTGTTCCTTGGGAGAAGAGCCCGACTTCCACCTCGCTACAACCTCCTTTCAGGTAGTTGTAAATTTGAGCTGTAATTTGTAAATTGAGCCCCTCGTGGTTATTGTTTGACAATTTTATGTGGACTTTCCATTTTCAGCAGGGTTTCTGGTAAAGCTTTAGTAAAACTACTGCAGCAGAAGGTCCAAACACACCTTGCCTTCAAAGCACGGCTGAGCAGTGGGCTCTGAGCGCCGGCACTGCTGCCGTGTGCCCCACGGGCACGGACAAGCAGGGAGCAGGAGCAACCGAGCCTGAGCAGAGTCTTCTCCTCCAGGCTTGGTCCAGAAAACACTGGTGACAAGGGGAGCTGCTGCTCTGGCTTTGACGAGCTCTGGATCAGGTCCTCGGTTTGAACCAGAGGACGCAGCTGGCCTGATCCAGGCTGCAGTTTTGTGAGCTGACAGAGGGAGAAGAGCATCCAATTCTCAAGGAAATAAAAAACCAAGTAAAGCTTAAACAACGGCTTTGGGACCAGGCTCAGGTTTTTGTCTCCAAGAACACCTACTGGCTCGCAGAGCAACCTGGCAGCTTTCCTTCTCTGTATAACATGGAGCTTGGAAGATGACAGCAGTGATAACGCGGGATCCCTCAGCCGATATCGGGTGCCAGCTCGAGCGCAGTATCCCTCCCCTGTGACAGCTCTCGGAATAAGCAGGACAAATGCAAATCCCATTTTTGTGGCTGCAACTCCCGTGCAGGCTGCCAGCCGGAGCTGGCATCGTGCTGTAATCTACTGAGCAAAGAGCCCCAGACAGCGGCAGATCAGGACTCAGCATGGGAGAATCATTTTCAAAACGAGTTATGTGTTACATTATCCTCGCTTGTTCACGACCAGCTGAAGGAAAAGAGCTGCCTGAAATCAGATACGACAAAGCAGCATCAGTTTCCCTGTTTGGTGTTGCTGCGGGAAGTGCGATTTCATTTTAGCCCGGAGAAATGCTAAAATAGAGAGGCAGCTTGAGCGGCTGTAAACCCCATCAGAAGACCGTGTGATTGGAAAAAAAAATCCCCTGTCGCAGGTTGGATCTGAAAAGGTTGGATCCGGCTGGGCCTCTTCCCTGAGCAGGAATTCCTGACGGAGGATTTGGGGTTGATGGGAATCCGAAGTGGGATCGCCGGCCGTTTCCTCTGTGCCAAGGGGTCCCAGTGAGACGCTGGCACGAGAGGAAGGATGCTTGTAATTGCATTTTAAGCGTTTCTTGGAGGCACAGCGCTCAGACAGCACCTCTTACCATTTCATGCATCCAAACAAACCAATCGTTTAGGGCAACTTCCCACGTGCCAAGTCCCTGGGTGCCAGTCTGCCGGCCGCGAGAGCATCCTGGCGTTAAGAATGGATTTAACCACGAAACAGGGAACGGGAAGCAGGAAAAGTCCCTACCCCGGGCACAAAACCTGTGCATGGCTAAGCTGGGGTTGGCTGCCAGGCTCTCCTCTAAGTGGATTCCTGGGATCTGGCCTCAGGCCCTGGGGGATTCCTCTTTTGCAGCAGCCAACTGGGCTTGAAACACGCTGCTTTGCCCAACTCGATATTGAAGCAGGAGGGGCTGTTCCAGCTCCCACCCCTAAAAAGTCAGTGGCGTTTAATTCACTTCACTGCAAAGGCTTTTGGAGACATGGCATACGGAAGGCACTGTAAAAATCCATCTTCTGCTCTATAACCCATGTCACCGCACGAGCTAATTGCCTATCAATATGCCAGGTTTTTATAAGGCAATTCATTTTTCTGCACTCAAAGGAGCACGTAGTGGAAGGAAAAAATAAGAGAGTTTCTTCGTTGTTTTCTAGCTTATTTTAAGTTTTTCCTGAGTCGGTGTTAGCTTGTTTTACCAGTGTTTTTAAAGCATTCTTTGGCCCATGTGGCACCCTAGTATGATATTAAATGAGAGAAGTGGCTGTTCTGTGTCTGAGGGGCTGATGGTAAAGGAACCAGAGGCAAATCAGATAAGTAATAACTGTGTTTCTTCAGAGGAAAAAAGAGGATTTTTTTTTTTTATGTGCTCAAGTGCAACAGCACAAGCAAGCAGTGCTAGATTCTGATTTTGATTAATAGTTGGCTAGAGATAATCTTAAACTATTGGGGATTAGGGAAGCAGTCCTCCAACACTGAAATCTTGGAAGGGAAAATCTGTCCGTGAGCCAAAAAGCTCGAGCACCGGCTTAGAAAGAACATAAGAAAGCAAAATTGCTGTGGACAGAGTCTCAGCTGGTGACAGCGCTATTGAAAGCTGTGGAGCTGTATGGCATCCCCGGGCAGCGCGTTCAGCTCTGAAAGTCCGAGGGCTGGTGTCCTTGGAACTGGAATCGGGGAAGGTCATCAAGTATTTTCCCCCTCTCTTAGGAGGTGGCGATTTGAAATGTATATACTTAAATTAAAGGCTTAAATAACAGCTGGAGACTTGAAATGATGTTGCAGACCAGTAATGTACCTTTAAAACAAAACCAAATAAAACCCGCAACAGAAAATGCACAGCCGTGAGATCCCGGGCAGCGCCTGCCGCGGCCCCTGCGCTGATGGAGAGGAGTCTGTGACGGCCGGGGACCTTCTCTGGGGGGATGCTTTTGTCCTTCATCTCAATAGATTTTCTCAGCATAGAGGTTTATACCTGATTTGGGGGGCCCGGGTGTTTTCTAAGCTCATTTCTGCAGTTGGGCCAAGGCTATCTGTCTATTTGGGTTAAATCCCAGGCTCGGAATTGCTCCATTGAAGAGAAGAAGCTGGTGCAATCAGCTCAGCTCTGCTGGAAGCAGAGCTCCAACCCCAAATGAGCAGGCACAGGATGGAGAACCCAGCTGCAGTGTGCAAGAGACCCCCCCAGAGCAGCCTGGGCTGCCCCCAGTTTATTCCCAGTCCCACGCAGATGCCAGTAAACACGCCAGCAGGTGGGTTTGGTAACCAGCATCCATGGAGTCTCACTGACTTGGCCCTGGAACAAAAGTCATCACATTGGAAGATGAACTGAGAGCAGCAGCCAAGTCTGGTGGTGTCCAAAGAGCTGCCAAAACCCCAGCGAAAGCTGGTCCCGAGACCCCAAGCCCCAGCAATGGGTCCCAGGGGATTCACTCTGAGCAAGCCAGCATCTCCACGCCGGTCTTGATTTAAATTCTCCAAGGAATTGGGGACGCATTATATCCCTGGGGAATCTGTTCCAAGGCTTAATTATACTCACTGTAAGAAAAGGATGGCCTATTTTCAGCTTTTATTTGCTGTATCTGTTTCAGGGTGGTGCAGCGATGAGGAAGAGCTAAGGTGGACAAAGTGCTGTGAAGATCATCAGAAAGGTCCACACAGCCAGGGCCAGGCTCTGCCCTCTCATACAAAAATAACTCCCGAGAAATATCGAAGAGCTCTGCTCAGGTCTCTGAGAGCTGGCCTGGCCCCAGCTGATGGCATCCTCAGACCATGAGGACGCCACGTGGCTCTTCTCACCAAGAATTTGGACAATTATTTCCCCACTGGAAAAAAGGTGGTGTTGGTACCTCTGTACGAATAAATCAGCAAGGGAACGCAATTCTGCAAAACCACATCGGTGTACCTCTGCGATGGCAGCGGCAGCAAGGTGGTTTTCCGATTTCAGGTTTTCAAGAGAATATAACCGCCAGGAATCAGGAGGAAGATGGACTTCCAAAACTGTTTGCACAACTCCCTACGAAATCTATCAGTACGCTTTGTCTCTAAACCTCCTCAAAGATGCAGAGACATCACAACACACTTGATCCTTCTGTCTTGTGAAATATCAAATTGTTAAGAGGGAAATTCCCTTGTCTTTATTTCTTAAGCATGTCCAGTTGTAAAGTTACTAATGATAGGGTTTCTTTATTTCATTAGTGTACGTTTGATGATAGCTAATTATTGTGATTATGGCTACACGTATTCCAGTTTAAGAGGAGAGATCCCTTATATATTACTTTCTTTTGCTTCAGATATTAAAGACATATGCTTTTGAGCATGCAATAAAAGTCTTATAATAAGAGAAGGACTAGATTTAGTAGCATAGGTTTTAGTAATTTCTTTAAAATATTAGCCAAGTATTGAAAACATACTTGCTGAAACTTAGCAAATCTGAAAGGGGTCTATACCTACAGCACAGCTAATCCTCAATATATTTATTTAACAATCTATTGACATATATTTAACCTACCGTCAGAGCCAGCATCAGGAGCAGGCAGGCAGCGGCAGGCAGGAGCCAAGCATGCAGGGTCCCTGCTGCCGCCCTCGCCTGCTCCTCCCTGGGTCCAACGCTGGTCCGTCTGTCCATCCAGACCAGTGTGGATGGCACTTCAGGTGCCAAGGGGGTGCTGCAGAACTCCTCTGCACGTGGATTAGTGGCGTAACACCCACCTCACCCAGGACAGGCGCTTTTCCAGCACCTTCAAGGGACATGTTCTCCCACGTCACCTCCACGGTGCCCAGAGGAGAAGGGACCTTCCTCCACACTCCCAGTTACAAAGACAAAGTGACTTGTTCGACGTCCCATCAGGAATTCAGAGAGATATCTGCCCATCTGAACCATGAGCATCGTGCTCAGACTTTCCATTTAGGGCTGACACAAAACGAGCATCAGCTGCTCCTTCTCCTCCCTGGCACTGAGCACCAGGGACCTTCCATGGGCCCTTCACACCCAAGTGCCATCCCAAGGCAGTGCCTGGCCCTGCGTGTCCCAAACTCCGTTTCGACCTGCACATGGGGTAAAAGACAGTCAGAATAAATGGATCGTCATCATCCGTGCAAGGCGGAGGGGAAGAGGAGCCGCTGTTTGCTGCAAGCTGGCTGATGGGTGCATCCCACCGCCCTCGCGCATCCCTCTGCCAGCTCGGAGTCTGGCACGTGCTCCTCAGCCCCGGCTGTTCCCAACCAAAATCCCCCACGTGTATAAACTCCTTTCCCAATTTTCTCCTCCCTGATGCCAGGGGCGAGGGTTTTCTTAGAGGCGGGTCCCTGGGTGTGAATGCTCCATCTGTAACCAAGTCCTCCGATGGAGGAGGGCACCGGCCATCGGGCTCCCAGCTCCTCTGCGGGGCAGGGACCGACTGTGCCCGTAGCTGCTTGGACCCACAGAGCAGAGCCAGGATGATGCCTTTTCGGAGCCATTTACCCCCTGAGGCCAGCACTGCAGAATAGGCTGTGCCCAAAATTCCTGCGGTGCATGCAGGTTTATATTGGCCTGTTCAACGTGAGCTGCCAGGGCCAAGGCAAACAAAAGGGGAGAAGTGATTCTAATTATTTGATGCATTAAGGGCAGTGACATTTCCAGGAAAAACACAAGGGGTGAGATGAGTTTTTTTTCTCTTTCGTGTGCTAGAGCACACGTCTCTTATTTTTTTCTAGCCCCGGTACAAAGCATCACTTGTGAGCTCTGCTCAGGGATGCGGAGGATAAAAGGCGGCAGCAGGAGCGGAGCTGATGGCTGGGTGGATGCCGTCTCCGGGAGAGGGGTGAGGTGTGGATTCGTGGGGAACCTGCTGTATTGACAAAGGAAACATTGGTCGTGGCGCTGGGGGAAATGTGCCCTTAAAGCTGGGAGCTCTGAATAGCGCTGCTACAAAAGTCCCCATTTATTGTGCACCAGCAGAATTCCGCTAAGCTGGAAATTTCCCAAATAGATCTTTACCTGCAGCAGCGCTGCCAGCCCTGGCTCCCCAGGGGGGTTTCAGACCCTTCTTTCTGCTTTTCCTTGCAAATTTTAGTGGGCTGCTGTAGCAGTCTGGGTCTGACAGGGTGTTCATCCCCGCCGAGCCCAGCTGCTGCCTGGAGACCCTTCTGTCCCAGAGCCTAGATTCCCTGGAGCAGGGATGCTGCACCTCCGACCACTGCTGGACTTTGGACACGGCCTCTCACCAGCCCAGGGGCACATGGCTGGGACCTCAAAAGAAGCAATAGCAAAACTGCAATGGTCTAATGGTGCACATGAGACACCCAGACAGTCCCGGGAAGGAAGCCAGCCTGCGCTGAATTAAGTCCATCGGGGTTTTCTTGCTGCCCCTTTTGGTAGAGGTGCATTTTGGTTTGTGGATGTTGAAGGATGTGGCCAGTACTATGTGCCGAGAGCCTGATGCTCATTTGAGCACAGCCTCATCCCGCTTACGTGATTGAGCATCTTTACCAAGTGTCCGCTGCCTGAAGTTTAACATCTCCCTCCTGTTCAACACAAGGACTGTTCTTGCCTGAAGCAGCCCCTTCGGGCACGTCCTCCTCTTGCAGACAAAAAGCAGCTTTGGCTGAGTTTCGTTCAGCCCTTTCCCAGAAGCGACAGACTGCTGCTTTCCTAGTTTGGCAGAACAACTGCCACGCTGGGGGAAATCATCCTTCGGACCTAGCGAGCCCTAAGCTGGTGATGCCGAGCGGAAATCACTCAGCTAAAGGGGGAGAAGCAGCTCAGCACGCGAGCGGTGTGGCTGCTAGGGGGCTGGTGCAGTTAGACCTGTAAAGAAGCAGACTGTGTCAGTAAATGAGAGGAGATCCTGCTGAGGACTGGGGTTTAGCATGCTGCCTGGGGCATGCCTGTTCACTCGCTTGACCAAATTTCCCCCTGCAAGTGCGCGGTGAAGACCAGTGACATATGTAATATCCATATTCGTGCCTTCCTGCGGTAAGGGACAGTTAAAGTGGAGCCTGGAAGAGCGGCGTGAGTGCGAACGTTCAACGTAATTCTGCGGAGGAAAGCATCCGCTCTGCAGGCTCTTCTCATTTCCGTGGCTTAACCCGGCCTCTGCCTAAAGCAATGGTTCGTGCAGGTAAGACGCATCCTCGACTGCCCTCACGTGCAACGGCTTTCCAGGTCAGCGAAGTGACTTTAGCACCGGCCGGTGGCCACTGGCCAGGCTGGTGGCAGGCAGAGGGGCTGCTGGGCAGGCGCGGGAGGCGAAGGGAAACCACATGATGCCCAGCAGGTTCCTGCCTGTCCATGGCCGTCACTGCTCCCCCCCATGCAGCCTGTCAGAAGGCATTAACAGCAGCGTTCAGCTCCTCCGCTGCCTCGCAGCATCCTGCTGCCCATTCATTTGCGTCTCCCAAGTGGATCTGACGCTGCAGCAGTTACTTAGAAAAAAAGGGATACTAATTAAAAGGCTCATTAATAGGGTAACTGGAGAAACCGCTTAACCAGAGATCTCCCTTTGACGCAGTAAGTGCAGAAGAAAGAGGGAAGCGGTCTGGGGGTACCGAGGTTGTCCGTGTAAGGTGCCGAGGAAGGAAGGGACTGAACGGTGGGGTTTCCAACTGAGGTTTGGGAGCCCCTGCAAACCCCGGGAACGAAGCAGAGGTTGCTATGGAATTCAAATCACAGTCCTGAGCAGTGAGCTTAATGCAGATCCTTAGTGCTGGAACTTGATGCCTCGTTATTAATATCAGCATAGACTGCCTCAGGCTGGGGTAGATAGTATTGATTTGAGCCAGGCGTGTTGCTGGGTTTAGCTCCCGCGCAAACTGGAGCTCAGCCAGCTCAGCGAGCACCAGCTGCTGCGAGGGGAGGGTAAGGATGGCCCTGTGCCCTGCTCGGAAAATTGGGGAAACGGGGAAAGAGGTAACTAAAGCGTTGAGCAGTTCTGGAATAAAGGAAGAAGAAGAAAAAAACAAAACAAAACAAAAAGTCGTACATTAAGTTCTGTTGTGTCGAGGAGTGTGCTGGTTGGTGGGGGCTAGCCAGCTGGCCCAAGGCCACCAAGGACGATCTCACAGGTCCCCTTGTTGCAGACCCATGTGCGAAGCGAATATGGGCAAAGGCAACTCGTTGAACAAGGAAGGGAGGAGCACGAAAAGGCTGTGAAGTGCTGGTAGGGACACAGCTGGCAAGCCACCCGTCCATGCAGGCCGACATATCTCATTTTCCATGCAAAAGGGCCAGAATCCACTGGCCAGACAGTCCTGCCTGCAAGGAGCTGGGCGCAGACTAGAAAATAGCCCCAAAGTTCATGAGAAGGTCGAGTTTTTGGCATGGTCTTTGGCATGGGCTGTCCAGTGGTGCCTCCATGGGAGCCAGGAACACATATGCTGGAGCTAAAGTGGAGGAGACAAACCCTAGTCCTACCACAAACTGCTAAAATGCAGGAATATCGAAGCATGGTCTTGCAAATGAGCTTTCTGGAGAGGCTTTTCACTTCTTTTTGGGCTACCGTGGGCCAACCATTTCTAGACATTTCTCAAGTTTTGGTAGATAGAGAGCACGGAAGATGGAAAGGCTGGAACAAAATAAGATTTGCATGGAAAAAGAGAAAACAAGTCTTTCTGACCATTCCCAAACATCTTTTTCCGGGTTGTTCTGGTAGATTTGGATGTTGTTGCTATTTTTATTTGCATGGCTTCAAATTGCTTTCTCACTCATGAAGAACATGTGCCCCGTCCTCGGTTCAAAGAACAGGGGAAGCGGTGGGAGAAACCCATCAGCCCTCCGTGGTCATGTCCCCTGTTGACAGTGGAAGGGAGAACATGAAGCTGGATCCCAGGGGAACAGGACAAGGAGATGCAAAGAGAAGGAGGGAGATGAGGATGTTGGGGTCAGAGGAGGAGAAGCAACAGGCACGTTCCCTTGCAATAATAGAGGAGGATCTTCAGTAACAGACTGATGGGGAACAGAGGCCCTTAATTACAGAGGAATCTGCATCTCATTTCATGTTAATTCAGCCCTAGGAGCAGGAAAAGCATGTCAGGAAAATGAAGGTGGCTTTTTGACAGGTGCCCTGGAGGGAGGGCTCAGGCACTGGGGGGGTGCGAGCGGGCCAGGCAGGCTTTGCTCTGTGATACAGGAGAGCATCGCGCTCAGGCTGTCCCTGGAGCGTTCTCTCGGGATTTGGAGAGCACTCTGCTTTTCGCACGTTTAGCTGCTGCAATCCAGAAAGTCCTCATGCCAATGGGTAAGAAAGACACTCAAATCCTCTCTGCAAAGATCATGGTCTTTTACCAGCAAGCCTTCCTCTAAGCTTTGCACCTGCAGTTCTAGACATGCCAAACCCTGAGTGCTTCAGGAAACAAAAAAAAAAAAAGAGAAGAAAAAAAGAAAGCACTCACAAGGTCATCAAGTTCTCTTTAGGAGGACACCGAGCTGCCTGAATCCAGGGTTTCTGCTTCCGCTGCTTCTAAAATCAATGTGAGCGAGGGTGGAGTGGGATCAGATGTGAGATTCCCCTTCTGGCCCCATTTTTTAGGTGCCTGGTCTAGGATAAACCTAAAGAAGGTGTGCAGGAAGGGCCAGCTCAGAGGCTTTCATACAGTCATAGAATCATAGAATGGTTTGGGTTGGAAGGGACCTTTAAAGGTCATCTAATCCAACCCCCCTGCAGTGAGCAGGGACATCTTCAACTACATCAGGTTGCTCAGAGCCCCGTCCAACCTGGCCTGGAATGTTTCCAGGGATGGGACATCTACCACCTCTCTGGGCAACCTGGGCCAGGGTTTCACCATCCTCAGCGTGAAAAATTTATTTCTTATATCTAGTCTGATCTCCCTTCTTTCAGTTTAAATGATTACCCCCCGTCCTATTGCAACAGGCCCTGCTAAAAAGTTTGTCCCCATCTTTCTTATAAGCCCCCTTTAAGTACTGAAAGGCTTTCATCTCTGTTCTGGAGTCCTGGATGGCAGGAATTGTTGAACATCAGCTGGTGGCATTCCATAGAGTAACGCTGTGTGCTTGAACCCTCCTGGAGGCGTCTTCTGCAGCGACGGCTGAGCAATCCGCAGCTCGTGCAGCATCTGCAGCAACGCATGCTGCGGGGGAAGCACCGCTCCAGTCCACCGCAATGACTTTAAAGGACTTTGGGTCAGGCCCAAAGCAAACAGAGTAAGTTGCACGTAGAAAATCAGACATGCAGATTGAGAGGCCGCTTTTTAAAGCCTGGATCTCTCAGGGCACTCGAAGAAAAAAAACGCAAAGTTTGTATTTCATTGCTTCTGCTTGACTCTTTCACCTCCACACGTTATTGATTCACCAGAACTTTCTAAATACAGTTAATAGCATTTTTAAGTGTTTATATTTGCAGTACTTACGTTTATTAAGGAAAGGCTTCTTTTTAATATTGGCCCTTTCCTTTTCCTTCAGCTGGCAAGCAACTCCCAGAAGCTTGTACTGATTCTGATCAAATGTCTAAAACTTTCCACACAGGATGCCAAATTAACATCTCTGACTGTAGAAATGGCTGTGGATAAACGTGTGTATATCTAGGAAAAACAAATGCTAAGGAAAAGATACACAGAGCTGTGTGTGCAATAAAAATGTCTCTCTGGTTCTCCATTAGAGCCATGCCAAAATGTGAGCTGGGAGGAGCGGGGAGCAGGAGGGTGGAAGTGGGAGGGGAAGGATCCAGCTCTGCCCTCACTGCCCAGATCCAAGTGCCCATGGTGATGCCAGGGCGTTGGGAAGGGGAAAACGTTGTGTAGTGCAAGGGAAGGATGAAAAAGGAGGATCAGTAAACTACATCTCCATGAAGGCTGATACCACACTCCTGCTTTCGAAGGTAATAAATAAGGGAAAGGCTCCCAGAGCAGTGGTTAAACCAAAGAGAATTGGCAAACGACATTCTTTAACATCTGCTGTCTGTAAAAACATATGTCTCTGAAACATAAGCATTGCACAGGACTCTCTGAAGGTCTTGTCTGGTCCCTGCTCGGGGAAGGGAGTGGGGCCCAGGGAATCGTGGTGCAGGGTGGGATGGAGGCCACCCAGCTGTACTGCGCTCCCCTTTGAAGGACAGGGGTGTGGTGGAGATGGCGCCGATGGAGAAGGTCTCCTGGAGTTTGCCATGAGCTGCACCCCGTGCCCAAGAACAAAGGTGAATGGAGGTGAGGTATCAGTTATGGCACACCTTGCTGAGCAAACACAGCTTGATTAAATCTATTTATTCCCCCTCTTACGGTTTCTCCAACAGCCATTTGTGCCTCTATCAAGCATCCACTTGCATCTTGTTATCCCCAAACCCTTTCCCTGATCTGAGGACTCAGTGAGCGGCTCATTAGAAGTTTCCCTCTGTGCTGAAGCAAGGCAGCCTTGTCCTCAGTTTGCCACCACGCGCCAAGCCAGACACAGCAGACTTGAGGATGAAAACTAATAGGCATGTAGGAGCCTTATTCATCTCCTCTCACACGGATTCTGCTGGCTGGCTGACCAGGTGTTGATAAAGCTGATGCACAGTTGGGGAAAGTTACTCATCCGGAGCTTGGCACCTTCAACAGAATATGTCATGGGAATGTGGAAGGCATAAAGAAGGCTAATTTCTACATGCAGAGCAGCAGCATTTCAGGGAGGAGACAAAATTCAGCTGCAGACTTATAAAGGCTCTTGCTGAAGATGCTTACGCAGCGCTCTGAGCCTCCAGAAAGAAACACTCCCTGCCCTTAGGTAAGGGCTCAACCCAAACCACCAAAGCTTTCTCACTCTGCTAACTCCATCCTAAAAGCATGTCCTGCCCTGATGACACCCCCAGTGTCTTAATCATTGTCCCAGTAATGGCATCGCAAAGTCTCAATGTGAATGTCCACAGCTCTCTGGGACACCCCTTGCTCCCTGGTAGGATGAGTCTCCACGAATACGCACTGACGGGGCTGCCAGCATGTTGTCCCTGCCATGTCACCAGGATGGAGTTGGCAGGTCGGTCGCATGCAGATGAGAAGTTCTGAGTCTCCATGTGGCACCCGTCCGCCCGTGGAGCACAGCAGACCAAGCTTCAAAGTGAGCTCTGCCTCCCTTTGACTTCTGAGTAGCATATGGTCCGGAGCAGAGACAAATTCCGCAGCCGAGGTTGCCATCTGGGCTCTGTCCATCTGTACTGAAGCCTTTAGCTGCAGCTGATGAAACACGAGGGCAGCAGTTGGATTTTCCAATATCTCATAAATGTTTAGCAAAACTATCCACTCAGTGTTGTGCATTTAATAAAGTTTTTTGCTGTTGTTGTTATGTTCTGTATTCAGAATGATGCTTGACGAAGCATAGGAGCAAGCTCTGCTTCCAGTTATTCTGGATTTGTAGAGGCCATAGCCCATATTTCTGCTTGTGGAAGTATGAGGAGAAGATGGTCTGTAATTTTAATTGCTACTTAAAATACCCATAAATGAAAGTGGGCTTTCTGTCTGGTTGGTGCTGGCAGATGTTTCCAAATGCCTCATTATAAATGCAAACACAACGGAGGTTTTGCGCTCAGAAATTTGCCAGGGGATGCAGAAGAAAGCAATAAAGTCCTGTTAGGTGATTCACAGGGCATCCTCCCAGGAGAATGAAAAAATATATATTTACCATCTGGCACAATCAGATGCCTTCCAAAATCAGCAAAACCCATCCCTTTTTCCTCAGAAATACCTTCATGAACAAGGGACGGAGGCAAACTTGGAGGCGTCCAGAGCAGGGCCAAATTCCACCAAAGGAACAAATCTCTCCTTTCCCCTCCATATTCTGTTTCTAATTTACGCTAATTATGTACATGTTATTTTTAATTTGTCCTGTGACGGGATTTATCCTGTGATGAGGAAAAGGGCTGGTCCCATGGATACAGCAGGGAAAGAGGTTTTCTGAGCGTCGTTTGCAGTTACGCTGGCGGCTGCTGGCCTTTTCGGGGGGAGAAACTGGGTCGATCCCTTTAGGGGCACAGCCAAGTCCTTCAGCCCGTCTGATTCTCGGGCACTGCCATCTCCATTAGTGCGGAAAGAGTGATAACTTATACATAAAGGAGATATCTCCCTGGTAAAAGAGCCAAAAGCCCTTGCATAGGTGGTTTCTGGACGTGCCGAGCCGTTGGGGTCAGGCGGGAGCACCGGGAGCAGGGAAGGTGAGCGGCCGCCCCGGCAGGAGCAGCTGGGTGTGCAGGAGCAGATGTTCTGCAGAGGAACGTGTCGGGGCGATCCCAGGAGGGACATGCCTTTTTTTATTTTTATTTTTATTTTTTTTGCAGGGCTGGGATGATTCTGATTCATCCCGACAGCATCTCCTTTGCTGCGGAGAAAGCTTCGCTGCATCCACCGACTCCGCTTCGAATTCAAGCTGAAAGCAAGTGTGGGCAGAGCTACCTCAGAGGCCACGCTCTGGATAGAGAAACACATTTCTGCCAAGATGCTTTCAAGGAGTATGTTGGCTCCCGGGGCTTAATTCTCCAAAGAGAGCGATTAGTCTGGAGAATGCTGTTCACCCCAGAGCACCCCAGGAATTACAGAGAGCTTTGGTCTCCCGATGTCACTGAATGTATTTCTTTTTGTGTTTGCTGCACTGCATCTTCTACTCCCCGCTTGCCAGATACCTCTCGTTACAGACCCCAGTCAGTGTTACGGGTCCCACAGCACCAGCTGAAATGCAGAAATGCAGAGCGCAGAGGACCCCATCGCAATACACGGTTAGATGACCTGGGCACGGCTGGCCACCAAAGCCACGTTGAGGTCCCACAGCTGCCTTTGCACAGAGCCTTTTCCTCCCTCAACCAGCCCGTGCACTTTTCAAAGCATCCAGACGGCATTCCTCTGCCTCGTGAATGAATGGAACAGGCTTTTCCAGAGGCTGTCTGCAGCCCAGATGCATCCAAGGGACAACTGGGCTCCTCTTTCCAGGAGATCCTTTGATCTCTCCCTGAAAACGGACGTAGCATTATTATTTCTTTTTTTTTTCAGTGTGCATTGCCATCTATGGGAGATGCAAAAGATGTAGGACATTTGGTTATCATAACACAATGGTTTCAATTAGCCAAACCCCCCTGCCCTCTTTTAAATCGACTGACCTACCTATCAAAGATGTCGTGATGGCATCTGGGGCGCATGTTGGGACTATGAAGCTGAAGAGGTTCTTGTGAGCCTCCTCTTCCCTTTCTGTGCTGAGGTCGTTCGTGGAAAACATGCTGTTTTAATATATTCCAAATTAAAATGTCGTTCAATCAAAGACCTGATCATTACGGATGCCAGCACTTTTTGTAAGCAGAAGCCAGAGGAAGGTCACAGAAAATAGTGTTTTGTTTTGCACTTTTTTTTTTCCTCTTTTTTTTCCTTTCTTTTTCCCTCGCTGCTGGTTCCACATCATAAAGATGGTGCAGGATGGCTCCAAAAATGGACAAACCATGAGAGACTATATCCAGCCACACAAACCAGCCATGCCTACGTTCCTAAGTTTAGGATGCCAGGACACCAGGACACGCTCCATGCCAGGACCTCAGATCACCACCCGGGTGCCCATCCCCAGCACCAGCCCAGCAGCTGGCTGCCTCTCTCCAGCGGACAGCTTTTCTTGCAGAATCCACATTCTTTTCCCCGTATTTGACTTGGCATTCATGAATTTCCCTTCCCTGCCCGGGCCCACCGCTCCCCCCTGAGCAATCACTCCTATCAGCTATCCGCAAGGCAATTTCCTCTCCGAATGCCGCTCGCTGGAAGTGAAGGCCACACTGGCACGCACCAGCCTCCAGATGTGCCTCTCCTCTCCCTTCCCTGCTCTTTTATTCTCCTCCACCGCAGCTACAGAGCTCAGGAGCTGAACGAAACCTCTTTGACCCCAGCTCCAGTGATTCTTTTGCTGCTGAGAAAAGCAAGAGTGGAAGCAGAGACGGAGAAGAGCATTGCCTGGTCCCGGAGATCCGCTTTCAGCGTCCTGCAACCCCCTGGGGAGGAAACGTGTGGCAACGAGCTGCGGGAAAGAGCATCGATGGGGAGAGGAGGTTCCCCCCATTTGCGTTTCCTTTGCGGCACCTACATGATGCAACCCCAGCCATTCCACAGGCACATTTTTAGACTGTGAGTCAAATTTCATGGAGGCTTTGCAATCAGCCCAGAAGCGTGTTTGATTTATAGTTCCTTTCCACCAGAACACATGGAAGGACACTCCAGCTCTGTTAATAGTATCTGGAAACAGAGGCATTATGCGGTGAGGGATTCTCACAACATAAATTAAACTGGGAGTCCAGTTCTCATGTCCATCGCCTTCTGGAAATTGGATGAAATGGTGCACACTGTGTTTTCTTTGTTACTTCAATCAAGGAGCTCTCAGGCTCCAATTAGCATTTAGAATAAAATTGGAGATAGCTTGATCCAGCTCCTAGATTTAACTCCAGCCTGCTCCGAATACAGACTGCGTTTATTGGTATGTCTCTCCGAATGCAGACATGTGACTTTTGCTCCACGTGTTCAGTCTGTATTTCTGGGGGGAAAAAAAAAAAAGAAAATCTATTAAAAGAGTTGTTTCATACAACAGGAGAGTAAAACACAGCAGAATCTGCTTATCTCTGCTTGGATGTAAAGATGTTAATGAAATTTTAAAATAAAATAGAAGCACGACCCTGACTTATTGTCTACTTCTGACTCTAATTAAACAGATCTTAATGGGCAACGAGCATGGCTTGTGTAGGTCTCTGCTTGTTGGACCACCTAGAAAAGTAGCGCACTGTGCTCTGGTGCCTGGTGATGGCCAGTTGTGGGGAGAAATAGCCCCCATGCCCTCCTGAGATACCTACGGATGGAGCAGGGCAAGGAAATATGGGACGTGCCTTCTCCCACATCTCCCGCTCTCCACATCCTTGCAGCACATCTGGTGGGGAGCTGGTCTGGAGACAAGCAAAGGTCCAGGCAGAATCAGGCCATGATCTATATATTGGGAATTAATTGTTGCATGTCGTCTTCCAAGAAGCCATAATCCCTTCTGTTTCATACATTCATTTATCCCCTCCTTTAGGATAGCATCAGTAGATCCTGAGCCTCAGGGATGCTTCATGAACACATGCTGGTGCAGCACAGGCAGTTCAATACTGCAGAAAAATTAATTCTGGAGATTTTTGTGTTAATTATAAATTCTTAATTAGGGTCAGTGGAGTCACCCTCTCCCTTTATGCTCATTTCACACTAGCTCATGGGAGAATCTCTGTGATCGCTAGTAGATGAAAGTCGCCAGGATTGATCAAAGCGCATCGCATGAGCGGGAAGGTGCCGCATCAGCACAAGCCGCTCGCTCCGGGTAATTTGACCAAGAGTTCAGAGCAGCGATGGTCATTCGCGTGTGCACGGAGGGCACTGTGCACTGTAGCCTCCCATTAACTCTTATGTTTTGCTTCACTTTGAAAGTGTTTGTCCTGGAGACTGAGAACTTCAACACACACACACAACAAAAAAAAAAAAAAAAGAAAAGAAAAAGTGCAGACTTGCTGAGTAAAGGCTCTCTCCAGATATGGTGGGCTGGATCAGAGTCAGAAACTGGTAGGAAAATACAGTCCAAATTATTAAGGACAAGCTCCGAACACTTGACCAAAAATGTAAGTTAAAGGCTGTGAGAAAGATTTCTTTGCTGTGAGGAGACTGCTGGAGTGGGCTGGCGGGAGAGCAAGAAATGCAAAAGCAGCAAAGTCACAACCGTGACATTTGCTCTCCATCCGCCTCGCGGGGAGAAGGGCACCCGCCGTCGCATCTCTGGGAGAGCGCGCAAGAGTGAATGGGTGACTCAGCTCAGACTGTCCTTCGCGCCAGGGTCTTTGCTCTACCCGATTTGTCTCTTTCTGGACCAAGAGGAGAAAACGAGGTGGATGGACCCTGTGAGACCTCCCCGAGGGTTGTTAGACCTGGATCCGGCACACACTGGGGGTCTCACCCACGCTCCCAGTATGTGCTCTGGAGTTGTTGCCATTTCCACTGGCTATCCTGCCCTGCACCCAGGAACCACCCCCTTGGCAGATTTTTTTCCCCCAAAAAGACATATTTTCTTGAAAAGATCTGCATTTTACAGATGCAAACTATTTTGTAAAATGAATAATTTTCAATCAGTTTTACTGCTGACTCTCTAATCTCAGCAGTCTTCAGGATGCTCTGGGTATCCCCGAGCTGCTGAGGACAGAGGCTGATTCCTGCCCATCACAGTCGCGGAAGGCTTTTTGGTACCATCTCCCACTGTAAAATTTTAACACCGAGTTTTTCTTCTGTGGGAAATAAGCAACTGTGGTAGTTTCAGGCTCAATTAAGGGTGGATTTGAGTATCAGGATGTAACAACCGATGCTGATTTGGCTTTTTGGCAAGCTAGAAATTGTGGGAAAGCAATCAAACTTTGTTTTGAATACTTCCTCTTCCCCAACCAGAATATATCTGCCTGGGTTTGAACAAAGCATCCAGGTTTGAGTCCAAGCCTTAAAATGCTTGTTCTTTATAAGTAAAAATCCCAACCAAACAGATCTGATACTTTCAACGTATCATGTATTTCTGCTTGCTGGTTCCGTAGAAATATGGATCTGTAGCTTGTTTCGAACAACTTTTTGTTCCAAAATAACTTGGAATGTTTATCTTTTGCTAAATGATGAAATAGGCAGGTTCAATACACGTTTTCAAAGCACTCTAGTATCTTTGAACCTGCATTTTCTGGTTGAAAAAGCTCTCTGAGAAAATGGCACCTATCTCTAGTGACAATTGAAACAAATAAAAAGCTAGAGAAAACAATCTAATGGGGGGATGTGTGCTGCATATAATCATCTCCACGTACAGGATGTACTGGGAATGTTTTCATAGCTGGAGAAATAGAAGACTGCTTCTAGGAAATTATCTCCTCAAGGCAGAGACTACATGAAACACCGCAGACTGGGAGGTTTTCTGAGGGGGACTACACGGACTTGAAAGCTGAGGAAGAACAAAAGATTGTGCTTTAACAGACCAGACAAGATCTTAAGTGACATCCAAGGTTTCCACAGCAAGAGAGGGAAACACCGTATCCTTCAGCTCGCAGTGAAAGAGGGAGAAGAGCGGCAAGAGATGATGTGTTTATAGAAACATCCCCAAGCCTGGATCCTTTCCAAGGCATTACTCGGTGCGAAGGAATGTATTAAATAGCTTTTTGAAAATGTATGTTGAAACACACAGCTCCATATGTCCTGTGTCATCGCCTTTGTGATATACTGCATGGCCGGGGTGCCGGGTCCGAAAGGCAGAGCCAGGCTGGGAACGCACCCATTGCTCGATCCTGCTCGGAGCTGAGCACCCGCAGCCTCCTGCCTGCCCCTCCTGGCAGGGGACACGCACGTCTTGTCCCAAAAGGTCTGTCTCTATCGAAGTTCCACTGCAAACCCAACTGGCCCAGGTCTGCACGGGTGGGAATTGCTCCCTGCCTGAGCTCATACGCAGGAAAACCTGCGGCTAGTCAACTTTGTCCTAATCCTGCTGTAATAGGGAATTATTAAGGCAGTTTCGACAAAACGGGAGAAGAAATGCAAGCCGAAAACCTGAAGCTGAGAAGCAGCAAACCCTGAAGACACCTGTGCATGCAGCACAGGGGACCAGAGGTTGGGCTCCTGCGGTCACGGCCCCGGGAGCTGCCGAGCCCGGCACTGAGAGTGATGGTGCAAATGGCCTTTCCCCTCCTGAACGCACACCACCATGGCCCTGCTGGTGGGTGCATTGCTCAGGGCTTGAAACGTGTTAAATAACCCAGCCTTTTTTCTTCGTGGCCTCTTTGCTTCATTGCTTCCAGGTAGCGGCCGGGTCAGCTCAGGCCAAGCGAGTGGTGCTGGTTAACAGCTGGCATCGGCTGAGCCGCCGGAGCAATTGAGAGTCAAACCCAAGCCCTGGTGGGGACGTGTCTGTCTGTGTCAGGCATGGGACCTGCTCACCCTGCCGTGATCCAGGAAACCTCAGCACGGAGTTATTCTGCTTTCTTCCGTCAAGGCTTCCCTTTCTACTTTGTGCCGAGGTCCCCTGCAGCGGTGGGGATGTCCAGACCCAGCAAAACAACAGGTCTTGTGAGTCTCTCCCAAATGCGGCCACGGCACAAAAACCCAGGGGATGGATCTCTTCTGGGGAGAGGGCTCCCCCACCAAACAGCCAGACTTTCATCCCAAATCCTGGGGCAAACTGGGACCCTGGCGACCGCTCTCTCTTCCTGTTATTTAAGCAACAGCCTCCTGTTGAGATTCCACTGGTAAAGTCAAGGCGATGCTTTTCCAGGCAGCGAGATAAAAATCCTTTCTGAACTTGCAACTTCTTAAGTTATCTGTGGCTGCTGCAGAGCTAGAAACAACTTCAAATAGATGGAATTACAGTGTGCCTTTACAAGTTATTTTGCTGTTTCTTCACTGCAGAAATAAATCCCTTTGCTCTGTCAGATAAAAATGTGCAAGAAAAGCCCATCCTTAACACAAACTCTACGCCTGATTATTTCTTAAAGTAAACAAAAAAATACATTAAGAAAATAAATGGAGTTTTCTGAAGATACATATGAACATCATGCGTTTCAGGTTGCAGTTAGGGCTCATGTCCCGTCAGGGCACGGTCTTCGGGTGGGGGTTGTAGTTGGGGTGTCCGAGCCAGCGCTGACTCCCCACAACTGGATTCGGGGTCTGATTTCCCAAATTGAGCTTCGCTTCTGCAAGGATGGATTAATCCAGACCCGGTGCCCAGACCACAGTGCTGGAAATACGTCGGGGTGTCTGCAGCAGCTTTTTGGCCGACGTGGCTGGCCAGAGGTCAGAGGTTGGGTCTTTAAAGCTGCTAGAAATTCTCCATCGGGAACTTCTTTTAGTTCTCTTTTTATTTCTCATCCCAAACTAAAAATCCTGGCAGAAAACTGTGTCCTGCATCTTTGCTCTCTTTCTCCTTTGTCATCCTTTTTTTTTTGCCTCATCACTGGAACAGAGAGTTCTTTCCATTAGGAAAGAAGCAATGGAAAAATTATGGCGAGAGAAAAATGAAGGAAGCTGTTTTTCTCCCCATTGACATGTTGGATCTGTAGTAGCGATTAAAGAGAAGTGGCAGTTGCCAAGGAACCTATGGCATTATGTGTCTAACTTTCCAAGGATTTTGGGTGCCAAATTCCTTCCAGATTCCTGAGAAAAGCACAGCCCAGGTGTCCATGTAAGAACAAGTAGCCCTGAGCCTTAACAGCTCTCCTCCCTTTCATGTCGGCAGCAGATCTGCTCAAGGGTTAACGGCATCTATAACTTTTATCAGCTGGATTGCGACTCAATTTCACATTTCATCTCTATTCACAGAACTCCTATTGATGTCAATATCCTGCTAGGGTTGGTTTTTTTTTTTTCCTTTTGATGTTTGATTTTCTCCTGCTGGCTGCGTGCATGTACACAGAGGCTGATCAGAGTGTATGACATTTATTTTAACAAGGGAGGAGAGGGAATGGGATGTTTTGTCTCGCTCAACATCCCCTGCTTTGTGAGACGAGGTAGCTGTCACAAGATCTCCTGCATTTTGCGTACGGAGTATACAGTTACTTGGCTGACAATAACGTAGCTGTTAATTGCAGAGAATGAGGGCTGCCGGGGGAGTCGAAGCCCTGCAATCCCCGCGCAGGCTGCGGAGGTCTGGGGGGGTCAGTGAACTGGTGCTGGGGTACGGGACACGTTCCCATCCAGTGGCAATTACTAGTGATGGAGCACACTGCTACCAGCTGTCGCTGCGGCAGAAGTTCGTGGCAGGGAGATGACCGCCGCAGACTGCCACGTTTCTTGGCAGTCTCCGTTCGGCAGGACTTCGGAGCTGAAATCACTGATGGTCACTCCAGATTCAGGCTGAGACTCCCAGCTGCTCCCACTCCAAACTTTGTTTTGATGGATGCCCCTTGGATGAGGCTGCGAAGTTGGATTTTCTCCTTCTACAGACCATTCCTGATAAAGTAATGCCTTTTTTCCCGTGGCATAGACACGGCAAAATGCCATAATAATTTTTTACAAAACTATTATTGATGTTGGCATCACTGAATGGCATGAGCTGTATCCAGGCAGAAAAAATTGGCCATAGAAAACTTCCCTAATTTTGTCATATTTCTTGATACAAATAATGCCAGCTTCAGAGTTTGGAATTCAAAATTTGGGTCCAGATTTCTTTTGGCAGCGACTTCTTCAACTTAGGATGGTCTGACACAATTGGGGAATGAAGGCATGTATTGAAGTCTGAGACAATTTGGCCCCTGCTCAGAATCCACAAGTTCAACCCATCTCTTCGCAAAGAATTTCCTCTGACGAGGCATCCCTGCTTGGATTTCTTTCTTCTGGCTGTGGGGGAAGAAGGGTCAGTGTCTGGGAGGACAGATGTGAGACAGCGCACGTTATGGCAGTGCCATGCATTCATGCTAACACACGACTAGTCAAGAGCTTGTGCAACCAATGGATCTTTGTTTCAGTCCTGCTGGAGGAGGCTGAGACAACCTTCCCGGTGGTAACTAAGCTAATAATAATTTAACAATGTGCAACTGCTCTGTTTATGGTAAAAATGCTGACCACATGGTGTATGATGGTTTTCCGTGCACTGTACCTCACCAGGAAAAAATGCAAAACCCACGAAGAACTGAAGTCTGCAGTTTTCCCAGTCCCCACATCGTTTTCTCCGGTAGCTGGAATGTTTCTGATGTGGCATTTCCTACCATCCCACTCACGGGCCAGGAGCTGCAGGAAGACGGCTCAGGAGCAGGAATGGTGGCACCGAGCAGACTCCATCTCTGAGGGCTTTCCCCATCCGCTGCTTAACAGAGGCAGACGGGAAGTTGTCCTTGAGATTTAACCACAGCCCTTCCAGTAGCAGACCGGAGGACACATCTGCAGTCTTCTTCAGTCTGTCATAGCTTGTTTCTATAAATTACCAGTGTCATCATTCAATTTAAAATCTCTTCCTTGCTAAAATCACATGCTACAATCAATAAGTCAGCACATCTACAAGGCTTTGGGATTCCCCAGTGCGAGACGGGGCATATAAATAATAATGAGATCACTATGAGACCAGATAGTTTTCTTTCTTGATCAGCAAAGAACACACTATCTTTCTACACACAGCCGACTTGAAGGAAAATATGATAATAATAATAATAACAACAATAATAATTTCAATGGGTAATATGATAAATTGCTATGCAAATCTGCCAGCCATCAGGAAAGCATTTTACCAGCCTCTTTCCATATTATGGGGTTTAATTAATGTGATATATGGACAAGTATGTATTTTATTTCCAGAATGGGAGTTGTAATTTCCTGAGGCTTGGAAACCCAGATGTTTTTGAGTTTAGAATATATAAGGATTTGTTTTTCAAGAGTATTTCAGTAAAGGTTGGAGGGGGAGCCTTTTTGTTTAGTTGAAAGTTTAATTCGTGTGCTTTCAGACGAAGTTCAGAGCTTCTGATGAGATGCTTGCTGGGAGCAGGGATAGCGAAGGGCTGAAATATGCAGACAGCCACAGGACAATAGCTGTGGGAAGCCTCGTCTGCCTTTGAAATGAGCTCTCATCCAAGGAACCAGGATGGTCCCAGGCTGAAAGAAGCCTAGGATGCTGACGGGCGATGGGAGCAGGGATCACAGCCCTCGAAAGCGACACCCAGATCCAAAAATAAACCTCGCCTTGTGGCGCAGGCTGCCCAGCCACCATCGTGGTGTGGCACTGGGAGGGTTCCCGTGCTGGTTTTGAATGATACCCTTGGGATGACACAGTTAGAGAGTTCCTGGGGTTGGTCATCCACAGGCATAATAAGGACCCATTACATCTTTTCCCTTGGGCTTCTCTGCCTTGTAAGGGCTGAAATAATGACTCACTTCTTAAGTACATTAAACCCATCCTAATGGGCTCATGGATGGAGAAATCATTAAGAAGCTGACAACATCTCTAGCTCAAAAATCAGCACACATTGAGTCATTAAATGTTCTTGCGCTCTGGATGCAAACCACTGCTGTATCTCTAACCCTTTTTCCCACCCACTTTTTGCAAGCTTGTGTTTCTCATTAACTTTTTCAAGTCCCACCACCTCCACAGAGCTGCCATGAAGCATTATTCCAGATGTGCAATGCCATCCTCTTCTCGATGCTGGTTACACATCCGTAGGATGAAGCATTTCTTGAAAAGGATGAGCCATTAAGCCCAACAGAACAGAGGATGTTAAAAGGCACAGAAGTTCTCATTTTTCTGATCCTGCCATCTTTTTAATGCTGCTGGTCATGGGAGCAATTGAAAATTCTCTCCTCCGCCAGGACCACAAAGCTCCTCTGATTTTCTCTTTCAAGCCCTTTTAGGAATTAATTTAAACTTAATTATGTCTCAGTTAGTGTCTCCCTTCCTTTTCCTTTGTTTAGTTCAGCAGATCAGAAAGTGGTCGTTTGGAAACGGGCTTTCTGCAGTGCTGAGCAAGCTGGCCTGCCCCCACCAGCTCCGTGCCTCACAGAACCACGCTCTTCTGCAGGACAAATAGATTTTGGCAGAGGTAATTTTGCACCCAAACACTCCAGAGCCTGTTTTCTCTAGATCTCTGCAAAATACACCCCAATGTCGCTTTTTGTTCTTAGCGGAGTCCGAAGACTTTCAGCTTCTCTTTCCCAGCAAAATCAACCCTGGCTATCGACTGTGTTTGCGTTCGAGAGGCCAATAATTGTAGAGTTCCTCAATCAAGTTGTATCTGACGGCGAGTTCCTACTGCCTCGAGCCTTTGTAACCAAACACGAGGCTGAGTGGCGCAAATGCTAAAAACGCTCAAGCTGATTGTCAGCGGATGGAAACTGCAGACTCAACTTTTGGTCTGCTCAACAAGTTTAAATAATGGGGCTATTAGGTAACTTGATTTCCAAATCAAGCTGAGTGCCAGCAGTAATTGCAGTGGAGTATATGTGGACCCGATGCCTCCACTAATCAGGGTGGGTTTTGTGCTGTCACAGGTAGCTGGAGCACAGCTGATGGGGGTGCCGATGCTTTTCTACAGGCAGAGTAAATTGCTCTTAGTTTGAGTCTGTTTGCACCGTTAAAACATGTGTCTTGCCGGCAGCAGCTCATGGCCCGGCAGCAAACTTACTGTAACCTCAGGATGCTGCCAACATGGCTTGAATTGGAACAAGCTGATCTTCAAATGGAAAGACTCAGTTGCCACATCGAGTCCCCTGGGGCAGTCATTCCTGCGTGACAGCGTTTCCCTTCAGAGGGTTTGGTGGACGCAGGGTAAAGAAACTCTGCAGGCTGTCGGCAGTCCTGGACCCAGGACTGGGAATTCTAAGCTACCGCAGTGGTCTGAAAGCTAGAGGGGTCTCCTCCAAAGGTGTAGCAACCCCAAGCCTTCAAAAGTCGTGAGATGGCTCAAAATATCCTGCTTGATAACAATCTTGTTCCACTTCACTCCCCACTTCAAACTTCAACCATTACATCCCCAATGCTCTGGGACCATTAAGGATGAGAATTTCCTATTTTTACAGAAAAGAAAGCAGCTATTCTTCCATAGCCATTGGGGCCACCAGGAAAACACCAAATGTCCTGAGACTGCTGATATAATTGAGGTCTGACCATGAGAACTGTCCTACCGCCATCAGAAACAACAGATCAGATTTTGGCAATGATGTAAATCCCTCCATACCTAGGTCCTCTAAATTAGGACCTAAAAATACAGAAGGCTGTCTAAACTTATTTTAATCAAGAGCTCATTCTTCTTACGCCTGCTATTTAGCATGTAAGCGCCATGGCTGAAATCATCTTCCAAACACAGAGACTTTACAAAATTGCAGGGAGGAGCCACCACCGTATCATTATCCTCCTCAGACGAGCCTGGTTAAAAATACGCCACATCTCCATGCAGAGGGGCAGCAGCTTTCAGATGCAGTCACCAGCTCAAAGGGATCTTAATTAGGGATAAGCAGTCAGCTGGGACACCGCGTTTTTCGATCTCTGTTTTCTATTCCCTGGGCAAATTGTGCATCAGTGAGAGATTCCTGGCTGAGATTTGGGCTCCCATCTTCTGGTCAGGGAAAGCAATCTAGCCCCTTGGAAACCATCTCGTTAACGTGGATGTGGTGGGACATCTGAGCTGGAGCAGGTGATGTCCTTGCCCATAGCATTCCGGAATGGTATAAGCAGCAGCCATAAATCATCTGCCACGTGGGAAACAGTCTTGCTTACAGATGTGCTTTCGGTGGCTGTTGTGTGAGTGCCCATGCCCTGAAATTCCTTCCTGCTCCCTCCAAGTGTCAAAGCGAACCAGGATGGTAAACAGCTCTATTTCTACTTCTATTTCAAGCCAATGTCAGCTTGCTTCTGCTTATGTTCAGTTCTGGAGCTTCAGACCATGAGCTAATTTGGCTTCTCGGAGTAGAGGCAGAAGCCAAATAGAAAGGGGGAAAAAAAAATAGAGAAAACAAGCTCTGCATTTTCCAAGGCAAAGGGTTGTGATGGCACCAGCCCGCTCTTTCCACCCAGTCCCTGAGCAACATAATCCTGCATTTGCCATGATCTCTCCCTGCTCTGAATTTTGCGTGCGACTGGTGAGGGACTGGAGCGATGGCTTGTGGCTCACCACAGCCAAGACTGTTTTCGTGTGGTCTTGGTCCCTTCTGAAGGATACAGTGCTCGGCAATGAGAATATTACAGCCTTTGTGAGCCACGGCCTCTCCTTCCTCCAGAGGAACATTGCATTTCGGTGGGGTAGGAGCCCTGGTAAGATGCTCCCCTGGCACCTCTTCCAGGATGTGTTTAAAGGAGTCGTAAAAGTCCCTCTCCAGCCCTTCTTTCAGCAGCTTTTCTACCAAGCATCGCCCACTTCATGTCCAGGAGCTTCTGCCAAGAGCTCCAGTCCCTGGAGAAGCACGCAGTAAGGGAGAAGCTCCTGGAAAAATGACTGCTGAATTAGCAGAGCCCAGGAAGAAAGGGTTTTGTTTGTGCATGCGTTTTGTGTGATTTTTATTGGACAAATTCTGCGTGAACCTAAAACGTTTCAGTGGACATTGTCCAAAATATTTTCACCTTTTAGCATCGTTCCCACTTCCAGTTTTTCATTCCGAATGGCGACGGCAATGGGGGATTCTCCCAGGATGAGAAAACTGACTCTTTCTGTTCCTTTTCCCAAAACCTGCTCAGCACCTTAACATAAAGCCAGTTTTCCAATAGAAAAATAAAACCTGCAAAAGCCATCCTGAAGGATGGCTGAAAGACATATATATATATATTTTGATGAATCGATAGGGGAATTATCTGGCCTCAGTGGCAGGCCATTAGAACATGATAACTCCCCCAATCTTGAGCACACCTGGTCTTTCATTCTCTCCAAGTTGTGCCCTGGGACAACTGTGTTAAAAACCAGGGCTGAGAAAAAATAATCAGTGATGATACCGGTACCAGCCGTGCCAAGAGAAGCTCCCGGTGAATCCCTGGACCTGCGCTGAGCCCCGTCAGCTTCAGTTCTCTCTCTGGTGGCTCTGGCAGATGGGCAAAATGTAAAATCAATGCAGGGTAGGGAGAGAAAAAAAAAGGAGACGCTCCAAAACACTGAAAACAAAGGCCATCAGAGGTATTTTTTCATACACGATTCACCTGGGCTGGTTTCCCATGGGGAAATGTAACTTATTGCTATCACCAAAACAGCTGGTTGAGGGCACCTTTCCTCCGGCTTGCAGCGTCCAGCTCAGATCCTCCCACCTCCCCACATGAATTCCCACTCAGCCTCTTGCCCAGAAGGGTTTCATTAACAAACAGCCAAGATCTTTGCAAATTCTCAGTTCTGCAAATTCAGGGACTGTCAGTTCCCAACACTGGGAAAACATCAGGCTCTTGCGGGCTTAACATGGCTCTTTGTTGTACGATCGTTGGAAAGCTGATGGCCATTCATGAACTCCGAGTGTTGCAACATGATCCCTTTTTTTTTTTTTCCAGGACGATTTAAGAAAAAGAGAGGAAGAAAAAAAGAAAGAAGAAGGTCTTTTAGCAAAGACATTTATTTCAACAATTCCTTTAATGGGTATATAAACAGGAACAAAATCAAAGAGCAATTAGCTGTAATTATACTTTAGCCTAAAAAATCCCACACATGTGAAATAATTACCATAGCAATTACTGAGGACTTCTGTGCACATTTGGCTGGCATAATTACACTGAGTGTGCCCTTCAGGAGAGAGCAAATTCCTTCCCTCCGTGGTTGCCGGGTTTTCCTCCTCCCTGCGGACCTGCCATCTTCAGCGATGGCTTTTGCAGTGCCTGGAGCTGAGCAACCGGAGTGGGGACAGTAACAAGACGTAAATGCTGCTGCTGGAGTGAGAAGACCAGGAAAAAAAAATATGAAAAAAAGTAATTTGCAGCTTTTGTGTGTGCTTGTGGGAGGGGTGATAATGGAGGGCTGGAGGCAGCTGGATGCAGGTGCTGAGAATTGAGCTGGGAGCCCTGTGCCACCTTTGTGTTTGCACACTGGGATGCGGTGCCTAGGGCTGGGGGATCCAAAGGACATCATGTATTGCTTGGGAATGCCACACCGTGCTGCAGGACAAGGATATCGCCAGGCCTCCACGCTGCTGTGCCAAAATTCAGGGGTTTCCAGCAGGCAGGTGGGGCCGGGGCTGACTAGTCCTTATTGCAAAGGCAATAGCACCAGCGAGAGTGGTGACAGCGTGAATGACAAGTCCGCTTGTCCCCATGGAAATGTATTCTCCAGCGAGGTCACAGCCTGTGCTAAGGCTCATTCTCCCTCCAAAGGCAGCGGAACAGCCGGCAGGCTGATTTCTATTCCGACCAGCACCACTGTTTAATCTTGACTTGTGGAGGAAACATATGGAATGTATTGAAAAAATATTGCTGTACTCTCTGCGGCTCTTCTCCCCCTCTCCTTGGAGCAGGGACCAGAAATATTAAACATCTGTGATTCTTTAGCACAGACTGACGTACCGGGGTGAGCTCTCACCCCGTGGGCCACCGCTTCATCCACCCTGCAGGTACCACAGAGGGACGTGGCATGGTTTTGCTGAGATCAGCCCACTCCCCAGGAAACTACTGTCTCAAGACACGTGCTTTGCAGATGGAAGCAGAACTGTGGTCACCTCCAAACCTTCCCAAGGCATCTGGCTGACAGGTCTGGCCAAGCAAAAGCCTGTGGTCCTGCTAGCCCAGGCGATCCATCACGGGTAGATTAGTGGCATGATCTCCTGTGATATCCAGTTTTTGAAAGCCTGTCTTTAATAAGCCCATTTTGCTTTAAAAATATCCCCAAACCAACAGCTCCTTCCCAACCTGCATGTTTTTTGTGACCGGTTGGTGCTGTGCAGTGACAACCTGAGTTACAGCAGACTGTTGGGACAAGCCCACCGACGGATGACGTGAAATGGGATTTCAGTACTGCGGGAGGTTTTGCTCTAACTCAGCACAGGGCCAAACGTTACGTGGGGCTATCAGCATTGCCAGTCTGCTCTCAGAGGTGTGGGGAATCAGTTGGGTGCCCCGTGCACAGCACAGCCCGCAGGCAATTCACACCTCCCAACGCCGCCGGCACCTGCCAGCCTGGAGGAACCATGCTCCGACTTGTCCCTCAGATCAACAGGGAAGAGAGATCAGGAGCCAAGACCCAGATCCACCCTTTCATCCATCCTTGTGTTTTCAGGGGAAAAGGAGAGCAGAGACAGGCGAGAGCACGCCAGGGTCATACGAGGGCAGTGTGGTTTCCAAGCACGGCGAGAGTTGCAGCAGCTTCATTGCCCTGTCACAGCCCCACCAGAAAAGCCACTGGGTTTCACCGCTGCCTTGGCCCTCAACAGCATTTGGGGCTGCCCCAGCTGGAACAAATATTGTTGGCCCAGAGACCCTGGGCTTCACAGTCCTTCAAGACATCAGCGTGTCAGGGCTTAGCAGCAAAGACATGCAGCGCCCAGGTTCGCACCACCAGTGGACATGACCATCTGCCAGAGGCTTTGTTGAGCTGCAGTAGTTGCAGAGGAGAGCAATGGAGATGAAGTCCACACTCCTCAGCAGCTGTGATGGGAAAGAAGTCTACCTGCCCACACCAACAGCTCCGGGATGGCAAACCCCCTGCATTGGTCTCCCCCAGCGAGGCACCAAGGTGCAGAGCTCAGCAGTATCCCCTTTTTAACCCAGAAGATTTATGACTTCAGCATAAAGTGTCCCATTTCTTGAACTCACCCAACAGATCTTATGTCAACTTAACATTCTTTCTAAAGTGCCTGCAGTGTTTATTCAGTCCAGCCACTGGTTTATTCTAGTTAAATATCTGTTTCAATTTGAGGCAAGTTCATTGCAGGTTTCTATTTCCCCACTGCGGAGCTTTAGGGTAAAAAACCCACTTGACGGCTGAGTAAATGACACCGATAAAGAACTCTCGTTGGCTTGTGAAACAGCTGAGAGATATGGAGAAGAAAACTCTGAGCTAAAGATGTTCGTATGTTATATATCTGTTGGTACTGCTCTGGCGTGGACTCTGGGCCTCTGCTTTCCTATGGCTGGAACCAAGTGCCAGCATGGGTAGGCTGGAAGAAAAAGAAAAATAACATTTCTTAATTGTAGCTGGGATTGCTGCTGGGAAAAGTGGCTCATTTACTTCTGAGGGCTCAGCATGAGCTGCAAAACCCCTGGGATATTTCAAATGGAAAACATATCTGTGCTGCCTCCCAAAAGGAGGAAGAATAAACTGCCAAGGCTGAAAACACGGGCTCTTTCATGGGACCCAGAAGGTTCCTTTGTATGTGATTGATTCTCCTGCACAGACATTTCTAGATATTTTTCTGGCTTTTAAGTTAAGGAAGAAAAAAGACACCAAACTCAGTGTTCTGGAAGGATTTTAAATTAGCGCAGCCCTTCAGCTGTGTGCTTTGTGGTGCTGCCTGAGATTCCTCCCGAGAGGTAAAACCCTGTGGTCCATGTGCAGTAAAAGGATGGCGAAATAACCACGGACCCTCCTCAGGACTTTGGGAAAGGTTTGGTTTCCTTCTTGTGAGCTTCTCTGAGGCCATTTATAACAGAGCTTTGTGGGTGTGGATGTGTGTTGGTTGGGGCCTGAGCCAATTGAACTCAGCGGGAGTCCTTTGAAAGTCCTCTCCTGTGCCCTGAGCAGGCCCTGGACTCGGCTTGTGCTGAGAATATTCACGGGGAAGGATTGACTTGAAGGAATGTTTTGCGGAAGGAGCAGATTTTCGGAGCGTGTTGATAGAAAGTGATTACCAACCTCATAAATAACAGCATTTGCACTGGCAGGGGTGAATTAAGTGAAGAGTGCATTAGGAGTGCGGGTCATCCAAAGCCAAAACCCAAGGAAGAGAGTCTTTTAACTCCGAGAAATTGCTCACATGCTATCAATCCTCCCAGATATTTTAGCCTACAATTGCCTGGGCGAGCTGCTTGCAACGTGAAGTGATGTGGCAGGAGGGAGCAGAGGGTGCGTATCCCAGGGGTAGCCGGGATTTTTTGCACGTAGGGGTAAATATTAAAGCTCTGCAGGTGCTGGAAAAGTGGGAGCAGTCAGGGAAGTCCCCATTTCAACAGGAAGGACCGTGACAGCCGGAGCACCCCGGGGACGGGGCCCTTCTCCTGTGCTGGGCTGCTTCGGCTGCTCACGCTGTTTGATTGCTCTCCTGGCCTTCCCTTTGCATCAGCTGTGCCAAACATTGAGTGGAACCATCTGATAAAAGCTGGAAGTGTATCAAAGATGTGATTTGAACACAGTAATTTAGTCCTCATCTGCAGTCCAGAATCACCATCTGCTCAACGTGTCCTGCCCTGGTTCTTCACCGCTCAGTGAGGACCGTGTACAGCATCCCCCAGCTTCGTCTGTTGCTCCAGTCGTAAAATGAACTCAGAAACCTGATTCTTCTCTCACTCTGGTGTAAATTTCTAGACTTTTATTGATGTTAGAAGAGAAGTGAACCCACAAGTTGTTGCACAGCTCATGGAAATATCAGAAAATGGTCAGGGCCCCGGAGGGACTGGTTCATGGGGAAGAATTAGAGCCTGGATGTATAGCTTGGCTCGGAGAGGTGAGTTAGAGAAGTGGACGTGATAGCAGCCTGGAAGGGTTTCAAGGGTGTGAGCACAAAGGACTGAGATGAAATATGTGGGATGGTACAAGGACGTATGACTAGGAGCAAAGGAATGACATGGAAGGGGGAAGGACACTGCGTTACGAGGTGAGCGAGATCAGCCCGTGGCCCAGTTTCACCTTGTTGCCATGAAAGACTGGAAAATACGGATTTTTAATTTAACTAATTGCTTCATTTATTTTGTTGAAGTGCCATTAAACATGACCAGGTTTTGCCCATTGGTTTGGGGACTTTCAGAACAATCACAGACAGTTTTTATTCACCATCCCTCCGTACAGCATCATGCATTGTGCAGTTTCGGGGCTTAAGGGTCCTCTCTCAGTAAAAGTAAATGCAGATATTAAAGCAGGGGATATGCAAAATTTATTGTGTTTTCCACAATAAATCAGTAAGAAGACAGGATCCATACTCCAAAAGATTTTAGTCTTCAACGTGTGTGACTGTGGGATCTCATCTATTTTTCATCTTTGACTGCACAAATCTCTATTGGCGTATAAAAAGAACTCTCTGAGAATGGCTATATTTTAACTCAGCCGAGAGTTATTCATTAAAAAACCCTCTGCATATTCTTACGTCATGCACCGGGAAGCTATTACTAATTAGGGACAGATGAATCAATTCAGATAAAATTAAATCCTGTTTCAACTTTTGCCCTAGTTTCCAAGTTTTCTCCTTTCCTGCAGTTTGCAGGAGCCTGCCCAGAGTGCTTGCCTTGTCCTCCTCATGGCTTAGGCTGTGTTTTGGTGGCTCCGGTTTGCAGGCTCAGGCCCCGTCTTCTTCGGAAGTGCAGGCACCGGGATGCTTTCTTTCCTGCTTAAATGAAAGCAAAAAGAAGAGCTCTGCACACTTCTTAGCAAGGAAACCTCAGACTGAATAAGCCTCAAGGGGACGTGAATATAAACCAAAGCTTTACTTTGCTGCAAAAAATGGAATTTACATTAATCAAAAGCCTCTTAAGAGATTTCCAACCCAGTTTTACAGACTCGAGGAGCTTTGCAGACAGAGGATTCCCACCGGCTGGGTCGCAGTCTCTGCTGGCATCTCTCTCCTGCCGCAGCCGAGCAGTCGGAGCGTCTCAGGGCAAAAGGCAGCGCTGCGCTAATCGAACGGGATCTCCCGCTGGCACCCGCTACAGCACCTCGCTCCATGGCTTCTTCATCACATCTAACCACTTGTGGTCCAAGGAGCGTGTGCCTATAGAATGACATCCAAGGGAAAACTTGGCGTGTCAACATAAGTACATTTACTGCTGATTTATGATCAGGCATGTAAGCAGAAAATCAGGTTTGCAGTGTTCGGATAGACACCAGCATTTTTTGCCTTAGCCAAGCTGAACCCCCAGGCTTTCTGAAATTCATTTATCACTGTGCTCCCAGTCTCCTTGGGAACAGCTCTGCGGCGAGCAGAGGATCATTCTGTATTCCACAAACTTTCCTCACCCGCTGCTCAATCTGGGGAAAGCTTCTCCAATCACTTCCCTGACCAGGATTTGCTCTTTCACAAATCCATCAATAAAATATCAACAGCGATCTTTCCTTTTGGACAGAGGATTGAGGAGTCCTCATTAGCAATGAGCCTCAGTGACAGTCCCATGGCAAATCAGTGCTTGAGTCAGGCTTCGAGTTTTACAAGCCGGTTTCCAACAAATTCATTTTCTAGCAGGGAAAACTTGATATTTTTCCCAGAAAAACATATGCAAATCTCATTTCTCTCTTTTTTGCTAAAACATTTATTTTCGCTGCGTCATCCTCCTCAGAGTGTTTGCAGCTTGGATGTTTTCTGGGACAGAAAGGTAAAGAGAAAGATTCAGAAGAAGAACGTATCTATGTATACGTCCTGATGTTCACGTTAGCCAACTCTTCACTTGTGTTTTTCACAACCAGGATGACTCACAAACTCATATGGCTGACATATTTCCTGCCCAGGCATCCTCCCTGCCTCTGCCTAGGGGGACAAGCCCCTCGGGATGGGACTCTCCTGCTTTTGGGGAGCTTTTTGCTATTGCCTGAAGTTTCCAGCTGAGGAAGACACTAAATCCTCACTTTCCACCGCTCTCCCCTCTGCAGATGAACCCTCAGGCTTTCCCGCAGACTGGCACATCATTGCTGGTGGCTGTTTGAGACAAGATTGATGGCCTTCAAGCAGCTTTTGGAAGCCGCCCCCGCAAACATGTAAAGAACAAACCGCGGGAGGCTGCTGGGTTCTTCCTTGCAGCATTTGCAACTCGGCCGCCACAAGCCGAAGAGAAAGCGGTTCTGCTGTAGGTGTGCAGGGAAGGGGCCAGAGATGTTTTAGGCAGCTTTCTACTTCCCGTCTTGTTTGCAACATGCATTGTTTAGGTCTGACTTTAGCGCTGGAGCTCTCCTTCCCCCCTAAACGGGCTCTGGTTTTTGTAGGGAAAGCAAGAAGGCTTCCAGCTACCATGAGCTCACGCCAAGTCTCCAAACAAATCTGTTTGAAGGTTCCTGGTCTGTCAGTGATTAGTTCAAGATGGGGGGGTGGGTAAGAGAGAGAGAAGAAGGGGGAAAAAATCAAGATAAGAAAAGCTTTCTTGGAGAAATACTGTATTGACATAATTCAGGGTTTCATTTTATTAACTCTCTGGGCTCTCGTGGTGTGCTCATCTCCAATTTGTCTGCGGTAAACAACACGCCTTCCAACAAGGCAAGGAGAAATTGAAGCTCGTTTCAGGCTGTCGCCAATGTTTTCATTCTCGTGCATGGCCTCGAAGACCACCGGCGAACACCTAGTCCCCCTGTACGGTGCCGCAGCCGAGAGGGAATGGGCTGGAGGACACCATCACCGTCGACCCAGGGCAACCAGGGATTAAACACGTTCCTGGGGAAATCCAGCAAGTGGGCTGGAAGAGTTCTGGCTATGAATTAAATCGATTACAGTGTTTTCAAAACAGCCTCTGCACAATATCTTGGCTTCCTTATTGGTGAGTCAAGTGGAAGAGCACAAGGAGCACGTGGGAATGTGGCCATTACAACGGCATTTAATTCATTCTGCTGATGTTTTTTGCACAAAGAGCCTCCCATGAAAAGGAGTGCGGTGAGCTGGGATTCGCAGCCTCGATCCCTACCGTGGCAGTTAACAGCTTTTTACGCTGCTATAGGGAAAAAATCCAACCTCCAGGTTTCTAGTTCGGTCGTCTCCAGGAGAGGCACGGCCACAGCTCGTTACCTGCGCCTTCCCCTCTTGCTGGCTCCAGAGACGTGGGAATCGACTCCCAACTGCTGCTAAAGCCATCGGAGGGGACGGTTCAGCGCTGGGGCAGCATGCTGCGGCTCCAGGGCTGTTGCAGCCTCCTGTCTCGGATGTTACGAATGCAAAGCTCAAAATTTCCATCCATCCCTCCAAGCTCTGCTCCCTCTTTAGGGGTCTGATGCTCCATCACTGCTCCAAGCCTGGCTTCAAACCACTGTTTTGAAGAGCGGTTGAGAAGAGCTCCAGCTTGCCTTTCTTTCTGGGGAGTTTTGCTGGTTTGGAAGAATGTTGCTGCCATGTGCATCATCCTGCGGTGACGCTGAGGACAGGCAGCAGACCATTTCCCTGCCATTGCCAGAGGACACAGGGCTGCCCCTTCCACACTCACCCCCAGACCGGCACATCCGAGCCCTCAAGAGCAGAGCCTGGAAGGTGAATTTTGTCAGGCTCCCTGCGGAGAGAGCCAGTCTCCACCTGAGGGAGGCTTTGGGGACATTCCCACCACCTGCAGGTCCTCCAGCGAGTATTTGCATGGAAAAGCAGCATTTCTTCTCCTCCATCACTGCTCACAGCCACGGGGAGCCCACAGGGTGGTACAGAGAGGTGGGGAACACGCGGGGTTAAAAGCAGCCCTGGCTCCAGTGAAAGTGATTGCAAAACCCCCTTTGGCTCCAGTGAAGCAATTTTCCCACCGCCATCACCAGTTCTTTCTTCCCAGAAAGGTGCAGGACATGCCGGGAAGTTACAGTCAGAGCTGGGCAAATAGCGCAGATGTTTTATTATGAATACGTGCCAGTATTTCTGTAGCAAATTCAGTCCTCCTGTGGCCGTGCCTCGCAGCTTTGTTTTTGTGAATACTCCAGGGAGCTAATTTAAAAAGCAGGTGTGTTCACCCAAAAAAAAAAAAAAAAGAGACATTCTGGATCTGTTGTTGGTCCCGTTAGCTGGGAAGTGGAAGGTAGGGCCAGAAAACCTTCGAGAAAGGCGTAGAACCAACAAGTCAGGGCAAAGCTATCGTTCACCGCAGCAGAGCCAGGATTTTACCTCTGGACTTGCTTCTGGCTCTCCCCGACACGCTCTAGAGAGTTGTCCTATTTTTGGTTAAGGCTGCAGGCTCCCCCGCAAACACGGGCTCTATAATTTAGGCAGAACATGCACCTGCAGGTGCGAGGAAAGATGTTAATAAACCTATTGTGTCGCTCCAGCAGAGAAACAGAAAGAAAACCTAAACCCGCCGCAGTTTGGGAAGTTGCTTAGGAAAAATTTTGCGGACCAGAGGTGTTTGCGGAAGAATTCCGAGTAATGCGAACGATTAAGAAATTACAGTCGTCTTTCCTGAGATAACTCAGAAATTAATGCATAAACTGATGGGAGTTTGGGGAGAACTTTTTAATCATTTTTACAGTCACCTGTGTACTGACAGCGGCTTCTGCTGTGCGGAGTCTTTGCTGGTCTTCGTACCAGAGTCACTGGGAAAAAAACTGTGTTAGTGCTGATGTTAACGTGCCACTGAAGGGGAATGAGAGTGTAAGAGGAAGGCTCTGGGCAGCTAACGCATTTATTCAGGATGAATAAACCCCTTGTGGTAAACAGAGCTCCCTAATCTCCCTCTCTCGTGGTGTAACTGCTCCGATGGTATCAGATCTTTGCTATACCCAGCAATTTTTCCTACCAATTACCCGCCGGTTACAGTCCATCTCCCTCTGAAATAACAGGCAGGTCATTAATGTCAAATTCCAATAGGATGATAAGGGAATTTATTGCCGAGATGATCACTGGAGCTGCGGTGATGAATGGGCTCAGAAGGATTTTAGGGTATTATTTCCCAGCGTTCACCAGCCAGTTATCTCCTTCGCTCGGCGCTTTGCGTCTGCGGCTTGTAGGCTGGTTCCTCTAAGGCTATTCAGTTTGCTTTTAGGGGGCTATTTCTGCACGAGGATGTGCATCTTTCTCCAGGCTCTATTTTTGTTACAGCTCTTCTTGTTCAGGGAACAAGACAATGACAATTAGACCCATGATAGCGGTGATGCTTTTGATTGGGTTTGTTGTCCTTGGCACCCTGTCAGCAGACGGGTTTGTGATGAAGAAGGTGCACGTTTAAGGTACTTTAATCATTGCTGAAGTGCCATGTAGTCTGTTAAAATGAGCTGCTTTGCTTTTGAAGCTGGTGAGGAGATGCAGTTTGAAGATCGGCTCCCCACGGCTGCTCAGCTCCAAGATTTAGGTTGTTCCGTTTTCTTTTCCTAGGAATGAGCTTTGCGGCACTATCTGAAGCTGTTTAATAGCAGAGATGGATCAAAGAGAAAGATTCCCAGCTGCAGCCCAACAAATTCGGGGCACAGGCTGGTGGTAAAGCAGGTTATCATCTGAAGGGCTGGTCCGGTCCATGATACACTTCAGGCTTTTTAACGATCCAAGCCATCAGGAGCAGAAAAACGTACAGCCCCTCTCCTTCACCCAGCCCAATTTTGACCAGTGGCCAGTAGCAAGAAACAAAGCAGAACCAGGGGAATCCCTAAATTGCTATTTCTGGTGAAGAGGAGGATGAATCTGATCTCTTTTAGAAGCCCTAGTAAGCCTGAAAAACTACCAGAAAGCCCCAGCAGATCTTCACACACACTGTTTTTCTCTCGAAGCCGAGTTCTTCAGTGTCCTTTTCTCATTAAGTATCTTCTGCTGGGTCACTCTGCAGGAGCAGTGTGATGGACAAAGCGGTCACTGCCGCCTCATAGCAGCCCTAGCACAGACAGCTGCTGACAGCGGTGTGTGCATGCTGTGGAGCAACGGAATTAAAATATAGCTGAGGACGTAGGTTTACAGTTTGTTTTTGCAAAAACATGATCTTTTCAAAATCTGGAACTGTACCCTGAGGATGTCCTAACACAGAAAGGCAGGGGACACTTCCCAGGAATTATAACCAGCTGGAAGATTTAACCCTGGCTGGTTTTTCTCATTCCCAGAGATACAATCAGGGTTAACATGCCTTTTTGTTATTATAAGCTGTGTGGGTTTTTCTTCTGGGGCAGATAAAGATAATTTCCCAATGGAAAGTGCTGCCCTTTTCCCCTAGCTCTGACTTTGGTCAAGCACGGTGCAGTTCTTGACCGGTGCTCTGCCTGCCAGCACAGCCCGGCCTTGCAGCTCTGCCCAAGCACGAGCTGGGGGTTATGGAATTGCTCAAAAGTTATCCGATCCTACGGTGGGAAGGAACAGGAATTAGAGGTGGCTTTTATTTTTAGCTATATTTTTGCTGCTTTTTGGTTTTGCATCTGCAGGTGGGTAGGTAGGAGATAGGGCAAGCCATGTTCAGTGAAAAGCTCCCCCAAATCTGTCTGAAGTCAAAACAATTCAGAAAGAAAAGTCACGCTGGAAAATCTACTTTTCTAAAAGAGTAAAAACCTTCCTGTTCCAAAGGGTAAGGCAAATTGAAGCCTTTACGAGCGAGGAAGCAACTGCACCTCTGGAAATCTCCCTGTGTGTTACAAGGAGCAAATGTAAAGCAAGGAAATGGCATCTCAGCATCCTCCCCATCCGAAAACCACCCCAGGTCCTGCGAGAGCTGGAGGGAGCGACCACCGTCCAGCTCCGGTGGTCTCTGCCTCCCACCTGGCTACTGAGTGATTGTGGATGAGTCAATTCATCTCTTTGTGCTCATGTTTTCCCCCTATAAAGCAGAGATCTTGATCTCCCATAGCTCTGCTCTACATCAAAGGCGGTGGGAGGAGTACGGCTCTGCCAGGTTCAGCTGGCCTTTGCTGAAACGCAGGATAGTGATGTTTAGAGATCGTTACTCTGATCCAGGCGGGCCTCATCTATAATATCTCACAGAGAGAAAAGTCCAAGGTGTTTAGAAGCAAGAGCCCTTGCTAAATTTATATGGAGGCGCAGTTTATACTATATTTAAAGTTGACCAGAGGGCCAACGTTTGATCTGTGTTCAGCCTTTCCCCACTTTATTCTGAAGATAGTCACATTTGGGGATCCGAAGTCTGGATCTAATCTATAGCACAGTGTTAATAGATGTTGGAAAGGGTTGCTACAAGCTATTACTGAGGCAAAGTAAAAGAAATCAGATGTTTATATACAATTATGCTATTGTGCAGATCAGTGGCTGGCAGAGAGCAGAGACAGTAAAAAAGAAAAGTGGCTTTTTGCATTTGGGGATGGCGTCGAGATGGATGGATAAGGAGAGGAAGGCACGAGGGGCTCAGGTTTCCCTGACATCCCTTCCCCTGACATCCCGGGGAGAAACAAGTCCCAGCTCTGCCAGCTCCTGCTCCGCGAGGACAGGGGGGGTTTGCCCTGCTTGCGGTGCCCCTGCCGAGCACCAAGCCATGGGTGGATACGCAGCGTGGAAGGGTGAAGCCAAGCCTTTACCCTGCCCATGGTGACAGCAGCGTCCTGCCGATGGCACGGGCGGCAGACCCTGCTCGGCTCAGGCCAGCACCGAGGGGCTGCTCTGCTCCGCTTCAGCTGCAGCAGCAATAAAACACTTCTCAGAGAGGTTGCTCTACTTCTTGCTTTAATTACCTGGCTCTATAGCCTGCCCCGCAGACATCAGGATTTCCAGCAAATCCAAGAAGGTGGTTCATCTCCACCACGACCCTGGGGTTGGCAATACCTCTCTGGCCAAATTTCCCTCTGAAACACGCACGCATGTACATCAGCATCATGTTTTTCACAGAATCATAGAATCACAGAATGGTTGGGGTTGGAAGGGACATTAAAGATCATCTTGTTCCAACCCCCTGCCCTGGGCAGGGACACCTCCCACCAGCCCAGGCTGCTCCAAGCCCCGTCCAACCTGGCCTTGAACCCCTCCAGGGCTGGGGCAGCCACAATTTCTCTGGGCAACCTGGGCCAGGGGCTCACCGCCCTCACAGCAAAGGATTTCTTCCTCATATCCAATCTAAATCTCCCCTCTTTCAGTTTGAAACCATTCCCCTCGTCCTATCATTACACCCCCTGATCCAGAGTCCTCCCCCAGCTTTCCTGGAGCCCCTTTAGGGACTGGAAGGGGCTGGAAGGTCTCCCCAGAGCCTTCTCTTCTCCAGGCTGAACCCCCCCAGCTCTCTCAGCCTGTCCCCACAGCAGAGGGGCTCCAGCCCTCTGATCATCAGAGGGCAGCCATCCTTTTGTGGCAGTCTCCATCCGAACCCTGCAGCAGAGGGTTCCCCAGGCATCTGTGGTGCCGAGCCGGCCCGCATCAGTGGTGCTGGCCCCTGCCCTGCGCTGGGGCACTGCCTCGTGGCACCGAGTCCCAGGGAGAGAGCCGCCTGTGCCCCTTTGGGATGGCAGGACTGGCATGTCACCCGGCCGACGGAGAGACACCATGACCCGCAGCCACCCTGCGGTGCTGTCCCAGCCGGAGCTCACTCCTCGCTGCAGCCATGGGCTGGGGAAAAAAAAAAAAGTAATCCAGCAGCATCCCCAGGAAAGTTCCCATCGCCATCACCCCGGCCGTCCACGCGGCCCGTGGGAGGATAAAGGCAGAAAGAGGGAGAGGGGGGAGAGAGATAAACAATTTCCTACACAGTCGTGGCTCGAGCCCATCTTACAAGAAACACATGGTCCCTGACACAATATTTAGTTCTACTGTAACATGGTCCATTTGGAGGCTGGTGGCTGTGTGGAGAGCTGTAGTAAAACATTCTTTGCTGGTAACACACACATAGACAGAAAAACCCACCCTTAGTAATAATAGTTGTGGTTAACTCCATAACGGCTGGAGGACAGGATGGCAGTGAGCTGCTTCTGGAGCTGGGATCTGCTTTGGCATCTCAGCAGCTGGGCAAAGCCCCAGCTCCATGGGTTTGAAACCCTTGTCCTCATGGGTGCTGACCCTTGGCATTGCCCCATTAGACCCAGAAGAGAGAAGCCAGGGTATTTTGGGGCTGGATATTTTCCTTCAGCGTGCTGTTTCTCTGCTCAGAAAACATTCCCTGGGAGGATCGCTATGTTAAGCCAAAGAAAAAGCCTTTTTTTTTTTATTTTTTTATTTTTTTTTATTCGACTTTTCTGTTCATTAGCTCAGGAACTTACAGTTGGAGTTGTCACTAGGCTCCTCCTGCCAACATATTGCAGGGCTTCGCGGGAGTTACATCATTTGGCCCCGGAGGACCAGCTAAGTGGAAACACATTTGCATTCGCTCATGTTGCTCGGGCTCCTTTTCGCTCGCTCCCCGCTTTCGCTAGCGCAAAGCATGAGGTCAGGCGGCTCTCGGCACCCGCGCAGGATGGGGCCCGGCGCCGGGGCATGCGCTGCCCGGGACATCACATCCCATGGGCACCCAGCTCCCCAAAACCATCCAAAATCCTCCCGCAACATGTCCAGATCACCTCTGCCCTGGTGCCGGGCAAAAGCGCAAAAGCTCAAGTATTTATCTCATCCTGGAGTAATCCCTTCTGCCTCCTTATATTTTCCCTCGAATTTCTCCATATCTCTGAGCCACTGTGACCCCATGGTCATCCCTTCTGCCCTTCCCACTCCTTTATTTTCTGCTCTGGAGTGCAGGGTCTGCTTTGCCCAGGCAGAATTTCTCTTTTTTCTGCCGTTTCTCCAGGAATCAGATGGCATGTTCCTCCCGGCTTAGCATCAGTGAGGAAATGGTTGTATCTAGCATGGTCCATCACTCTGGTCCTCATTATCAAGAGTAGGAGGAGAAAAGAGAAAGGGCTAGACGGTCATAAAAACCTGTTTGTTTCTTTAAATATCCAACGTTAAAGTGTTTTGTAAAATAACTGAAGGAGAGGGAAGTTCAGAAAGATTTCTTGCATCTCCACCTCCCCTTTCGCAGCTGGAAAGTTCAAACAGAGGGTTTTCATTTACAACTAACGCTGGCACATCTTTCATCTTACAGCCTTGGGGGCAGCAAGTGATGTGCTTCTCAGCACTCAGGGTACCTGCTGTTGGCAGTAGGTGAGTTAACACCGTGTCATTCACCAGGAAGAGTCTTTCTAGAATAGGTGGCTAAAATTAGCGATGGCCCGGTCCCACGTGGTAGGAAACACGTGTCCCTCGGCTGTGCTAATGGGGAGAAAAGCTTGTGGCGATGAAAGCCCGCCTGCTGCACTCAAAGCAAACCATGAGCTGTTACAGCAGAGAGCGGCGCATTAGATATGAGGAAGCAATCCTTTGCTGTGAGGGTGGTGAGCCCCTGGCCCAGGTTGCCCAGAGAAGCTGTGGCTGCCCCATCCCTGGAGGGGTTCAAGGCCAGGTTGGACGGGGCTTGGAGCAACCTGGGCTGGTGGGAGGTGTCCCTGCCCAGGGCAGGGGGTGCCACTGGGTGGGCTTTCAGGTCCCTTCCAACCCAAACCATTCTGTGATTCTATGATTTCTGAGCCTGCAAGTTCGGTTCAGGTCCTGGAATAGCCCCATGACTGAGCCCGCAAATGATGTCCATCTGGACCCCTTTGTTACCCAGTTTTGCTTCTTCTGCCCGGTGAGAGGATGACTGTTTCTGTCTCAGAGGAGGCCAATTCCCTGCACATAGTGGCCCTGCTTCAATAACTGTCTCCACAGCTCAGGAAAAATGGGCACCAGCATCCCTGGCTGCAGGAATAGCTCGCCAGCACCACCGGCCACCTCCTCCCCAGATCAGGCATGCTGATTTCCAGCATTTTCCTCCCAAACACCACACGGGACAGGGAGAAGGGAAATGCTTTTTGCAGGAGGTGTTGCAGCCACTGAGCACTTTTGTCTCAAGGCTGCGATTTCACCCCCCAATCAGCTTTTGCAACCTGCTGAAGGTAAGCAGCATGTCAGCGACGGCTGTGTGCACAGGGCAATTCCTCCCGCCCTCAATGCGTGACCCTTCCCATCCCTGTCCTGGCATCGTCTGCCTGAGAAACAGGGGAAGATGGCAAAAGCAATCCCAGCCAGCGCAAGCAATGGGGAAATGTAAGAAGCGAAGTAACACTGATGGCTTTCACCGGTGCAACCCGGCTATTTGCATTTCCAGGGTTTACATCATGGGGTAGCTCCTCTGCTAAAGCTCTTTCTCGACATTTCAGAGCACAGTATTTGCATTTCTGGCTTGTTGTATGGATTTTCCACTCTCTTAGTGCCAGGACACCCCAGCGCTCGTGCAGGACAGGTTTCCGCGGGAGCCCCGGGGCCGTCTGTCGTTCCAAGACAGCTCAAACGGGTGTGCTAACACCTTCTCCTTCAGTGCCAGAACTTGGACACCTGAGACAAATCCCCACCGGGACTATGAGCTAGCTCCTTTACCTTATATCAGGTCATTAAAAACTGAACTTAAACGGTCCATTAATGCCTGTTCATTTAAAAGAAAAATCAAACTTTACTAAAGAATTGAAAACACTACCAACACCAGCCCGGTCCTGCTATAACCAAGGGCAAATAAGATCCTGCAGAAGAGAATTGAGTAAAGATGTAGCCTGAAACATTTCTGACCGTGATGGGACTGTGTGGCGTTAATATTACCTACAATGGCTTCATTTCCTCCTCTATTAGTCTATTAACAAAATTACAAGGGTGGCTGGCACCCAGCCATGCCGCAATAACTCTCCACCTCGCCTGTTCCTTGTGCTTCTGTAACCACCCTCAAGCCCAAGGAGAAGGGCGATGATATAGCAAAAGATGAGGGTCCCGGCTGACAAGCTGGAGCGGATTTTTAATTAATTGCAGAAAGGTGACCCCATCGCGGGGCACCCGGCTGGCAGCGACTCCTGGGCTGCCCGTGTCCCCAGCCTGCCCGGGGAAGGGGACTTGCAGAAAGCGAGAGCTGATTTGAAGCTTCTCCACCAGTTTGCGTGTCAGCACAATCCCAGCTGCTCCTCTCCTGGATGCCACAAGGAGCTGCTAATAAATAAAGAAATCATTATTAGCAATAACAAAGCCAAAAAGCTGTCCTTTCGGTGGCCACCCCAGCAGAGGTCCCTGACACCCAGGTCATTAGCTTGCCACAGGAAGCTCTTTGAAAGGAGATGTGTTGAGACCTCACCAACACAAGCAACCACCTTCCCTGTATCTGCTTCACGCCGCAACATCGACACCAGATTTTCCTCTGGGCTGGGGAGTCGCTGATGATTTTTAAGTAAATTTGCAGTCCTGGTTCATTTTTTCTGTACACTGACGTTTAGTCACAAGAAAGCGATCTCTTCAGAGAATGCCCTGAGCTTCTCTTGGTTCTTCTCCTGGCTGGGTTCGTCTCAGAGGATGTGGCACAGGGATGGCTGCAACGATTCACGGCGACGTGAGCCCCACGGGAGGCGGAGGAGCCCGAGGAGAGGAGCCCGGTGAAGGAGAGCTGGCACATGGCAGCAGGTCTGACAGCGTGCGGAGTCCTCGTCACGGAGAAAACAGCCACTCAGCCCTCCTCCTCCTCCTCCTCCTCCTCCCTGCGTCCTCTCTGCCTTTGAACACAGTGTGAGGAGACGAGATTTTGATTAAAAATGTCAGGGGCTTATGTGTTCAGCCTGATATGATCAGACCCTAAAATCAGGCTGTTAATTACTCCCATGTGTCTGATCAAACAGCCAAAGCCGCTCACCTAGCCAGAAGTAACCTGCAGCAAAGCGGTGTCAGCTGCCGAAGGTAAATGATGTCCCTCTTTCCCTGCACTGTAAATGCTGTTGAAGTGTTTCTCCACCCTGTGTGAGACCTGCTGGTGTCACCTTGAGGTGGGTAAGGTCGGTGTCACAGCTGGCATTTCAGCCTGGGTTTGTCTAGGTCTCTCTCTGTGTCCTTCAGTTTTCTGTGTTTCTGCCTCCACTTTTCTTCAAAGAGCAAGAACAACCGGGGTGGTGGGGCTGCTATTTGCACTGAGTGGTGTGGGGATCGGCTGAAACTATGACCTGGAAAGCTGGGGTTTCTCAACAACGGGGCAGAGCTCTTGGTTCCCTGGTGAGCTCTTACGTGGACCCATGTGTTGGCCTCAAATACATCACTTCCAGGGCTGAGTTGATGGTGCTCTGCAGGGTTTGCTTGCAGAGGAGGGTGGGAGCAAGTAGGAGGAAAAAGCTGAGAATTCAGCAAACTGAAGCCTTGCTTTGGTTCTGTCGCAGGTGCTCTGCCATCCCTGCCCTCCCCAACAGGGCTCTCTGGAGACTTGAAATACCCATATCTTGTCCAAATCCACAGAAAAATTACAGTTAGATACCTTTTCCTGCAACAATCTCTCCAGTCCTGCAGAAGCTGGAACCCCTTTGGACGATGGGCAGGGTACAATGTGCACCCGTGCTCTTTCCTCGTGGAAGATTTCCTGCTCTTGACTGAACATCCCTGCTGCTTTCTGCACCTGGGGCCACATCCCAAGGCTGGGGCTGGGGCTGTCCACCCCATCTGGGAGTGACCACAGCCTCGGCCAATGCTGTGGGAGGGCTCTGCCCACCTTGTCCTCCTCGCCTGCTGGGAACTCGTCCTCTCACGACAAGACACTTGGCACCCTCGGGTGAGTCAGCCCCATTTTCCAAGCACCAATTTCCTCCAAGGGACAAGGAGCAGCTCTGTCCCCTGAGCTCAGCCCTGTGAGATGTGAGGAGTGCCTGGTGAGCAGAAACACGACATTCCCAGACACATTTGTTTAGTGTCTGGCTGTGGTGGCTTATCAGCATTGAGTCAGCTGTGTGGGTGAGCTCTGCTCCCTCCTCCCTGTGCCCCAGCACCTCCCCAGGGCCACTCACCCAGCGAGGAGGGTTAAGAGCAGCCAGCTGTAGCTTGGGCTGTGCCGGATCAGCCAGGCATTTGGAGAGGACCTCCCAAAAGCCAGTGATCCTTCCACAAGAGGGAAAATCCCCATCCCACAAGCTCCCATTTGAATGCCTGACTCCACTGGTGATGGGACGATAGGACCTGCAAAAGGCTGTGCTCCAGCGGTAGAGACTCTGGGGAGGCACATGCATGTGTGTGTTCCCAGCTCATCGCCAGCACAGGGAGCACCAACTGGGAATTACAGCCAGTTGCCCCTTCCCACACTGCAGATTTCCTCCCTTGGCCTCAAAAAACCCATGTGTGGTCAGGGTTTGAGTCAGCGCAAACTGATGCAGAGAGGGAATGAGGTTCCCCGCGCCCCTTCGCAGGCTCAGCACCCTGCAGCCTCCAAGGCAGCAGCAGCAGAAGGGGCAGGTTCCCCTTAACACCCCAGGGACGCATCCTGCAACATGCTGAGCCCAGGCCCTTCCCCTTGGGACCCTGGAGACGAGCTCAGCATCTTCCTCACCGCCGCTATTACGAATGGCAAGACCGGAGGAGCGATGCCCGAGGACCACCCGGCCGCCCCCGCAGCATCCCCGCGGCGCTGGCCCGCCGGGTGCCCGCTGCCCGGGCGCTGCTCCGGCAGCTCGGGAAAACGCAAGCGTTAGCACCATCTAGTGATGCCGGCTGCCGTCCTCTCGGCGGAGGGCTGCCCGGGCAGGACCCGAGCCAACCGGCCCCCAAAAACCCCGCGGTAGCCCGGCTGGGCGCTGGTGTGCTGGGTTCGGTGCCGTGTCTGGCAGTCCTGCCCCAGGGAGCGGGCAAGGGGAGTGTCAGAGGCTGGAAAATTGGGTAATCCCATCCCAGGGGTAGATCCTGGGTGCTGCAAGGCCTCCGGACCCTGCTCACTAAGCGCGCTGCAGCACTTCATTCATCCGTCGTGGCTGATGCCCACTCTGCCACATCAGCCTCCGGCACAGCCCCGCCCGGGAGCACATTGCAGCAATTCCAGGGGTGATTAGCTCTACTGGAGCTTCTCCGGCTTCTGAGTGTGTAATTCCCTGCCCTGATAGTGCAGAAGATGCAGACATCAGCACGACAAGACAGCACTTGCTAGGAAGGGTCTGGAGTTAGCAGGTACTTTTCTTAAAGATCCATTTCCCAGAATCATGTGATTTTATGTCTCAGCTTTCATTTAATAGCATTTATTTGAAATGCTAGGAAAATATAAGCTAAGAGAGTGGCAGGGCTTCAGAAACTTGAAAAGCCATGTGAAAGATGTATCACAGATCCTGAATTTTAGAGATGGGTGGTAAAAGGGCAATTCCACTTAGTGAAAATTCTGAAGGTATTCAGAGAAAACTTGGCCTGTTCCATACCGAAAGCAAAACATTTAAAGGTCGGGGGGGTGCCCAGAAAATCAACCCTGCCCCGGTCAGTAAAACTGCCTTTTGAGCGCTGAAGTGACACTGCGAGCCTGCTCTGCTCTCTCACGAGGTGGGGGTTGTTGGTTTGTTTTGTTTCAAAGTCACAGCTTTCAAGATAAACCTCTCGGTTTCTGGTACCAGACTGGAATCAGCAATGGTGAATTTTGCTAACAAAGCTTAGCCTGACAGCCTCTGAACTCCTAGCACAAAATATTCGTCATATTCTAGCACTTTGCCCAATTTCAACTAAAAACACTCCAAGCACCTTGTCCCAGATCAGCGGTTACCTAAAGCACAGGAGGGGACAGGCAGGCAATTTGCGGAGCATGGCAATAGCACGGATCACTGCGGTTATAATAACAGCAAACATTTGGGAAAAGATTTTCAATCTCACTCCTCAGGGTTTAGGTTGATCTGGTGTTGTTAAAGACCAGGACGGGACTTAATAGGGGCAGGGACACCCGCTGCTGTGAGAGTCCTCCACCTGCCTCCCCGGCAGCGGTATCTGGCTGCTGTAAGAGATGCAGCTGGGCTTCAGGTCTCGTTCAACCTGGGATTTCCCTGAGTGACGTTGGACCGTGTCACTTGGACCTGCCTGCTGAGCATCAGCCCACTTTTAGGTCGCATCCAATGCCCTGCATCTCGCTTTTGCTGCTGCCTCTGCAAGAGGTGAGGGTTTTGTCCCTGTGAACGAGAGGGCGGCTGCCAAGCCCCAGTGATTTCCACTCCCCGGGGGGGTTTGTGGTCCCCAGCAGTGCAGTGCTCCATGGGGAATAGCTCTGCTCGCAGCCGGCAAGGCAGAAGGCAACGTGGCAAGGAGGGGTCCCCCAGAGCTGCTGCCCGCACCTCCGGAGCCACGTTCCTGCCAGCTCAGCTCCATCTCTCCCTTTTTTTTTTTAAGGAATATACAGCATGTTCCCAGGCTGGACTGACAACCAGTTTCCCCCGTGTCCAGGGGCCCACTGGCCCTTTCCTAGGTGAGCTAAGCAAGCACAAATGTCCTCCCTAAACAACAACAGAGAGGAGACAGCTGGATCCGAATACGCGGTTCTTGTGCAGGCTCCCTTTCAAATGAGTCATAAAAGTTCCTTGGCAGCTGCCTCTGTATATCTAATTGGGATCAGGTTAGGGGCAATGTGGATAACTGAGGATGGAAAATATGTGTCGAATTTACTCCTCTGTCCCACTGCTGCTCCGAAGGCTTGGGAACGCTCCTGCTGGAGCCCTCTGCTACACGCCGGCTCCTTTCACTCCGGTCTGAGCTGTTCGGGGGCTTGTTCTCCTTCCCATTCCCTGCTGGAGGCTGTCCTTCTGTCCTGTCCCGTGTGTCCCTCTGGATTCCCCACCTTGAGCCCGAGGCAGAAGCATTGCCTCGCCACGTTGGTGGGGCAAAGAGGCAGCCGCGGTGCTGGGGGAAGGGGGGACAGCAGGCAGCAGCATCGGATGCCCCCGGCGCTCAGCATGACTCACATTGTCCAGGCCACAAAAGAGGCGTGAGGATGGAGGCTTTTCCATCTCTTTTTTTTGTCTGAGAGCAGCAGCAACTGGGAAACAGTCCTGTCCCCTCTCGGCAGGCAGGCGGGAGCAGCAGCACCCTCCTGCCCCACTCCCAGAGGTTTGCTCGGTAGCAGAGAGACCTGGCAGAGCTCTCACTTGTGCAAAGCACGGTCATAGAATCATAGAATGGTTCAGGTTAGACGGGACCTTAAAGCCCACCCAGTGGCACCCCCTGCCCTGGGCAGGGACACCTCCCACCAGCCCAGGTTGCTCCAAGCCCCGTCCAACCTGGCCTTGAACCCCTCCAGGGATGGGGCAGCCACAGCTTCTCTGGGCAACCTGGGCCAGGGGCTCACCGCCCTCACAGCAAAGAATTGCTTCCTCATATCCAATCTAAATCTCCCCTCTTTCAGTGGAAAACCATTCCCTGTCATCCCATGGCTCCCCTCCCTGATCCAGAGTCCTTCCTCAGCTTTCCTGGAGCCCCTTTAGGGACTGGAAGGGGCTGGAAGGTCTCCCCAGAGCCTTCTCTTCTCCAGGCTGAACCCCCCCAGCTCTCTCAGCCCATCCTCACAGCAGAGGGGCTCCAGCCCTCCCAGCATCTCCGGGGCCCCTCTGCTGGACCTGTTCCAACAGCTCCATGCCTTTCCTGTGCTGAGTTCCCCCAGACCTTCTCTCTGGTGCAAACCCATCAGAGCAGCTGCTTGTCACATCAGACTGGCATTACCCAGTGACCCGCCGCTCGCCCACTCCGTGATTTTATCCCCATGGAAATTAGATGTGCACACCTCCAGTGCAGCCCAGATTGAGTCAGTGGAAAGCAAAAAGCAAACACAGTGAAAAATGCTCTCGGTCTTTCTTTAGTTTGAAAAACAAAAAAAACAAAAAGTGGCAGGGCTTGGAGGAAGCACAGTGTTTCACAGTGCAGGAGGCACAGCTTGGACGTGGTGCCCAGCACCAGCGCAGCTGGATGAGAGCATCCCCCTGTCCTCGGTCTGGGCGTCTCGGTGCTCGCCCCAGACACCTCCTCCCCACAGACCCACAGCGAAGGGAGGGAGGACCAGCATAAAGCTCTTGGAAAGAGATTCCCAGGAAATGGAGAATGAGGGACTAAGTAGTCCCTGAAATCCTGATGGAAATGGAGCTCTTGGCAGAGAGCAGAGCCATGCTTTTTAGTAGATCTATATTTGGTTGAGAGAAAGAAAAGCCCCTCTAAGGAGCCTCTGCTTTCAAGGCAGAAAACAGCACCCTGGTTTCAACAGAGCCTGCAAGAAAGGAGGGAAATCCTACCAGAAACTTCCTAAGAGGCTGCAAATTCCCTTCTGCACGCCCTACCCTTCCCCTTGTCACGGCATCTCAGCCGTCAGTCCCACCACCAGCCGTCAAACACGGCTGTCCATCTGCTCGTCTCCCACTCCCACTCCCATGGCTCATGTTTGAAAGCCCTCCTTTCGAACATGAACCATGACAAAAGAAACCCTGGAAAAGCCCCTCTGCAGCCCCCGCTGCCGCTGGGCACATCCCTCCCAACATCACTGTCAGTCAGCCACATACTCTTCAGGCTTGTGGCCAAAAAAGCCGATCGCTCTCCTTTTCTCAGCCATTTCTCTGCCTTAAGTGGACATTTTAAAAGGAAAAAATGAGAAACGAGCAGAGAGTACTGGGACTGCATGTACAGTCTCGGAGGGCCAGATGTGTACCTCCTCCCTGCCAAACTCTCTGTTCGCTTCTTTCCCCAACGTCCCCTTCTTGGTGGACACTTCCAGGGGTTCCTCAAGGTGTGAGGCTGACACGCTTTTTGGTTTTTCCCCACGAGGGAGTTGCAAACCCCAGGAAAAGCATGGGCTCTACTTGAACCGTCCCACACTGGTAATTTTGAGCTGTTACATGGTGTCTTGAAAGATCTCACCTGGTCGAGCCAAGGAGGAATGGTGCTGGAGCTGCTCTTCACCAAACGGGGACTCACTTGGCAACTTCCCTGCTGCTTTATGGGGCAGTTCCTCCCAGATTTGGGAGCTGGTGTCCATCTCACAGAAGAATGTTGCAGACCAACCTCATCATCCCTGCTTGTGTCCATACAGGACCCATTTCTATGCTGGCCAGTGAGCAGCCAAGGCCACAGAATGATGCCTAGGAGGGAAGGATTTGCTTGGGCAGAGGGTAAAGGGCAGGCAAGTCTCATCCCAGTGGGGAGGACCCATGCAGACACTCTCTCCGGGGGATGTTTGCAGAGCAAAGAGCTGGATGTTGGATGCTCTGGCTCCCAGCCCAGCAGCGTGCCCCTGCCCGCGGTGGGGACAAGCCGACGGGACGTCCGCAGCTGGGCTAAGACGTCTGGGCCCTTCCGCTGGTGTTTTTGTAAGCATTGTCCTGATGGCATGTGGCCTGATCACAAAAGGAACTTTGCCCTCTCTCAGCTCACACTTTTCCTAAGAAAATGAGTTTGGGTCTTTGCCAAAAAGCCGAAAGCGGAAAACCTTATCTTTTAAAGCTAAAATCTTCACTAAAGCTTCGGAAGCTTTATAGAGGGAAAACTCCCAACTGAAAATGCCTCTACAAAAATTCTAAAGTAGTATTTTGACAGAAAACTTGGTGTTGCTGAAATTTCTCATGGAGATAAAAGAAAAAAATAATTGAAGAACCATCTCAGCAGTGATGCCGATCCCGGAGCCTGTAGCACTCTCAGCCACCCGATACTCATGGGGCTTGATCAGATGCTCAGCATTTATTTGGAGAGAGAGACTGTCCACGTACAAGAAGAAGGACTGAAAGAAATACAGGGAGGAGCTATAGTTCTCCTGTTTCAGGAGGATTCTAATGGATGGGAACTTCTCACAGGCAATGGGAGGTCACTGCTGGGGTAGGATGTTGGGTAATGTAGACCACTGGTTTGATCTCTGATCTGCTCAACGATTGTACTAGTGCTAAACTCCTGAAATTTCATGGTCATAATATTTTTACGGTAACGTTCAAACAGGGAACGATTGGCTTCATATTCTGGTAATCTGTGGGATAAGGAGCGCAGAGCGCCATCTCATCCCACCGGGTTAGCGGAGCCGATGCTGGGCTCTCCGCTGCTCTTTGAGAGCTATTTAGAAATCATGGAAGTCAATAAATCTTTGAAGTTATTTTGGGCTGGGACCCAGTGATGTCTAATCAGAAGCAGATGCGGATGGAGGGCTTTCCTGGAAGGCTGGTGTAGGGGCAGGCATATGGGCTTTAAAATACAGAGAATTTTTATCATTCTTATTATATGTTAATGTCCACACTTTAAAAAATATTTCAGATGTACTTGGATGTGTCATTGGGTGCCTTGCACCAACGAGAGGCAACGCTTATTCATCTCAGAGCAGTTCAAAACCAAGTGAGAGCTGGACTTCGGTGAAAACCTCCGAATAATTTGATTTTTTTAGGCTAAACGTTCCTGCAAAGTCTGCTGGATTGGCTGGACATCGTGGATGGACGACTGGGTGACCAGCAGTGGGCTCCTCCATCCCTGGTGCCCTCAGGCTGTTTTTCCTTGGGATAAAAACACCATGCTTTTTGGACTGCCTCCAAACCTGCAAAACTGACTTATATATTTCTAAAACTGCTGCTTTCTGGCAAGAAACAGCTTGCCAAGGCCAGGAGCCGGGATGCTGCCTTGGGGATGAGGTCTGCTGCCTTCATCCCAGCCCATCCAACGAGGCATCCCCCACCGCAGCCCTGCCCAAGGCTCAGGAGACACCCCGGCCTTCCCTCGCAGGCGTGAACCAAACACCACCTTGTATCTACAGCCCTTAAAATCACATTGAAATGGAGGGGGACACACACACGCAACCCTATTATCTTCCCTATCTCATAAGAACCAAAAGGGGAGACCACTCTGCTACCACTCTGCAGCCAAACACCTTGCTGTAAGGAGCCACAAGAGGGCATTAGCTTTATATTTTTCCCTACCCAGAGAAATCCAAGACAGTTTCTGGATAATGTTCCATTTTCCTATGCCCCAGTCGAACTGTGGGAATATTGGCTTGTGAATCCTAAAGCCGTAAGAAGACGGGCTGGCTAATAATGCCGAGCCTGACTTTCTTTTTGTTCTTGCGAACTGGCTTTTTAGTCGCCTCTGTGGAGTAAGAGGAAGGCAGAGAGTGTTCCCTCTATGTGGGAAAAAAAGAACATTTTGAGAATTAAAAAAGAAAAAAAAAAACCAAACGCAAGCCACAACATTGCCAGCGCCTGAAGAAATTGAACGAGAATTAAAAGCAAAATTTTTGAAAATGTTGCAAAAACACCGTCCTGATTACACCTCATGTGTCAACAATTTTTTAGGTAACGTCAGTAGGTTCAGTGTGCCTGCTGGCATCCAGCGCTTCCTTCTGACTTTGATTTCAAAGGAGGCATTTCCTACCCCGACAGCATCTGTGCTCATGCGTGTCTGGTGTCACTCCAAGGCGTCCCACTGTCCTTATCTGAGTTCACTGCCTCCAGTATAATTACACTCGCTGGATTGGGGCTGTACGCTGTGACTACCCTGCAAGCGTGCAGAGATATTTTTCAACCGTAAAGTGCCATTAAGCCTAGCCCCCTTGATGAAAAGATCATGCAAACCAGATGAATGTCATCAGGCTGAAGCAGAAAACTAATCAGCAGCAGAGCCCCGCTTCGTCTTCAAAGTTGTTTAAGTTTTTCAGCAATATCAGTACTAAAACAGAAATAGATAAAGAAATCAATATAGACCAACGCATATAAAAATGAACCTTCTAGACTGGTGTTTAGAAGAGGAAGGTGCAATTAAAAATGTTATAGCTGCTGTGTCCACCCAGAATTGAAAGATAACATTTGCTCTGCAAGGACTGGTGCAGCAGAACGTAATAAAAGAAAAAAAAGTAAAACCTTGGAGCGATCTTATGAAGATTTATTTCCTTTTTGTTTTGTACTCTCCTGGGCTGCCTGACACATTTGGAAGAGAGTCCAGAGAGACGCATGGGCCAGAGGGAAGCATTCCGGGACATGAGGCCAGGTGAACGCAGACGGAATCAGCCCAGACTTTGCTTTCCTGGCGTGGGGCAGCTCAGGCAGCACCGGGCCCTTGGCGAGAGGTGGTGCCAGGGCTGGAGCATACGCAACCATATGTGACACAATGGAGTTGTTCGAAAACCATGCCCCAGACAGCTTTCTGGAGTTCAAAAAATGCACCTTTAGCTGAAATCATGGTCTAGGGGAACATGCATCCCCCAACGGATGGGCTGTAGGAGAAAATGGAAATGGGTGTAGGAGGCACCATCCTGGAGGTGAGAAGAGCCAGCAAATACATGGGATCGAGTGGTGAAGGAACACAGCGGTGGACATGGAATGAAAGAAAAGGAATAATGAGGGGGGCAGCACGTCCTCAGCCAGTTCCCACAGGGATGGGGCTGCTCACCGCTGGTGTGGGCCTCAAGAAGGGTTTGCTCCAGATATCTTCCCCCTGCTCGGATCCAGAATGGGCTTTCTAATTCCCTCTGCTCTCTCCTTTCCCTCTGCCTGCCTTTCCAGAGGTCTCCTGGCCTCCTACGATTCCCTGCCTTCTTTCTTTTCCTCTCACCCACCATGTGCCAAATTTGATTAAAATGTCGCTGGTCTCTGCCAGCTCATGAGACAGAAGGAGAAGAGAGGAGAAAAAGGAAAACAAAAACCAACCAGCCTTTTGTCTCTTGCCTTTCCAGACTTTGCACAAGTTGCTTGAGGTCTTGTCCAGGATGCTGCCATGCCTGTTCCTGGGGCGCCACGGCCCATGCCAGGGAGCAGCAGACACCCGTCCCTTCCGATGGCAGCACTTGGCTCGACCACGATGCTCATGAGCTGGACGGTGGTTTCCTTCCCTTTGCTTCTCCTCTCCAGCCTCGGCAGCAAACATGCAGCATCCCGGGATGGTGCAGGGGTCCCGCGTCCACCTGCATCACCGGGTGCCTCTCAGGGACACCCCTGAGGGGAAACAAGCCATTGAGCAAGAAACGGAGGAGACCACATAAGCCTGGCCCGCTCCATGCCAAAGCTCTGCCAGGGTTCAGCAGCAGAGATCCCCACCTCCTGAGCAAGGGAAAAAACCCAAAAAGACACAACCAGAGAGCTCTCATTCTCTCCACTGACCCCATAAAATGAGGGGGTGAAAATATTGGCAAACCTGTCCTAACACTAATTAAAGGTTGATGGATGGGGCAGCATGGACACAGACCCATGACAGCCGTGAGTGATTTTCCCTGCATTTCCACTCTGCAATTTCATATTCATGAAAAGCCAAAAAAAAGCCTGTATCACCTCTTATTTGGAGGACAACTAGGAAACAAAAACAACAGAAGAGTTTTAGAGGATTGAGCCAGCCACAGTCATGCCATGTATTTCTGGAGGTGCAATGAGCCCCAGCCCAGTGCGGGGGACAGCATCCATCCATTCATGCATCCGCATGAGCCCCTGGGACCAATGCCTATGCCATCAGATGAACTTTGAGATCTCTCTACATTGGAATTCTGTAAAGGGAGCGTACAGGGAAAAGGGATCTGGTCGCAGCACATCTTCCCCTGCTGTCGCCAGTGGTCAAGTTGAACTATGAGCAGCTGAGCATCATCAGAGCCATCCTAGAACTGCTCAAACTTCATCAACACTGAGCAAATCTCTTAATCCCCAAACCCAGAGAGGCAGAAAGGTGGAATATGCAGCCCTTCGGCCACGAGGAATTCAGCTGCTGGCGCCGCACCTATGTGCACACGTCTGAGTGTGTCTGCAGGTGTCTGGGAGATGAACCGCTCTGAATCCTCTCCACCAAGAGCCCTGGAGTCGTGGGGGAGGGCTGGAAACTCTGTCTCTCTTCCTTGGGGGATTTGATGTACTTCCAAACCATTTGGAGGCTGCCAGGTTCTCCAGCTCAAGGGGAAACAACAACAACGCGCAATTAATCAAATGAATTTCTGGTTCCTGCTGCCAGCACGTGGCTGCGGCACATTTGCTTCCCGAGCTGACATCTGCCATCACGCAAAGACGTGTGGATGCCAGCCCTCATGGAGCAGCACAAATACCTACCGCAAGTAGCCCACCCCAGGCCAAGATGGGATGGAGCCGAGCGCAAACACCAAGGATGAAAAATAAACCTCATCTCTGAAGGAAAAAAATTCCCAGCGGGGAGGGCGCATCTCTGGTCTGCCCGGACACCTCTGCTGGTCCAGGGTCCTTTCCCACCACCACCCTCCATCCCTCGGTGACCAAGCCAATATGGAGCTAAAAGATATTAAACATCCCAACAGTATCTTCCAGGGTAGTGGCATCCACGGTGTCTTCTGTATTCTTCAGAGCTGCCTTCTCCTCTTTAATATGATATATTTTGAAGGCCAGATAATGAGGCCATTAATTCCTTGGCTCGTGCTGTGAACTATTTAATGGAACATGACAAGAAAACAGTGTTTCTTTCCTGAGAGTAATTATTGTTTGACTTTAAGTCTTTACCTACGGCGATAGCTGTAAGGAGAATAGTCCCATTAAAGGCAGGTGGGGACTCTAAATCCTTAGAAATGAGGACCATTTTTTAACCTGAAAGACATCATAAATGACCATAGCCAGGACAGTTAATTTATACCTGATTTCAGAACATTTAATGGTGCTTCTTTTCATCACTGAACCAGGCACTCGGAGACACTAATAGCTGGTGTTTTCCCACATTGCACCTCTTTCCGCGCCTGGAGCCAGCCCGGCCATGGGACCGAATGGGCAGGAGGCAACAAACTATTCCTCCTCACAGGGATGTTTCAAAGAGCTGCCCTGTATCTCTTTCCAAGAATTCGTCTTTTCCAACAGCAAAGACAACAAGTTTCAGGATGAAATATTTCCCCCAGGTCAGAGTAGCTGCCCCTTTCCTCGGCCGCGGCAGAGGGGCGCATCCCGCGCTGAAGGCAATGTTCAAGCGTAATCTTATATCTCAAGGAGGGGCTTAGTTAAAGCCAACCACATGTGAAAGCACCAGACAAGACGCTCCGCGCAGTCAAGGCCTGATTCAGAGCCCGCTGTAATCCCTGGAGAGGCTCACGCTGCCGTTCGGCAGCATGTGGACCTGGCTCCTGATGCGGTCCAGCCACAGCCAGCAGCTCCAACTGACATCAGCTGGGCTCTGGGGACATCGGACAGCCAGGAGGGGCCCTGGGGGGGGTCCACGTGGCAGTCTGCGATGGCTGCCGGACATGCAAGTCTACCCCATGGAAGGGATTCAGAAAAAAAGCTTTACTAGAGAGACATAGATGGAGGGAGGATAAGGAAGAAAAAAAAGGATGGAGGAGGTGTGAGAGCAGCAGGCAGACACAGAGCCCCGACCTTGAGGCTCCATCAGACAAATACTTTGCCTCTACTTTCCCTCCTCACCATCGCAGACCCTGCCGCTGCCTGCTGGAAAATCCTCATCAAACTTAATTAGCTTATACGGATTTGCTGTATAGGGTTGTGAGAGCTTCTCCCTCTGGTTTATTATTGTAGGGTTGCTCCCGATTGCTAGGCTACGCCGTGTTGCTGTTGGCGCTGAGGGACGTTGGCTGCGGTGGAGCCCACATGTGCGGCCGTCGGTGACTCATGGGATCTGGAGCGAGCGTTTCAGGCAGCCTTAAAAAAATTTCTCAAGAAGAACATTCCCTTCTGCTGAGGCACGGCCCCGGCCACCACGGCTCCTTGACACCCTGGGCAGGAGCGAGACATGGGCAGCCCCCCCCCAGGGACCCGAGCACCCGCACGACTCCGGATCTGTGGGTGAAGAGCCCCAGGGACACTGATCCTGCTCCCGTGCCCTGCGCTGAGGGATGCTGGGGGACACAATGGCATGGCAGGGAGAAGGACCCTGTGGCATGGGGGCAACCCCACTCCTCACCCAACCCCCCCCCGCCCCCAGGCTGCAAGCTCTTATCACAGCCCCCTTTCCGAGGAATGCTCAAAAAACAGTTGAAGCATTGGCAGATTTCCCTTTTCAGAGCAAGCCCCCGGGGGATCTCTCACTAAATATTACTCTCCAGACGGAGCACGGTCCCCCGTGAATCGGCTGCTCTTTGCATGCACAGCCCGGACACGCGCTTTCGTCATTTTTGTTGATTATTTGGATGTCGCTTCCTCTGGCTCTTGGCACCCGAAATGGCGTGGTCCAAGCGCCTGCTTTGAACGAGCAAGCGCCAAGAATGATGGAGGCTCCATGGGTGAAAAAGCCACCCCTGGGGAGCCACCACGTCCCTCCACATCCCAGGGGGCCCCGAGGGAGACGTCTTTGCCTGGAGCCAGGGCCAGCCCGGCGCTGGGCTGCAGCCCTGGGAAGTGTGTAGGAGTTCAGGAGTTCAGCCACAGCTGATGTGAAACGTCTCCAATCTGCAAAATGGGCCTGGAGAAAGCCGTGTCCCAGCCATTGGCTTCTCTTTAAAGTCAAAATCCCGGGAGCGGATACCAAACTCAGATCCGACCAGCCCCTTTCCGGACAGGGCTTTACACTGAACTCAGCTCACAGATGACAACCAGCATCCCACAGCTCCCATCTCCTTTGTTTTAACAAAGTTTTGCTCCAGAAATCAGAGCGCCATAGGGAAGCACAGCTCGCCAACAGCTTTGCGTATTTACTGGCAAACGCGGACCTAAAGCCCAGACCTCTGCATCTCCCTTCCCTGCCTCACTCCCCGATTTTCCGCAGCTCCCCGGCCTGCAGCTCCCGGTGGCCCTCGGAGACACCGAGCGGCTACAAACCACATTACAGACACCCAGAAGCCTGGTAACTGCGAGCGTCGTGCTAGAGGATGGCCTTACCTCTTGTCCCTGTCCTTAAAAAGTCCTGGCATGTCTCTAATCAGCCCCTCATGTTCCCACTGGATCCCTGGATGGCAATAAATCTGGGATACCAGCTTGCACAGGTTTAATACAAGGAGAAAGGAAAAACGATTCCTCAAAAGTCACCCTTGAATAGGAACTGTTTCTGGGACAGGAGCCCTGTTTTATCCCAGTTTGTGCAGACCTCGCAGGGGGTGCCGTGCCCTGCGTGCCCTGCAGAGACCATGTCCCATGAGGAGGGCTGGTTGGGGGGGCTGTGTTTCGGGGTGCTTTGCCCTCTGCTCCGGGGATGCGGGGTCCTGCTCCGACCCTACATGTGTGGCTGTTTCCAGTTTACGTTGGGCAGCTCAGAAGCGACTGGGGTTGCAATGGTGAGCAGAGGCAGCACCTGCCTGAAGGGGCACAGGGGTTCCCGAGCAGGACTGAAATAATCTCTCTTCCTAGTTCTCAGCCTAGCTTTCTGCAAATGCACTGTTCAGGCCACCGCTTTGCCTGCACCGCTGTCAGTCCTCCCCTCAAACCTCCTTGCCAACTTCTGCCAAATTTGGTGGGGGCCCAGAGGCCCGAGGGGAAGAGTTGAAGAAGTTTCATGGAAACGTGCAGCCAAATGAAGCCAGAAGGATGCTGCACCCACCCCATCTAGCACAACCCTACGAGCCGTCAGCGATGCCACACCACCCTGTTCTGGGGCTGGGCTGGCAGCCAGGTGCTCAGCCACAGCCTCAACCTGCCATCTAGTGTTTTCCTCCTGGCCAGAGCCTGCAGCAGGCAGGGAAGCGCAGCCCAGGGTTCGGATCGGCTGCAAGGCAACAGGAGCCACGGCTACACCTCCAACGGGACCCTCAAGAGCAGCGGGGCAGGAGGGTGCTGTCAGGCTCCCACCACCAAAGGTGGGTGCAACACCCTGGATCAGACCCTATAAAACCCTATAAAAAGTCCGCGTTAGTGCCCGCAGGCAGTGGTCCCCTCCTGGTTGCTGCCAGGGATGCCCTGTGCCTTTCCCAGATGTGCAGGCAGCTGCCGGGGATGCTTTCTGTCCCCACCTCCTCCCAGTGGCTCTCTAAGCCAGGACTGGGTGCTCGCTACGTGCCTCGCACGGTTGCAGCCGCTGGATCTCATCCCAAGAACATCTCACACCCGTGTCTGGAGGGAGTGGACACCCTGCCAACCCCAGCAGCGCCCCGTTTTGCTCAGCATCCTGCAGCGCTTCGGGACTGGGTTTGCAAACTGGGCTGGGGGCAAGCCTGGAGGTAAGCCCGGCTTTGCCCTGGTGTTTGCAGAATACACACAAGGCACTGTCCCACCGGCCATCCCCTCTGTGGGCAGCGCCGAGTCCCCGGCTGACCCCAGCCCAGCATCTGGAGCTGCTCGAGGCCGCCCAACAGCGGGACCTCCACCAACACGCTCCTCCTTCCTGGCCTTCTGCTCTGGTTCGCCGGCAGCAGAGCGAGCAGACAGCAGGGTCAGCAGGGAGATTAAGGGCGTTTCAAGGCTGCAAGGAGTTTTTGCTGGATTTTTTTTCCTCTCTTGCCAAAACTATTTTTTTCCCACAGCACGGCTCATCTTTATCAGCAACAAGAGCTTGACCCTCACTGCTGGTTACCCCCTGGAACCTCTCAGCTCTCCATTGCCATCCGCTGTCTGTGTCCCCAAAAGCCAGCAGTGAGATAAGAACGCCGACGTGATGCATATGTGACAGGGACATCTCAGAGAGACGTCCCCCGCCGCAGACAAGACTGTCACCCATCCCAGGTGGCTCTGGTTCCACCAAGCACGTATGGAGACATCACGCTAATGCAAAGTGCTGATGGGCTGAGCTGGAAAATGGTAAAAGTTGGAGCTGGTCCATGAAGCTTGGTGGTCTGGGTGTCAGAGGTTAGAAAACCAGAGCTTGCTGCTGCTCCCGGTTGAGGGTTGACCTGATGTTTCCACCACACGCACAGCAGGCAAGCCTCAGGCACAGCCACGGTGTGTTTTCCCCTGCTACCAGGGGATAAATCCCGGCTCCTGAGCCACTCTGATGGCTTATGAACTTGTCACTGTGTGTGTCAGATAGTTGCCCTTTTCCTCATGCTTTGTTCCCAGGAATCTCAGAGACTAATTGCTTATGGTTACAGAATTGTCCAGACAGGATTGTCACATAGCGCTGCTGGGCAAGGGCCATACTCCAAGGAAACAAGAGCATCCAGCTCAGCCTCTGGCTTAAAATTGTTTATAAAAATCAGCAATTTTCAAAATGGAAAGATTAAATTAGTCCAAACAAAAAGGCCCGCTCTCACCACTGCAGATTGTGCTGGGATGATGTCATGTAAACAGGGAAGGGGTGGCCACAGTTATTGTCAGGAATCAGATGGAGCTGCCAAAGGAAATAATTAAGTTATTTTGCCTTTTGGGGATTTCAGGGTTTGACCCCAAATCAGATGCAGGTGGACATCCTGGGATGCACCAGGGATTCCTGCGGGCACTGATGCTGGAGCTGGGAGAAAGGCGACCCGGAGGCATCGGGGGGAACGGTGCTGCAGCGTCCCCAGCCCATGGGATGGGGTGGGCAGTGCCGGGACGGTGGCACCCCCAGCCCTTCTGCCGACCCGCTGCCTGGGCTCAGGGACAAGCTGTGGCCACATTCGCCCCACGCTGGGCTTAATCAGCCTGGGCTAAGGGAGTCAAAAAACAAAGCAGCTTTGGGAAAACAGCCTTTCACTGTCTCTCTCTTAGCTTCCATTTGTTAACTTCCTGTTCAAAATGTAGAGGAGTTTGACATCAGGCGGTAAGTTATCCCCGGACCCTTTAGAATAACAGATTACTCGTGCCTGTAAACCACAGTGGTTTATTTGTTTTGTAAACCAGGGCCTCTCCTGCTGCTCCAGCACACACTCCTTCCCTGAGCTGAAATCCAAGCCTTTTGCACCGAACAGAAACGCTATTCATCCCCTGCCCCAACAGCTCAACCCCCTTCCATAGTCCCCCTCCCGTCCCACCGTGGCCACCGCTCACCCAGGCACCTCGGTGTTGGCCAGCCCTGGGGCACGCGGAGAGGACGGTTTCGGAGGCTCATGGATGATGCTCTCAGAGGTCATTTTGGATGTGATGCTTTGCCTTCCAGCCTAGAATGAAGTTTTGTCAGGAGGATGCCCGCAGGGTCCCCGCTGCCGCCTGGGACCAGAGCCATGCAACCCTCCACAGGCTTGGGTGCTGCACCCTGGGCCTGGGGCCAGCGGCCAGCTGGCTGCTTGGGGACAGAAATGACATGGCAGCCGCTTGTGTGGCTCCAAATTCTCCACAAAATGAACAGGCACCAGGAAACATCTCTCCAGTGATAACCATGACACAGAGAGGAGAGCTCAGCTGAAAAACATGGGCATGGGCATGGGCATGGGCAAGGACATGAACTGTTGGTGTGTCCTGGGACCAAAGGGCTTTGGGGCAGCAAAGACAAGATCTTGGGGGGACGGGGAGGCTGAGCATCTACAGCACACAGGGAGAGGGAACACAGCCCGACCAGCCATACTCATGCTCCAGTGCTTTTAAGATGGAGAAGGGGTGTCTCATGCCAACTCAAGGTCAAGAGTTTTGAATGCCCCATTTTAAGCACGACAGCCAGCACTGCCCTGCTCCTCCATGGAAAAGGCAGTGCCCTTGTCACCGCTCTCTCCCTTGAGAAACAGATGGCAGGTCGTAAAGGAGGAATAGCAGCTTGGCAGGAGATAGAAATCAAAATCAAAGGGAAAACAGCCTCTTGAGAGGTGTTCCCCTCCTGAAATGCCGATAGGAAAATGTGCAGGCAGGTTCTAAGGCAGGCTGTGGGGCACGACACAGATCAAGGCAGGAGGACACCCCTGTCCTAGAGGCAATGCCCGGGGCGGCAGCCCGGCGAGCTCAGTTCAGCGAGTGCTGCCGTCGTCTCCCCTCTCCTCCTTTGCCTGCGTGCAGGAACCTGGCGTAACCAGCCCGAAGAGCATCAATATTATATAAAAATCACGAGCTTATTTGCTTATTATCTCCAGCTCACTCTTCAACTTTCCATTGCCCCCATAAAAGTTTCCTGCAGGGGCCAGCAGGTTTGATGTAATACTTTGCCTGGCTCTTCCCACCCGTTGCATCAACGCCTCAGGGTTCACAGCATCACCATGTGGCGTAGCCTTTCTCTGCGATTAACGGAGAGCCCAGCTGGGCTCAAAGTGCAAGACTGAGCCACACGCTATCCCAAATGCCTTCCAGATGAGAGCGGAGTGGCGTGCAGCAGTGTCCAGCTTTGCTAGATCAACACCTCCCGATAACTCTTTGTTGGCTGGAAAAGTTTGAATTTGGGGTACATTTCTATTTGGGGACCACTTGCTTTCTGATCACGGGGCCTGCTGGAGACATCTCTACCAATTTTTTGGTTAATTCTGCTCCTCAGGAAGGGGCAACTGCACTTCTCAAAGGGTTAAACAGTCTTGATTATATCACATGGATTACAGGAGTGACAAGAAGCCCCGATCATGGACAAGGCTGCAAATTCAGGAGGTGTCAAGCTGAACAGAAAATACCAGGGAAGGCAGCGCCTGCACCCGCGGGGCTCTCCAGGGCTTCCTGATGCTCCGCCAGCCCAGGGCTGGGATTTCTTTCCCCACCTGCCAGCCGATGGAAATGAACTCAGAGCTGACAACGCGCCAGGACCGGGGCTGCAGCTAAGCAGAACTCAGCTTGGCAAAGTCACGGAGCCAGCAGCTGAGCCAGCTCTGAGAGTCCAAACTAGCATGGTCTAGGAGACACCCAGAGATGCCCCCCTAAACCCAAAGGAGACCTTCTCCCTTGGACTCCCGTGTCCTGGTAAGGCTGCACAAGGCGCCCGTTCATGCATAACCTCCTTATTTCTGAGTTGAACAGTGCCCACGTTTCCCCACTTCTTTGCATGCACGTATTTGAGGGCCATAAGTGTGCTTTATGCCCTGCTTTGGGGTTCCTCTCACACAAAAGCAGTCCTGCTAGCAAGAATGGATCAGGCCCTGCACTCCCCCACGTACCTGCTTTCTCCCCAGTGTTACCGGACGGGGGGGTGTGTGTGTGTAAAAGGGCGTGCAGCCCCTGGCAGAGCTGCCATCCTGCCTGCTCCTCCCCACCACGGCCACGCTGGCCCCGCACAGCAGCTCTCCATCCCTCTGGGCTGCTCGGCTGGAAGGAGTAACCCACACTTCAGCCGGGAAAGCGCGTTTCAAAGCCACGAGGCAGGCGTCCTAGCAGCAAGGTGTTTGGCAATAAATGAGCCGGTCTTGTGGGAACAGCAATGAACGAAGAAATGCCTGAAAGAGCGTTAACATTGATGCCGCATAAAAGTCAGCCCTCGCAACCCTGTTTTGTCAAGGATATACTGAGATACTTCTGCTGCCTGGTCAGATAATCACTTTTTTTATTAATAAAAAGAATAGATCAATGCCCACCTTCCTTCTGGCTTTCTGATGCACTCAGTGCTGCAGCTCTTGGAGGTTTTACCCTCCCAGTGCCCGGCGCTCTTCCCCTAAATGCCATCTGTCCCTTCCCGCTCCGCCTGCCACAACGGGGCTTTAGAGCTGCCCGTAAGGGAGTGCGTAAGGGAGACCCATAGCGCTTCTCTGCTCCCAGGGAAGGGGGGGCACCGGGGAGTGGCAAGAGGTGAGGAGGCACGACCTGTGAGGACCCTTTTCTCCTGGAGGAGGGGGACATTGAAGTTCCCCAAAGGCATTTCAGCCTCTCGCCAAGGAAGGTCAGCAGGGCCGGGGTGCAGAAGATGGGGCTGTATCTTTGCCCCACTGCAGATTTCAGGAAGACTCTAACAAGTCCCCTGAGTTTCCCCTGCCTTTGGTCCCCCGCAGCAAATGATGCTCTTCAGGGAGCATATGAAGTACCATTCCTGTGAAGCAGAGATTTCCTTGCCCAACCTTTGCAAAGAGCAGGTCTCATTTCCAGCCTGTTTGGGTGGCTCTATGTCCATGAATGAATCCTGCCTTGGCTGTGTTCGCTGCTTCCAGCAAGTGCTCCTTTAGCGCTGGCGATGCACGGCTAAACCCCGACCCGCATCTGCAAGGCTGGGGCGAGGGCTCCCACAGAGACCACCTTCCCGAAGGCACCTGCTTCCCTCCAAACCCAAACCATCCCAGAAACGCCATCGCAGCTCCGGTGACAGCTCGGGATCCGCAGCTGAATTTGCAACCACAGCAGGAGAGAGCAGGGAAGAAAGGGGGAGCTTGTTCCCCGTGCAGCTGAGGGAAACCTGTACATTTTAGCAAAACGGCACAAAAATGCAATGATTGCGCTGAACGCAAAGCCATGTGAAAAGCTCATTCTGTTTCTACAGCTCATCAGCCAAGCAGCTGAGACGTTTCTAACGCTTGTGTCTCCTCAGAGGTTTTGGTCTATGCAGCATTATCGTGCAGTCAAAATTAAAACTCTCGGCTAGGCTCTTTGCAAAAAAAAAAAGGAACTGGCTTAAATTAAATGGCCCATCTCGCTCCGCCAAACTCAACTGCAAGAAACAGTGTGAGTTCAGCAAAAAATCTGCTATCCGCACTAAACAAACACAAATAACCCGCAGAGCAGATGGGAGCAGCTGTCGAGGAAAATTTGTACTAATTGTTGTTTTGTTGGAGAATTCATGGCCTCGGCTGCGCGGTCTGAACTGCTCCTAAAGCATGGGTGGTGCGCAAGCTCTGAGAAACACGGTCATCAGCTCTGGTTTGCTTTTTGGAAAGGAAGAGAGGCAGGAAGGCTGGGGGTAAAGCTGGATGAAGACCCGGACCCTCAAACTAGCAATGCCAAAGCACAAGGGGGCAGAGCAAACCTTTAGAGACCCAGGCACGGAGAACAGCGTGCACGCCAGCCTGCTAGTGCCCTTATCATCGTACCCAGATGCCACTTCATGGTAAGGTTTGACCTGATTTATTCCAACAGGATGTGGAAACACGTATTTGCTGGCAGATATTGGACAGCTTCAAACATTTCCCCTCCTGCATTACCCCGGACGGAGAATGGAGACATCCTCTTCTCATTTCGCTGAGCGTTCGGTAGAAGGCCTGGTAGTTCGGGTCGTCTTTAAACAGGATTAGAGGGTAATTGGGAAGTTTCTCTCTGCTTCAGAGCGACGGTATTGACCGCATCGGGCTGTGAGAGCTGCAGCACGGATGTGGCTGAGCTCGGGCTACTCCTGGAGACTTCAGATGCGGAGGCCAGCGACCCCCTGCATTTGCAGGGAGGCTCCGCACAAAGCTGCCCTTTCAAAACCATTCTTCAGTCTTCATACACCCAGAAAGCTCTGCCCAATTTGCTACATTATCCTCCATCCCATTTACTGGCGCTGGAGAGGCAGGAGCTTCAGCACAGCCGTGGTGGGAAACCCGTGTGAAAGAGGCAACGAAATTGCCCTGGCTGCTGTCATTCTCCAGGCTCAGCCAAGAGATAAAAGCCGGCAAACCTGGGGAGCTTCAACCTCCCCACCAGCATTTTCATGCTTAAGTGGAGTCACTGACTCTGTTGGGGTTCACTGGAGCCCAGGAGAGGGAGATATTACAGCCTAATGCAAACGGCACAAAGACGACGGAACATAATTAAGGCCCTAACGACAACCGTTGGACTTGGGTTTAATCTGCCAAAAAACCTCCTTCATAACATCCCCGCAGAGGTATAAAACGCTGAGCAAACCTGGGAAAAAAGGAGATAGGGCTTCTCATTTCCCAGACTGATTTATGCTCTACAAACAGCATCACATGCTGTCGCTGACAATTTCGTGCCGAGTTACTTATGCTGCCTTCCCGACATAACGATACCTACAGATGGGAAGGAGATTCAGTACGCCTCGAAAAGAAGTGAGGGAATATTTCTATTTGACAGCTTGTTTTCTTTGGTCAACACATCGAAGGATTTTAGTTCATTATTTCATGTCTAGGCTCGGTTCCCAGCCACCAAAGGGACAGCCGAAGTCATGGGGTTAGATAGAAACTGAAAGACTTCTCCTGATTTCGCCTGAGCGAGTGAGCAAGATGTGCCTGGGGACACGGAAATGAATTAATTGCTGTAAGCTGAGTCCTGAAGTCCTTGAATGAATGTTTTAATTGGGTTAAAAAAAAGGGGGGAATTCAGCACTTTAAAGCACTTCTAGAGCCAAATGCCCTAAGCTACAAGGCACCAGTGGGTGCTCTGCTGGGACTGCAGCCCCGAGGGACCGTCTGGGGAGGAGATGCTGGTGGGAGCGGATGGAGGAGGAGGAGGAGGAGGAGGAAGAGGCAAAACAGAGGTAGCAGAGGGGATGCGGCTGATGGGGACCAGCGGCTCCGGCTCCCAGCCCTGCCAGGGCTCCTCCACCTTCCCGGGGAGCACAGCCAGGCATGTTGTGCGGTGCCCTCGCCTTCACCCTACCTGCCTCACAGCCATTCATGATTTAGGATTAGTCTTGGCTTCAAGCAGTGAGGCTGGAGCTGTAACATGAGCTGAAATAGCAGAGGGTAACAGCCTGTGTGAAGAATAGCAGTAAAGGAATAATATTTTCTTCATATGGCAATTAGGAAAGCAAAGGCGAGTGTCGGGAGAGGGTTTGTGGGGGGTGGGTATCTCCTCCTCAATACCCAGCTGATGGAAAGTGGTGTGACACACATCCCTAAATATCTTTTCAGGGCTGTGTGTATGTGTCTGTGTGACACAGAGTGTTTGGACAGGAGAATCCCTCGCAAAGAGGGGCTGGGGGAGGCTGGCTGTGAGGCCCCATCGGCCGTCAACCCTTGAATTCTTATTCGCACTCCTGCCCCCCCTTAAGAATTTGCAAAAAGACGGCAAACCCTTTCAGGATGCTGAGAGCCTCGCGTGCAGGTTGTTTATGATATATTATCAAAAGGCCTAACCTGCATCTCCACAAACACGTCAGGAGATGCTATTTACAGCCACCGCCAAAGAATCTTGTAAAGGGTTCGAGACGTCATCCCACGGACAGGGTTAGCAGCTCGAAAAGGTCAGACTAGTGAAAACATATATATACACAGGACAGCTGCACGGACGGCATGGATAAACGGGGCTTTCACCGAGCACGGCCACCTCGAAAGCTCAAAGCAAAGACAAGGGCAACATTGTGCTGCAAGGAGACGCCACGTCCCAGGACCCACGGACCCAATTTCTTCTCCTTCTGCTGATGGCTCTGCAGAATGAGTCCCGGCGGGTTTGAACTCAACCCGTCCCAGCTGCCGCGCTCATCCTGTCCCTCCGGAGGTGTTATTGCTCCTGGAGCAGGAGGGACCCAGAGCCTGCACAGGGCTTGGTTCACCATCCCAAGGACACCCCCCGCATCCCTCCCTCTGAGAGGCTTTTGCGTGGGCCTTTGCTTAAATCCAACTACAACTGTTAAAGCATCCATATTTGCAGTCTTCATGTATTTGCTTTCCAGGAATATTTGTGTTCCGTTGTTTCCAGTGTGCGTGGAAATGAGCTTTTGGCTTTGGTGACCCATAAAAGCAGCAAAAATCCCGTTCCCTCAGAACAAGCCTCACCAAAAGCTGCTGGAGGGAGCGGAAGATTTGCATTGGCTTGAGTGAGGTTCCAGTGCAGTCCTGGCACTCGTCTGCAATCACGGCACACTTCGGGGCTTAGGGAAAGCAGCTCCGGCCAGGCTGGCGGGGCTCGGGCTTCTTTGCTTTGCTGTTTGCCACCACACGGAGCATCCGGCGGCAGGGAAAAGTCAGGCTCTGTAGAAGTTCACGCTCCATTTCAAGTGATTGCATTGGAGGAGGAGGCAGGCACTCTGCAGAACTCCCAAGCTAAATGATTAAATGTGCAACAAATTGCAGAGTCAGGACAGAGAAAAAGCAAACCCAGGGCTTTGGCATCCCTGGAAAAGTCACTGCTTCTTCTGGAAAAGTCGCTGCTTCTTCCTGTGCATCCTCTTTACTCGTTGCCTCTCTTGACTGCAAGAACTTTGAGGTCAGCGGTTCCGGAAACTCAGTGTTCATCCCGAAGGGACTTCGACCTTATCTTAGTGCAATAGCAGAAAGCTAAGCAAATTATATTCATCACTGCAATCACCATTCTAATTAAGATCTAGCTGGGTGTGAGATGAAGATGCAGCGTGGAGATTTCCACAGGAACCTGGCTAAAGCTTCGCTCCAGCGGGTTCCCCTCAGCCTTTCAAGCTGCACCTCGATGGGAGGAGAACTCAAGGCAAGAGCTCAGCCCACGCCTGGACCGATGTCTGCACGTCCACGGGCCAGTGCTCAGCGCAGAAGGATGGCCTGGGACCTGGGCAGGGAGCGTTCAGCCTCCCTGGGCTTTGCTGAGGTTCAAAAGAGAGGAAAGGCTGCGTATTTTAAATGCCTGCAGATTAACGGCTGCTGTTCGGTTGCCTGCAGACAGGCTGTGTGGCTGCATGTCCCCGAGCACGGGGGATGTCGGGGACGGGGCGGGCGCTGCCGGGTCCCCTCGCACCCCTTTCCCGCAGCCGAGCCCTTGCCTCCCATCTCCCGCAGGAGGGCCCCGAGCCGGGCGCTGCGTCCAAGGTTTGCATCTGGATCCGGACTCCATAAGGGGCTGAAGCAAAATTCCAGTTCTCCAAACACGGCTTGTGCTGGGAACATGGGGACACACTTTGGTGTCTGGCCATTTGCCAAACAAAAGTGACATCCAAGGGTGGGAAACAGCCTTTTACTCCAGTGATCCAGCCCTCCAGCTATTCCAGGTGCCTGGAGATTGCCCACAGCCTCCTTCCCTGCCAGCCACCAGCACACACAGAGGTACCGGGGTGTCTCAGGTGCCGCTATGGGTACACTGGCTCCCTCCCCTTACGCAGAGGCTGAGGACGGGATGAGCCTTCCTCCTCCCTTCATCTCCACTTTGTGACTGTGAAATAAAATCCCCATTGCTGGAAGAAAACTGGGAAGGTTTCCCAGCATCACCCCGAGGGATGTCCCTTCCTAGACCCCCCCCTTCTCGTACACTGTTTGTTCATGTAGATACGAGGAAACTTTAATCTACAAATAGATCTTTCTCTGATAAACAGGGAGCTGTACAAAGTCTCCCGCAGGATAAATCCCTGGAGGGTGATGCTTTGGGAAGCTGGGGAAGCAGCATCTTTAAGCCCTGGGGAAATCAGGCTAAAGCTGATCTTTGCAGAGAGCGGCGCAGTTGGGTTCGCTTTGCTTTGATCTGCCCCATCTTTGGCTGCTCCAGGTTTTACTAAGAAATGACTCTCAGAGAGGAACCCAAGAGCTCGTTGTGCCTCGGCTCAGGAAGCTCTTAATCAAGCCGGGAGCTTTCCCAGGCGCGGAGCCACCCCCGCGAGACGGGAGGAAGCTCCTGCAGCCCGGCGTGGGTGCTGGCCGCAGGCAGCAGAGGCCAAAGGCTGAGTCACGGTCACACCAAACCCCAGCAAGCACAGACGCCAGAAACCAGAGTCTGAGTCCCACCTTGGGGTGCTCCCCATCACTGCCCCCTTTCCCCGCACCCGGAGGCACCCTGCACCCCGTGCAGCCCCGGCACGCAGGGAGACAGGGCTGTGGAGATGGGTAGGGGACAGAGCAGGGCAGGAGCAAGGGCTCTGGTCTCATGGGAGGCTGGAGGAGATGGGGACCACCGGGTTCTGCTTTACCTGCTGTGGTTGAACAGGGCCAGGGGATGGGCTTGAACGCTCCTGCACGGGGACTGGGCTGTGTGGAGGATGCACCCGGCTCCAGGGAGATTTCCTGTGCCGCTTGCGCACACGGCCAGAGAGCAAACCTCAGCCCAGTTCACAGCACAGCCATCGTTACAGGGTCCCCAGGATCCCAGAGGAGGGGGAGAGGAGCCCAGCCCTGAGCCTCGCTGCTCCCAGTGCCCGGGATGTGCCCTGCAGCCTCGGGGGCATCTGGAGCACCGAGAAGCTCATAAAATCTGGCCCCTTTCCCAGGATTGCTGACAGTTTCCCTGACTGACCTTGGGCAAGTCATTTAATTCTTCCGCTTCCATTCTCTGTCCAAAAAAGCTAAAGTAATAACACTCACTTCTTCCTGTCCGTTCAGACCATAAGCTGTTTATGGGGTCACTCTGGCGATGTGCGATGAAGATGTGTATGCCTGTGGCTGGCAAGGGCAGGGTGGTGTCTGCCATGAGCCCTCCTGGAGACAACGAAAACCCACTTGTGGCCTCCTTCTCTGCCCCCGGGGATGCCCAGGACCCGCAGGAAGGAGCACACGGTCCCTTGCAGGGCTGCCATCCCCCCCCCCTCCATGTTCTCACGGCTACATCAAGGCAGGAAAGAACTGGCCTCTGGGTTGGATGGCCAGGAATTTTGGGGATGGAGCTGGGGAGGAGGGCTGCCAATCCCTGGCTGGGCTGTGGTCCCTGGGGCTCCCTCCGATCCCTGGCTTTTATGAACTCCCTGGATTTATCACCAATTCCCTCCGCATGGCCAAAGCTCTGCCAGGATCTCTCTGTTGTTTTAAAGTGCAAAGCAAAAAGAAAAGGTTACAAGGTGACGGAGAGACGCCAGGAAAGGCCCAGGAGGGGTAATCCGCGGCAAAACCTTCCTGTACCCGAGCTGATGGGCTGTTTCTGACTCCAGCCCAGAGCACCCGCCTGGCAAGGACCCCCCAGGGACCCACAGGGTGGGGGTCCCCGGGCAGGACAGGCAGACACCAGGCAGGTTTTAGAGAAGTCAGATCTGTGGGGAGTTTTTACTCAAGCTGGATGAATATTTTCATCCCTTCAGCGATGGGGAGGAGAAGGGAAGGCAGCGCAGGCAGGGCATTTTGCCACCATGCACCTTCTGCAAGGGAGATCTGTGGTAAAGAGAGGGTGTAGGGCATCCCCCATCACTCCTGCCCTGCTCGGGGCTCCTTCAAAAACCCCGGCCACACAGCCCAGCGGCCTGGGCCAGGCCTGACTGGGACACGGGGATGCTGGGGACCATCTCTGGGGCCACCACAGCCACCCACTGCCCTGTTCTGTGCCCGCGAGGCCACGCTCCGTCCCATGCGTGCAACCAGGAGTTCAATCACTTCGGTGTTTCCACCCGGGCAGGGCAGGGCTTCCCCTGCATTTGATTTTAAGGTTTTTTTACTTCTCCTGACAAACTGAGGAAACCCAAGTTTTTGCATTGGATGTTTTCCTTCGAACAACCCTGGGTTTGTACTGAAATAATCCAGGTCTGTGTCTTCAGCGATGGCGAGCTGCGAAATGCCAGCCGAGCACCAATGTTTTCTGAGTTTCAGCAGCCAAAAGATTAGGAAACAATCTTTTTAAAGGCTGAAACCTTTTTTTCAGCCAAAACTCCTGGAGAATCTCCTCTGCCCTTATGCCTGATGAGCAAACACACCCCCCTCTCCTTTAAAAAGAGACATATGTGGAAGCTCTAGCAGCGCCTGTGCCCTCCTCAGTGTTGAACGCAGAGATGTCCACCTGAGCCATGACCCTTCCTCACCACTGCCCCCTGTCCTGCGGGGAGAAGGGACCCCGGCATCACCCCAAAGGTTGACGGGCACCTTGTACCAGGGTGACGGCCGTGATCCTGCCCTGTGAGTGATGCCCAGCGTTGGCTCTCTCCAAAGCTGCTGCTCCAGGAGACCCCGAACCATTCAAGCTTTCGTTAATGAAAGCGAGTAGCTGACATGTCCTCACATCAGCTGCTTAATCAGACATGCTGTGATCTGGAGCTCTTCATTAAAAAAAAAAAAAAAAAAAGGGAAAACATGCGAAACCTGAATGGCTTCTTTATTTGCAGCCAAGGAGAGATTCGCACATTTTTCTAATAACCCCGCTCAGTCGCTGGCTCATCCAGCATCAGCAATGGTGGCTCTGGGCAACTTCTTTTGGCATGGGATTTCCCCTCCCCGTTTGCACACCTGATTTCTTCCCATGGGAACTAGGGGCAGGGGAAATTTTTCCATTATTCCCAAGCCTGTTTTATGACAGTTTAACCCCTGTCAGCTGAAAGCCCGTCTCTCCTGCTTTTTCCAATGGAAAGTCCATTAAATCTGACAGCAACATCTTTATCCTTCTAAGTGGCTCTGTCCCAGTGCTGGGCTCCAGGCTCCGCACAGAGACACCTCATCCAAACCTCCCCAGACTGGCCCAGGAGGCAGTGTCAAATAGGCGAAGATAGCTGGAATTTGCCTGAAAACAGGAGTCTCGTGGTTGCTAAGCTGGGACCAACAGCTCCTGCTTACCCCATTCACCAGCTGGGCTTCCAAAAAGTAAATAGTCCCTTCTCAGTGCAAGCAAGGAAAGCCCAGCTGGGGACGTGTCCCGGCTGGGAGCAATCCAGCCCCAGCTCTGTCCATGGGGATTTCGGGGCTCAGGGCAGAGGCAGACGTGCAGGACAGAGGAGGTTCGTTCGGATAGACACAGGAGGCATTTCCCCCTCTCCCAAGGGATCAGCAAGGCACAACCGAGGCTAGGAAAGCAATAAAGAAAAAGCCCATCTGGCCAGTGCTCTTCTTCTGATTCATAATGTTAAATAAAAGGCCAGAAACTGATCCCTCTCTTTTTTTTTTTTTTTTTTTTTTTTTTTTTTTTAAGCAGCCAGTAGGCCCTTCATATTTTCCCACTTACATCATCCAACATGGTTTGAATCTACAGTGACTGGTAAAGCCTCAAAGGCATAATTGCAGTTGTCTTAGGAAAGTGAAATCATATGGTGTTCCCAAGATCCCCTCCCCCTTGCTTTTTTCCTTTTCTTTTTCTTCCCCCCCCCCCCCTTTTAATGTTTCTCACTCAGCTTCCAGATGTTTCCTGAGGAAAAAAGAAAAAGAGCAAGAAGCAAAGCAAGGCGGAGAGGAGGGTGCTGTAGTGGAAAAGGCCACGTGGCAGCGAGAGCTCCCCGGCCAAAGGAGGGGAGTGGTGAAAGCCGCAGCCTTCGTTCAGAGCAGCCCGGTGGCTCCCCGACTGCTGGGACACAGCGACCTTGCTGCCTGTGGGCCTGACGCTGGACCCTGCTCTCCCATCCCATCCCATCCCATCCCAATCCCGCTGGGAGCTGGCCCAGCCTCTCCATCACTCCACAGCCCAGGTTGGGAACCCCGTAAAGGTCCTGAGCTCAGCAAGGGGTGGTGACCATCAACAGATGCCCTGGACACACTCAGACTCCACATTCAGGGAAATCCCACAGCCACATAGGACTTCTTGCAGCCCTACAACTCAAACCAGGCTCCTCGCCTGCCCGTCACCCCATATCACAGTGGTGCTCCTGACAGAGCCTTCGCCAGCTCCTTCCTGAGCTCTGGGCACGTTCAGGACTTTGATAAACCACCCTTTCTATGGGTTGTTAATGCCTTTGCGGGCATACTTCCACCCACCCGCAGACCGTGGGCTTGGGAGGCGAGTTTGCATCTAGACAGCCTCACATCAGGCATTGGCATCCGTTTTTAAGGGCTCCCAAGCACCGGAGGCATCCAACCTGTGATGGAGGGTAAAAACTTATGACTGTGCTGGAGTGCCAAACGGCTTGTTAGAGAGAGAACCCTGCACAAAGATGCTGGAGGAGCACCTCTGTCCCTGCAAACAGCCTCACTACAAGCAGAAACGCTCACCCCACGATTCAGGCAAGCACAGCCTAGGCATGGTTTCAATTAGGGCTGTAATTTACTGAGCTGGCTTGGAGGAGGGTAACGCAAACTCCAAAGGAGGTGCCTGAAACCCTGCCTTCTCTCCACTGAGCTCCCTTTCCTTGGGGAAAGGGAAGAAGGAGTCACACCCTGCTGAAAATGCCTCTTTCTTCCTGCACAACCCCTGCTGTGCTGGGACCAGAAAAGATGTGGTCCCAGGGGATCAGGGATAAAGCCCACCAGTGGGGCAGGCTGTGCTAACCCCAACCCGGGCCTTTCCCTGCCCTGCCATGGGAGGAGAAGCCACAGTGCCCACAGGAGGAGGTGGCAAGGGGTGAGCTCAGAGCCGAGGAGGGGAGGACAAGGAGCACTGGCGGCGGTAGCCTGACCAGCCTTCCCTCCCTTCCCAGCGATGACAGAAATCCCATCTGCAGTGCTTTCCCGCAGTTTTGTAGTGGCTGTAAGAAAGCGAGGGTGGCCCCATGCTGCAGGAATGACCTTCCCTTTGAGCTGGCAGAGCACAGGATGCAGCAGTGGTCTCAGCATCATTCCCCAGCAGCACACAGGGTGCTTGCAGCCCCAGGAGACCACCACGACGACAACCCTTGGCCGGTGGGCCAGGCACAGGTGTTACGGAATGAGGCAGGTACAGTTCACTAGAAATGAATCAAGCACTTCCTAGGGACTAGAGAACCCTCCGGACTAGTAGCATGAAGGGGTGGGAAGGGATGCAGCCAGCCAAGAATTGTTGAGAGTCTGGGTCAAACTCATCTCTGAATCAACTTAAAGACCTCAAAATTAAGTCATATCCAGCATCAGACTCCTAATAGTGAGGGGGTGGTTTCCAGCCTCCTGTTGGGAGTGCAAATACAGCTCATCTGAACCCATTCCAGATGTTCTGCCCTTGCTGGAGAGGAGGGAGGAACTATAGCTGCAGCCCCCTTGGTCTATTGCTGAGTTGTTTCAGAAACAACAGTGAGCGCAATGCATCCTGTCGTCCTGCTCAGAACAGGTAGCAGGTTGAAGGGCTGTTTAGTTGTGCAAGATTCACCCCAGGGCAGGCACAAAAAGGGTTAAATGCAATCTGCACGGGAACACATCTCATTTGTGCAGAGCCAAGGCCTGGGAGGGCTTGTGCTTCATCCCACAGGCAGCGTTTGAAGCGCCTTCTCTACCCTCAGCACACAGTTTACCATCCCCACTGGAATAGAAATCTAGCTCCACCCAGGGCAAGAATGAGCCCTGGCTGGAGAAGCCAGAGTAAGAAAAGGAAATTTGGCCTCTAAAAGATTGTCTTGAGTTTCTAGATAGTCTGTACTTTTGCTTCTCAGCCTAGGCCAACAAGATGTTACTATCGCAGGCCACTGCCCAACTCCACACCAATGTCTGGCTGTCTGCATCACTGCCCACATTCACTAGAGCCACTCTGTTCTTCCATGGAGAATTCAGCACAACTGACCCTCGAAATGGACATCTCAGTCCACACGCCATGCAACACCCACCAGCAGAGCAGCTTGGGAGTGCAGACAGTGGGAAAGGAAAGAAAAAGGGGGTAGAGAGGGAAGGAAAGAAAGAGAGAACATGCCTGGTATTCAAGTCTGGGAGCGGCAGAGCCACAGAGGCAGCATTAGCAAAGCGTTCAGCCTTGCACAACCCTCCCTGTATTACAGTGTGACTTGGGTTTGGCAGCAGTTTCACCCCATTTCCCCCCCGCCGTCCTCCTGCTCGGGGCACGCTCTCACGCAGACACGCGTGGGGGCCTCCCCGCCGCTGCTGGTCCGGCGGGGCAGGGACCGGGGAGGGCAGAGAAGGGGGGAAAAGAGAGAGTTTTTGGGAGATCCACGCGATGGGGGGGATGGAGGGATGGAGCAGGGGAGGGGCGCAGGACCAGTTGCCAGCGCGTTGCCATGGCGACGATCGGGCGCAGCCAATGGGCGGGCGTGGCGGCCGGGGATGCGCAGTGCGAGGACGCCACCTGGTGGGCACCGCGGGGAGATGCACCGGCGCATCCCGCCTGCGGGGCGGACCCGACCCCAGCCCCGGTTCCCGATCCCAGTCCCGGCCCTGGCCCGACCCCGGCAACAGGCCCTAAACCCCGAGGCTCACCCAGGAGTGCACGCTGGGGCCTCCCCAGCAACCCCAAGTCCCACCGGTTGGCAAACCAAACTCCATGACGGCTAGTTTACACTGTGCAATGCCAGAGCAGAGCACGAGTTAAGAGAGTTCTTTTGTCTCCTCTGATCTTGATTAAAAAAAAAAAAAAACTTTGCTTCCTCACATAAACTTGCCCTTGTGTTAGCAAGGCACAGGCTTCCTCCAGTCCTCCCCAAAACTGCTTTGCAATGGGTGCAAGCTCTAACTTGTTCACACTAGGAAACAAAACTGGTCAAGGACAGCTTGCCGAGAAACCTGTCCGTAGCACAGGCTTCTTATTCTGGTTCCTAACACTGGTTTCCATACTCTTATCTTCTTCAGATCATGCAAATCATGACAACACAACAGGCCCAGGGAGGTTCCCTTCCCTTATGACACCAAGCTGATGTGCTGGATTTTCCATTCAGGTTGATTTTTTCCCATGGGAAAAAGAAAAATGCTGTTTATTCAACACTGTCAGGAGTGGAAATAGCTCCCCCCACCCCACCCCAGCATTGCAGAGGCTGGAACCAAAGCTCTGTGGGAGAGGGGCTAAACTCTGCAGCACCAGGCACCAAAATGTTCGGCCTCTCAGCAGAATAAAGAGCATTAGCGCAGTTCAGAGCTGCTGCAGGCCAAAAAAAAAACCACCTTAAATTGTGAAATCTTACAGGTGGGAGGCAATTGGATGTATGTCTATGGGGAGGTGAATGGTAAAACTGAACTTTTGAGCCCTCAACCAGAAGCCTGATAAGTACAATCTGCAACTAGTGCAGGTCGTAAATTTAGATAAAAGGAAGTGTCACATCCTGAATCCTCCAACTAATAATGGGACAAGAGACAGAGTCACTGATTAGGCGGCTGATCACACACTGCGCTCCTGCACGTAGGCTGTTTAGGTCTGGAAAAATGGGGGGCTTACATCTCTGGAAAGAAGACGAGTCCAGAAAGAAGGGTTCCCGAACTTAAGAAGTGTTTTTGGAGGGAAGTAGGGGGCCTGGGAAGGAAGGAATTCCCTCCTGGCTGGAGGAAACATCCTGGGATAGGTAAAATCCCGGAGATCAGGGCGACGCGTGGAGGCAAACGCGGGGGATGCTGAGGAGCACTGGGGGGAGCAAGTGAGTCAGTGTGAGGGAGCCGAGTCGGGGGAAAGCTCGGGTCTGGCTGGTAGATAAACCCCAGCATCCACATGCGCTCCGGACTGTCGTTTGCCCGTGACAAGGGGACATGGCTTTGCCATGCTCCCTATTTTTCTCCTCTGTGCTCAGGATCAGAGCAACCCAGTGCTCCAAAGACCCTGTGCTGTTTTCTACTCAGCCGGGGAGGCGAAGGGCTCCTCTCTTTACTCCATTTTCTCCTCAGACCCTTCGTCCTGGCCCTCTGCCCAGCTCCTCTGCCAAGTCCTCGACCTTCAGGTCACTGCCCAAGTGCCCTGCCTGTCCCCAGGCTCTCTCTGCCTTGCGGGCCAAGCGCTGTGATGGAGAGCTGCTCCAGTGGGGCAGACGCAGCAGGTACCACCACCACCAAAGTCCCTGGAGCAGGGTTCTGCCCCTGAGCCCCACAGACCTGCCCGTACTGTGACAGAGGACATGGATTCACGGGACAGGTCTCTGAACCAGGGCTTATTATGGTGATGCTCAGGCAGAAGCTGCAGAGTGAGTCTTCAGCCTTTTGTTTAGCTCCTTAGGACCCGGATTTTGACTTTTAAAGCACTTTTATAAAACTCTATAAATAAATCACATTCTGTGAGCTTGAGTCAACATTAGCCTAAAAAACACCCTCCTTATAGCTCATGTCAGGCAAATAAGACAGGCTTGATAACTGGAGAGGGTGATTTATAAAGGCACCATATGGGAGCTTGTCTAAGAATTATAATTGATTAGCGAGCGGCAGAAATATTGCCGTGGTACGGTGCATGAATACCTCAAAGGTTTAGTTCCTTCAAAGGGGCCTGGCACTACAGTGACTCTGGCGTTTTGTTCCATCCCAAATCCTGTAAAATCACCCTCCCTGGTGGCAGCCCGTTCCCTGAGGGCTTCCCACCCCTCTCACCAGGAGCAATGGCGCTGAATCTGGAGGCATAACTTGAGGACATGATTCTTCCAAGGATAGCAGAGGTGGACGCATAAGCGCGCCCATCCGTCTGCCAAGCTCTTTTATTTTCTTAGTACTCCAGGAAGAACTTCTGGCCTGGGATCTGTCTAGACATCGCAGGCAGGTATCAGGCAGCGGTTATTCTCGTGGCAATAGCTCCAGGTGCCGACAGACAGTCCCAAGCAAGCAGGGAGGGGAGGAAAGCACCGTGGTTTCCCTCTTAATCAGGGATTTGGGGCTCAGGGAAAGCAAACAAGACCCCACGGCACACTGAGCACTTAGTACGTGTCGGATTTTTTCCCCGCCACGTTGCAGCTCGCACAGCTTGCCCAGGGCTGTCCCGGGTCTCAGCATGAAGCTGGGGCCTCTCGGTGCTGCCTGTGCATAAAAAGTGCTCCTTACAGACCCGCAGCCTGAACCGTCTCGGCAGGCAAGAAGAGAGAAATGAAAGACTCTATTTAGAGCGCGTGACAAAAATTCATATTTCTAGCAGTAGATAGCATCCAGAGCACATTAGACAAGAGTTGTTGAGTTAATTAGAAATGTATATTTGATACCCAGCCTGAACAGGGCCCTGCACGCCGCTAAGGTTTAATAATTGATTTGTAATTTATTTGCCCATTAATTCTTCCTCTTTCACAGCGAAGCCAAGAGCCGGTGCGCACTCGTCCATCATCCTGGCCGGCAGCGCCGCAGCCCCTTCTCCCACAGAGCTGTCGGGGGTGACAGACTGGAGCCTCGCGCGGGCTGTAATTAGTTACTTACTTCAGAAGCTTTTTATAGGAGGCCGCGTGCCTCTCGAGAAAGATTAACAAAGGGTTTATTTCCTGCGGGCTCGGGCCGTGTGTCAGCAAAACCCAGGCTCCAGAAATTATTGATTCGCTTTCCATAAGGTTTGAATTTTCAAGGTAAGTGATTTGGCCGTTACCGGCATCACGTCCCTGGGCTCCATTCATCACGGCGCAGAAACGGGGCCGACCGAACCGCTGGGAGCAGGTTCAGGTTTAAACAGCGGCTGCAACACTTTCTCTCCCTGTCGCCAGGTATTACAACAGCAAAAAGGGTTTCCAGGGTGCCTGTTCCCAGCTAATCAGAGAGAAAACGTAATTGCAGTCCCCAGGTGACTGCAAGACCCCCACTCCCTTCTGCTGCCAGAGGATCCGGGGGTTTCCAGGCTCATTCCTATATGCTCATTCCTTTTATTTACCATATGTTTTCTGAACCTTCAGGACTGTGTCTGAGGCATCGTTTTCAAGTGGATTAGAAGCCCCTGTTGCCTTCCAGAGGAAAACAGGGTTTCCCAGATGACTGGGAGATCCTGGGGTCCTGGAAACCAGCGACAGCCCGCGTGGACCGGCAGACACTGAGACATCCAGGAGCACCAGGGCAAAGAAGCAAAACACCAGCAGGATGGAAAAGGGCCCAAACAACTACAGTTGGCCAATGGGAATGTGTTTTAAATAGTCAAGATGAACATTTCACAGGGGTAAAGATCGCATTTTTAATAAAGAAACACGCAGTTCACACTCTTGCTAGGAAGGAGAGCCCTCTTTCTGCCCAGTGCTGCAGGGCAGAAGCCACCGTCTCCCCTCCCACCTCAGCTGTCCTCGTCCTCTTTCCACTGGCCTGAAAAACTCTGGCTGTGAGAAAGTGCTCTAAAGATACCGGCAATAAGGAGAGAAAAAGAGGTGAATGTGGGTAGGAATGGGGTAGGAACATCACCTCCCCACATGGGCATGGCAGAGGCATGGCAAAGCCCCCCCCCCCAGGAAGATCGAGAGGCCCAGAGATGATTTTGGCAGGAGCGAGGCCATAGAACAAGCCAATCTTCATGTGTGAAATCTCACATAGAGCTGCGGCTATAAATAAGGATGATGGATTGATTGCCATAAATCATAACCCTGCTGACAACCCAGAGCTCTCGCAAGCAGTGGGGATGCTCGTGTGGCTGGTTGTTCTCCCTTGGCAGAGGCAGGAGAGAGATTAGTCACTCCTTGTGTTTCCTGAAACCACCTCCTCCCTCCCCCGCAAGACGATGGCTTGGATTTGAAGCTCCTTGCGAAAAAGGCTAGGACAGGTCTTAATCACGGAGTTCTCCAGATTCATAGCATCAAGCTCCTGGTGAAAGTGTTGTCATTAGCAAGGTTATTGCTTATGTTGAGCAGAAGAAAATGAGAATCCAAATCATCTTCCTTTGAGGTTAAAAACCTTGTTTCTACTATGTTTATTGGGACGACACATGTGAGGTAGCCCTGTCCTCTGGACCAGATCAAAGAGGAGGTGTCTGCTCTCACCACAGCTGGGTTCTCCCTTGGCCACAGGCTGTCCTGGTCCAGCAAACGCTACAGAACGGCGGCAGGCGAGATCCGCGGAGCAGGATCAGCCGTGTGCTCTGCTCACAGGGATGGCATCCGCCCGGGGGCTGATCCTCCTCAACAGCACAGAAACCCCACCCAGGGCTCTCCGTAGAGGCACAGCCTGGTTCAGCGGTTACAACCCGGGGCTGCACAAAAGCACCTGGTTCCCTCGTTTGATCTGTCTGTAACTTCCCTGACTTCACCAGCGCCGTTCCTGGATCACACCCCCATGGAGGTGCGACAGTCTCACCCCACACAAGGTCCCTCAGCAAAGCACCAGCAGTCGAAACCCAACAGCCCCAGCGACACCCCCAGGCAGCAGCAGCCCCGGGACCCTCCTGTGAGCCCTTTAACGCCTTTTCTACAAATGCACTTTTCTTAAAGTTCAAAACGCTCTGGGCATGAATCCTTCTCCTCCCTTCCATGCTGCTGGAAGTTTGCTACCGGCTGTATATTTTTAGATTTTAAAAATGTCACCCTCAACTGCTCTGAGCACACGTAAGTACTGTAAGAAACAAACCTTATAGACTTCCTGCCAATAACACCAGCCTCAGATGGACTCCCTGCAGCCCTGGCAGAGTAAATTATAGCCTTTCCCCCCCAAATGATGGCTGACTGCTTATTATTGGCTTTCATCTTTATTGCCTCTTAAGGTAAAATGGTTGGAGTGACAACAGCAAACAGCTAGCCACAAATTGTCTCTCCTGCCGACCTTCCTCCCGCTCCTCAGCAGGCTGAGATGCTCGGAAAGTCCCCAGCCCCCAGCAAGGATGCTGAAATGGGCTGTGTGGGCCCTACCAAGCCATCCAGGGACCTTTCCCAAATCCCACTCAGCCCTTCCCCTGCCTCAGTCTCTGCAGGGACCAAGCGACATAGGAGGGACACACACCAGAGGAAGCACTGGACAGCTGGCCCTATTTCACCCTCTCCCTTACACCACTACAAATATTTATTGTGTGGGAGCATCCCATATTAGACACCAGCTATCATGATGGTGCAAATGGCTCTACATGGGGAGAATGTCTCATGCGGCTCGTCCCTTGCTCGCTACCACAAATTGGCCCCTGAGATCCACCCCATTCCCTCTGCTGTCACCAGAGCAGGCTGGTTTGTCCCTGGGGACACGGTGCTGTGTAAGGTCAGGCCTAAGAACTGGCTGAACTGAGCCGAACTGGCTCTGTGATCCAGAGCCTGACATTCATGGTGAGCACTTTTGACGTGCTTGAAGGAACCTCCTGTCAACGAGCCTCTTCCAAGGGGCAAGGCAGAGAGCTTGGGGCAGAAGAGGTGGGAATATTCAGCAGAGAAAGACGGCAGAGACAATGGTCCCCTAAAAAGAAACGAGAAAATTTATCAGCACACGAAGACCAGATCCTTCCAGGCAGGGGTTAATCCATGGGGTCTTTGGGGACCCACCTCCACCCTCCAGATAGCAGGAAATTGTGCACAGCACGTTCTTTGCCATAAGGAGGGAAACATTTTTGGAGCAGGAACAGACAGGCCAGAGCAAGCTTTTCTCATCCAACCGGAGTCTGACGGGAGGATCCGGTTTCAGAGGATTAGGTAATGTCTTCGGATCGCCCAGGAACCCGCGTCCTGATATGTCTGCTCAGGCAGCGAGCTGGGAGGGGAGGCAGACGTTGATGGCCATGGACGCACAGGAGCAGCCCTCCCAACCTGGCTCTGCACAGCCTCCTCGCTTGCCTGCAGTGTGTGGGCAGGGATGGGGCAGGGATGGAGCAGGGATAGAGAAGGGATGGGGAAGGGATAGAGAAGGGATGGAGCAGTTATGGGGCAGGGATGGAGCAGGGATGGAGTAGGGATGGGGAAGGGATACAGTAGGGATGGGGCAGGGATGGAGTAGGGATGGGGAAGGGATGGGGCAGGGATGGAGGAGGGACAGGGAAGGGATAGAGCAGGCATGGGGCAGTTATGGGGCAGGGATGGGGCAGGGAGGGGTAGGGATGGACGGGACAGGGATGATGCTCCCTGGCTAGTGACTGATGGGGGCCAACAGACCCAGCGAGGGGGCAGTGCCAGCCATCTCTGCTCCTCCTGTGGGACATCATGGTGAGAGTGCATTTGATTGGCAGCCCAGGGGTGAGGAAGGGGTTTTCCCTCGTGCTGGACTGGTGGGATGCCACAGCGGCAAAGGTTTCCTCTGTCTGCAGTGTACAACATAGCCCCCTCCCTGGCTCTACCACGACATTGGAGACCACCTTCCCTGCCATCGAGATGAAGCCCTCCGGCTACTCCAGGCCCTCCTGGTGGCAGTGTCCTTAGGGCCCCACCACCCTCCTATGATGGTGGCAGCGCCGTACCCCTGCTCCTTTCCCTCCACAACCAGGACAAGCGCAAAACAACCCCTTGAGTGGGGAAAAAGGGGGCAGGGACCCCCAGGAACGAGCTCCAACCTGCAAAGTTCACAAGCAGCAAAGCACAGGGTGGTGGGAGGCTGCGGCGGGTGGACAGGGCTGGGTGGGAGCACCCTCCCGGCTCTGCTCCTCGCTGCCAGACGACCTTGAGCCAGGCGATTCCCCCTCCCTCCCCTCCTCTCCCTCCCCAGTTCTCTCCAGCTCTGCAGTGAACTCATGCAAGGTAGCCCCCACCACGGCGAAGGATGTGGCCGCACTTATTACAAGGTAGGGTGCTTTTATGTTATAAATTAAAAGGTCCAGACAAAATGAACGCCAAGAGCTGTGTCCTCAGGAATCACAATGACTCAAACACAAGCTTTTTATAAGAAAATAAATTAAATGACTCGGCTGTTTTACTCATCGGGCTGTTCTACCTTTAACAGTATCCTAGCAAACACTTGTGTCTTCATTTAATTTTCTTCAGCCTAATACCCACCATAAAAGAAATACAGCAGAAAGCCCGTCTGATAACTTTAGCGCATTTCCATTTGACCCTCCCCCTGGGTTTTAGGTTGAGTGTTGAGTGAATGAGCTTTAAAAGCATCTTTTCATTTAGTCTTCCACAGCAGAAAATCATTGAGCCAAGAATCATACCTCACTTTGTCAGAAGAAAAACAAGATGTGGGCTTAGTGGAATTGAGTTGCGTTGGAGCACGGTATGGAAAATCTTGCATAAAAAGCCAAACAAGGTTTCACTGCCAGTGTTGTAAGGGAGAGAGATGCAAAATTTTTGTGGCTAGTATTTCTCGCCTGTGCCTTGGGATCTCAGGCTCTTTGGAAATGTAAGATACTCATTTTAGGCAATGCTTTGCTTCAAGCATTTTGTTAACCCTTTCTCATACCGCGAGGCAAAAGCAGGCGCTTGTACTCTTTGACAAAAAAAATTAGTTAAAATACTTAAAATCCAGCGTGTTTAGGTGGTGGGCTGCTGATCGGCGCAACTGGCCACAGCAAGACATTTAGAATTTTCAGAGCCAGGGCAGGGAGGAGGGAAGGAGGTGGAGGTGACTGTCAGCGAAGTACCTTTCAGGGATGGGCACAGAAAGGCCTGAGGTCCACGGATGGCACCAGGGAGCACGCAAGGGAGGCAGACCTTCGCTTCACGAACTTTGTAGCCTTCCAGGACGCTGTCAAAAGCGGGTGACGAACCAAAACACCACGATTTTTCTGTAGGGTCTTCCGTTCCGGCCCCGGGATTGCCCTGGGCGGGGGCGGAAGGGACCCGGGGAGGGGGAGCAGGAGCTCCGGGAAACGGGAGCGGGACCCGGGAAGGGTGAGCGGGAGTCCCGGAGGAAGCGGGAACCGGGCAGGAGGAGCGGGATCCCCGGGCAGGGGGAGCGGGTCCCGGGCACGGCTCGGCTTCTCCCGCCCGGGCAGGGCTCGCTCCGGTCGGGAGGTGGCAGCAGCACTTTGCTCTTTGCTCGGACGGGCCGCACCGGACCCCAGGGGCTGCCCGAGGCACTGCCCGGCCCCCCCCCTCCTCCCCGGGGGGAATAGCCCCGCTCCTGGGAGCTGCTGGCCCCCAGCCTTCGCCCAATTCAGCCTCTGCGCTTCAGCCTCCTGCCCTGCGCACAGTCACCCGCGCTCACCCACCCTCGCTCCCTGCAGATGAACCACCCCGGGGTCTCCAGCCCAAAGTCCCACCAGGGAAACGCCTGGACTGGAGGTCCCACACCGCCCTGGGGGAGCCAGGGATGGAGAGGGGAGCACTGGGGAGGTGATGAGCTGGGTGCTCAGGTGTGTCCCCACTGCTCGGAACCCCGTATTTTGTTAGTACCAGGGACTGAACCTGTACCACGTCCTCCAAGCTGGCTGTGCACTGATCTCCCGGTGCTCCCATCTGGTCCCATTCTCACCCCCAGATGGGAGAGGCGGCGGAGGCACCCTGGGGCACGCCTGGGGGTGGGTGTCTGTACGGCTCGGTGATGCCATGGGGAGAGCCGTGGAAATGTGGCTTGGAAAACCTGATGCAGAAGGCCAAGGTGCCCTTTGCGGCCCTGGCGCAGGGGGACGGTTGCCCCGTGGGGGCGCGGCGGGACCCCGACCCCGGCCCCGGGGCCAGCTGGGGTGAAAAGGCTACTTGAGAGAGGTCAGGAGGAGAAAACTAACCTGCTTTTCTTTGGCAATTATGAAGTGACAAATTACCAGTGAAAGAGCTCATCTGTCTGTATTTATTTGTAGAGCCCCTCCTCGCTGCAAAACTAAGGCACGGAGAGGACTGGGAGCACAGCCCTTCTCTTAAGGATTTCAAAACAGTCTGCTGACACCTCACTCCATCTCTGTCAGCACTGGGGATGCGAAGAAATTAAGTGGCCAGCCTGGTGCCACCAGGCAAGATGCATTTCCAAAAGCAAGCGCCGCAGGCATGCTCTGCGCCCCTCCAACACAGCATCTTCCACCCTGCATCCCTTCTAGAACCAGGAGGATCAGGAATGTCCTCTCCCGATCCCACACCCCCAAGAGCTCTGGGTTTAAGGAAATCTGGTACTAGGAGGTGTCTGATAAACCAGAGAGCTCTGGACCCCTTTGTGTGTGCCATCCCCGAGCTCCGTGTCTCCCTGCTGCTCGCAAGTCAAGGGTGAATCCTGCACACACCCAGCCCCGAGACACAACAAAAGCCCCGAGCCATTGCATGTGTGAGATATTTAATTACATTACAACTATCTTCTGTTATCAAGGAATCAGGAGGGGAGTCAAAACAGGCACTTTGATCCCCGCAGAAGCTGGAGAAACAGCAACGAGTTGGCCAAGATGCAAAATTCCTCCTCCCTCCCCGGCAGCAAAGGAGGGGGAGCAGAGCCCTTCCCCAGAGCCGGGTTTGGGGGCCTGGGAAAGCCCCCCCGGCCTTCCCGAGGGGGCAGCAGCAAACATAGCTGCACTCACTCACAGGAAAAAGGAAAAAAATAATGAAAATAAAAACCAATGGCTAGCACGGCTTTGCTTTTCTTTCTGTTATTCTCGTCTTTTAAATATAGAAGCAAGCCCCATTTTCAAAGCAAAGCGTGGCTTCCGAGCCAGCGGGCAGGCTGTGGTGCGAGGGCGAGCAACCCGGCGAGCGCTGTCCCTGGGATCCCGGCACTCTCCACCCCGGGAGATGGGGGGGGAAAAATAACCCTCAGGAAGGGAGGTAAATATTTACTCTCTAAACACAAACTGCTGCCTGGAGGTTAACGAGACACATAACCACCCTCTGCAACAGGAGCCATCGGTTGGGTGAGTGCGGCCGGCGGGTGCTGCCCAGCCCCTGGGGTCTCCTGAAGCAGGGCCGGGGGTGGGAGCGGGCATCGGCCCCGTGCTGGGGACCAGCAGATTGCTGCTGGGGGCAGATAATCCCCCGTTCCCCTTCCCCTGCCCTCCACAAGCCACCTCCCGGGGCTTCCCAAATGAAAAAATATTGCGGCCGAGTTAGAAACGCACGGATCGTCACTAACCAAATTGAAACTCTTATTTTCCTTCTCCATTTGACCGGCTCTGCAGCCTTCGGGGGAGGATTTATCTCCGCTGTAAACCCAAGAGCAAGTTCAATCTTGTTTGTACCTGGCAACAAACCCAGGTTAAGCTAAGGCCAGCGCTAACGGCTCCTGTTCTCCGGGGCTCCAGCACCTCCCTTCCAGCAACGCTCCCGCTCCGCAGGCACCCGTGGGACTCCAGGAGGGACGGTGGCTGCAAAACAGCCCATTGTCACCTCTCGTCACCAGAGTGGTGCCCAGCCTCTGTGTCCCCGTGCTTGCAGGACATGCCCTGGGTCAGGGGCTCCCCCCGCAGCTGAGCCCCGAGGCAGAGCTGGGAGGGCTTTGGCCGGTGCCACGATGGCACGGGGACATCCCTGCCCACAACCCTGCGATGGTCGCAGCGTGGCTTCGGTCACCACAGGGAAAGGCCAGGGTGACCCGCAGGCACCCGCCTGGCATGCCCCCCCCGGCGTCTAGCCACGCTGAGCATCCCAGTGGCCACAGCGGCCACAATGGCCACTTGTCCCATGTTTGGTCCAAGGCAAGGAGGAGGGGGACGTGCCGGGGGGCGATGGTGTCCCTACCAGAGTGCAGCTGGAGACGTCAAAGGGATCTGAGATTCATTCAAGGGAAATTCGGGAGGGGAAGGGGAAAAGTCTCCTTCACAGAGTCATGGGGTTCCCCCCCGGTTCTGCCCTTGCTCCTCACCCGCAGCCAGGCTGGATTTACTCTCAGACTCGGCCCCCCGCGTACAGAGACCCCTCTGGGGTGATGGGGACCCCCCCAATGGGAAGAGCCCCTCCATGGGGGGACCTGAAGGAAAAACTCAAGACACACGAGTGAAGAACAAAAGAGGACTTGGACTGGGTTATATTTTAAAATGCTCATATATTTTCTTTTTTTTTTTTATCCTTTTTTCTTTTTCTTTTTTTNCCGAAAAAGATTTTGGAAGTGGGGGAAAAAATAAAAAGTTCATTCAAAAAAATTATTTCAAAAGAGATTTCATATAAAGCCTTTAAAACGCGGTCAAAAGTTTCTCCCTCTTCTCCAGATCCCTGTCCCTATGGTTGAACATTTACAGAGAGAAAGAGAGAGAGAGAAAAAATAGAGAGAGTTTATAACAATCTCTGTAGAAGAAACAAAACAATCCAGAAAGAAAATATCCAAGAATATGTAAGGGATAAAATTACATTTGTACAAAAATAGATTTTAACTNATTGATGCTTTAGATATTTTTCCTTATCTTTTCTCTCTTTTTTTTTTTTGTCATTCTAAATTTTAACGTATTTTATTTTTTAGCTATGCATCCCATAGCCAAGGCATCCATCGCTAAGTATTGGGAACTGCTAAAGCTATTTTTACTCAAAACCACCTGCTGCTCAAAAGAAAAAAAAAAAAAACAAAACCCAACAACAACAAAAAAACCAAACCAAAACAAAAAAGCATCTTAAAATAGATGCATTTCCTTTGTCTCGAGGAATAAAGATCCAGATTTGGCATCTGCCAATTCGGAAAGGGCTTCAGATACAATGTACTCGCCTACATGAAGCAAAAAAAAAAAAAAAAAAAGGAAAGAAAAAAAATAGGAAAAAAGAATCTACTTAAAACAAAACAAAAAAAAAACCCACAAAAAGTCTGTAATTGCTACGGTTATAATATATGTATATGTGAGTGAGGGTATTTATACAGTGTATATATCTACAGTACATACATGTATACACACGCACATATGTATCAACTTAAACCAGCTCCTGCACGCTCGGCACTGATGGGGACAGCATCAGCTCTTCAGCCACGGTCCCGCCATCTCCAACCCTTTCCTATGACCGGGAGCCGAGCGCAGCCAGCGATGCCACGGCTGGGCATCGGGACACGGCTGGTGAGGGGGGACAGCCAGGACGGGGCCGGGGCGGGGGAGTCCAAAGTGCAGAGAAGCTGCTGGTGAGCTCGGTGGGGTCGGCGTGGGCTTCTTCCACCCATGGGTGGTGGGGAGATGATGGTCCTTTGCCCGTAACTCCACCCCGCGGGTCCCACCCGGCAGCGGTGCTCAGCCTTTGGGTGCTGATGGATGCTCAGGAAGGTTCGGCATCCTCATGGGGTGGGGGGTGTGGGGGGGTCCGTGCTGGATCAGGCTCGGTTCGGGTTAGGGCTCGGTTGAAACGCACACACGCAAGAAGGCAGCGAGGAACATCCAGGGTGGCAGGCGGGTGGCTGAAAAGCTGATGTTTGTGCTATCTTTAGAAAATTAAAGATTGTCCCACCAACAAAAAGGAATTTTAAAAAAAAAAAAAAAATTAAAAAATAGATCACCCTAATCAAACCAGATTTTTGCAAGAGTACTAAGATCTGGTTAAATGAAAGTCCTACCTCTCTAGAGAATAATGTGCCTTTTTTTTTCTTTTACCCACGTATCACCTCTTCAAACAAGCATGTAGTATATTTATAATTATTATGATGAGGACCAAAAAAAAAAAAAAAAAGCCAAAAGTGAAAAAGAATACAAATGAAAGACTCAAACTCATGCAAAAGCACGTTGCTTTAAGGCTGCTGTGGCAGATGTTGCCGGATGCACAAAAGCTTTTCCTTCTGATGGGGAGGGCTGGGCTGGTGATGCTGGGGGGCGAGGCGTGGGCTGGGGTCCTGGCTCTGGGGGTTGGCCACACATTCGGGACCCACTGGCAACCCGAAATGCCCGGTGTGGCTGCCAGGGAAATCCCAAGAGCTCTACCAAAAGCAAGAGAGCCATGCTGAGTTACGGCAATGTGGGTGATCCCTCGACACCGGCTGAAAACAGAAAGCCCAGGACAACGCTCAGCCTTTCCCCAAAACCTTCCTCAGCTGGGGGCATGAATCGAGGCCATGTGCTGCTCCAGCAGGGAAACTGAGGCATGGAGACACGCGTCCTGACCGAGAGCCCCCGGCCCGCAGAGCCTTCCCCTTTGCACCACGCTACTTGTTGAGGACACCCCCTTGGTCATGGCACTCCATCAGGTCAAATGCTAACTGGGATGGGATGGGATGGGATGGGATGGCATGGCATGGCATGACATGGGATGGGATGGCATGGGATTGGATTGGATGGCATAACATGGGATGGGATGGAATGGGATGGCATGGCATGACATGGGATGGGATGGCATGGCGCGGCATGGCATGGCATGACATGGGATGGGAGCTCCTGCTCAGCAGCCTGGCAGTGCCCAGGGCTGGGATGGGCACTCACAAGCCACCGACACCTCAGCACCCAGCACCAAACAGCCCCTTCCAAGCCATCAATAAGGAAAACAGTGGTTCCACCCAACGGAGAAGGACAGCGGGCTTATTCTAGTGCAATATCCACCGACTCTTTCACAAAGCACCCTCATTCTCTCCAGAAAGCGATCTCCAGGCTCCTTTCTGGGCCGGGGGCTGGTATGGCTCGGGGCCGAGCTCCACGCTGGTTGGTTGGGGGCTAACACCTCCCTGCAAGCCCCCCGCGGGGCTGCGGCAGCCTTACGCTGGCAAGGACCAGCCTGCTCGTGTTTACTGGCACCCTTTACATATTTCATTTCTCTTGCCTAGTTTTCTTGGCAAATTCTTGCAGGGTGAAGCTGTTTAATAATATTTTCGGCGGCATGCAGGCTGCTGGAGAAACACAGCCAAAACACTCTCCCTGCCTCTGTGGATTTGCCACTTCAGGCCAGCCTAAGGGAAAGTTATGACCTGAAATCCTGAGTATTTATTTAGCAACGAGATGGCCTGGTTAACTGCAGGGGATGGAGCCGGGGACTCGAGCTGCCAGGCAGGATGACGACAGGCGGGTGACAACTGCGTCCCCTCAAAAAACAGAGCTGGTGGGCACTGCTCCATCCCCCTCCAGGTGCAAAGGAGATGTCTGAAGAGCCAGCAACAACCCATGGGGAGAAAAGAAGAGAAAGAAACACCTTCGGGACCTGATACTTTGCTGTTTTTAAAGCAGAGAAGACACGAAAGCGGTGGGAAAGCCCTTGGCCCCCGGGCAAGCGCAGGCACCTCCTTCTTGGCTCTGAGCACCCACCCCACAGTGCCTTCGGGACAGTGTGTCCTGCCAACGGGGGACAAACCCCTCCCCAACATCCCTCACCACTTGCTCTGCTTTTTTTTCTTTTTTCTCCAACTCATTTTTTCGGTGGGGCTTTGGAGATACCTGATGAGGTGGAATGGGGAGGTGAAGGGGAAATGCTCCCTGTGGGGTGTGGGCACATTCCTGGGACCATGTCCCTAATCCCCAAAGTCCTGTCCACCTCCCTGCTGTCACACCAAGGCTCAAGGAAAGGACCCTGCAAAAGCCAAGGTGCTTTTGGTGCTCTTGGCATCCCAGACGGGCCAGGGATGGGCGCGCTGCCCACGTCCCCCACCTTTCACACCCACGTCCCTGCCCAATGGGGGACATTCAGGGGAGGGGGAGCCCTCTTCTTGCTTCACCGCTAATTAACAGCCCCAATTACCAGCCCGGCCAAGCACTCCCACTAATTGTTGCCTTGCAGTGTTTTGCAGGGCAGCTGCTGAATCAACAGGAGCAGCCTCTTGGGTGAGCCGAAACCCCCGCGCGAGGCGAGGGCTCGGGCGCTGGTGGCCATGGGGACAATCCTGCGGTACCCGGGGCTGCTGCGAACCCGTAACACGGGCACGGAGCGGGTGTTTCGCCAAGCCCACCCCACCAGCTGGAAATGCCCCTCCAACCTCACCGAACCAGGCCAGGACCATAAAACTGAGAAGGAGCCATTGGCAGCACGACACCTCCTGCCGCTCCAACGCCACAGCCCTCGAAATAAAAGTGTGGGTCTGGCAGGGCCGGCGGGACCCAGCCTCGCCAGTGGGGCCGTGCTGGGATGCTGGGCGCAGGGCTGAGGGCAGGGGTCCGGCAAGACCCCATGAGCTTGGGGATGGATGATGTTGAGTCCCTGTCAGCCTTAAAGCAAGCGCTCCAGCCTGCTCCTGTCTGCATGGGCAGCTCCGCACCGAGCGCAGAGGCATCTTTGGGAAGAGCGGCGATGCCCGGCTGCTCTCCGGGATGGCAAGAGGGGATTTTTCATGTAAAAAAAAAGCTCAATCCCAAATCCTCTGCTTTTAATTGAAAGGAGAAGGCTCTGCGCAGCCACGGGTGACTCATTTGCGGGGCATGGGCTGGGCCACCTCTCCAGCCCGCCTCTCCCTCCGCAAAGTAACTACCGAGACTACTAATAATAGTTAGGAACCAAAAATAGAATTCTTTTTTTTTTTTTTTCCTTTTTTTTTGTTTCTTCTTTTCTCTTTTTCAAAAACTCCATCCTCTGAAAATAGCCAGCTGCAATCCGGTGAGTTCAACCACTCCCCTCGGCTTGTCCAAACCCCACTGCCCCAAGGGCTGGGACCGGCCCCATCCCCGCTCCTGCCCCGTGGAAATCACGCACGTGGGGTGATGCCAAGCTCGTCCGGCGGCTCATCCCGAAACTCATGGCACGGCGGGGGGGCCGGGACAGGGGTGCGAGCCGGGGCGGCGGGTGGCAAGCTCTCTCCGCTCCCACTTCTCTACATGTAGCGCAGGGAACCAGCGAGCAGGTCTTGAGACGCAGCAGTGACAGCAAAACGGACAAGGGTGAAGGCAACGAGGAGGCGAGGACGGCAGGGGCTCGCCCTGGGTCAGACGGTGCCTCCAGCGCTGGGGAGAGGAGGGAGGGACGGGCTGGGGCGGCGGCGGAGGAAAGCGGAGGACAGGGCCCCACGAGACCCCGGCCGGGCGAGGGACTGACCCAGCAGCAGTTCTCTAAGTCATTTGATGGGGCGCTTCCAGCATTTCCATCAAGAAGGTGTCGATCGGCGTGTCGCCTATTAGCTTGAAGAAGAAGAGGTGCTCCAGGCATTTCAGGCCGATGGACCGGAGGGCTGGGAGACGGAGCAGGAGCTTTGCGAACCTGGGGGTAGGAGACATGACGCGGTCAGACATCCCACCACAGCCCTGCTTCTGCCCCGACCCCCACAGCTTCTGTGGCCGCTCCTGCTCAGGAGGCAAACACAACATATTTTGCTAGCAAAGGCATGGGGCTACACCCAGAGCTGTGCAGAGAAATCATTAATTATGTCCCCAGCCTTGAAGATCAGGCAGCCACGGTGGCAATTCCCAACAAACATCTGCTGATAGCTGAGCTGGAAGAGCAAGATAAGAAATGAAAGGCCATTGCTGCACTGGGGTGCACCACTGGCTCCGTGCAGCCGTGTCACCTGCGTGTGAAACCATACAGCGAGCACCCCGAGATGCTGGCGGGGTCCCCACACCGCAGCCACGGCGAGGAGGCACCGCGGGGCCGGCCCTGTCCCAGGCAGCGGCACAAGCAGCTTCAGCAGCTCCATCTTTGCTCAGGGAAAAGGGCAAGCAGCTGGGGAGGGGGCGGCAGAGATGCTGAGTGGGGTTAGCTGGCACTTGGCTCAGCGATGCCCCTTCCCTCAAGGCTCCATGCACTTCCCAGGCAGCTCCGCCAGCCATCGCTCCCATCACTCGGGCTGCCGAGCCCCGGGGGCTGCTGGCGCGGCAGAAACCCCGCTGACAGCCGGGCTGGAGGCACCTCGGGGGTGAAGCCAATGGAAGGAGACAAGGGCTTTGACGCAAAAGCTGGAAGGAGAGCTGCAAATCAGCCAGGACACAGGGTGCTCCCCTTCTCCCTGCCCCAGCGTGGGGCTCCGACGAGCCCCAGCCGAACAAAAGCCCTTTCTCCGACGCTTGTCAGGTCGCACCCTCGATGCCGGCAAGAGCAGGGGAGAGCCAGGGGGGCTGGGGAGAGCCGACAGCACTGCAGGAGCCAGCTGGGACGAAGGAGAGGAGCCCAAGGGCCGGCCATGCTGGGGAAAGGCTGCTGTGTTGGGCTGCGAGGGCGGCAGGAGGCTGCGGAGCTGGGAGAAAGCCAGCGCCTCCTTCCAGGGTGCTCCGGAGCATCCCGCACTGCCACCCGGGGTGTCCCCAACCTTCCTGCCCGTGTCCTGGGGGTGCAGGCAGCAACCGCAGGCGCTGCGGAATGTCGCCTCCCCGCTCTCACAACGAGGAAAAGGCCCTTTAATAGCCAGGAGCGCATTTATTTGTTTTTACTGCTGCACAATCAGGGCTTGAACATAAGCAAAGGCCGGAACCAGCCCGGGGAGAAGGGGACTCTCTAGAAAACCCACACATAGAGAGAGACATGCACAAGCACACAGATATTATACATGCATGCACACTTCTCTTTCTCTATTCTTTTTTTTTTTTATTTTTTTTTTTTTTTTTTTTTTGCTGGCGAGAACGGTGGGAGCAGAGCCAGGAAAAACAAATCAGTCCTACCATCCCATTCAGGAAGTTTCACTTTAAACCAAACCAGATGATGGCTCCAGCCCTCGGATACGTTTAACTGTGAGATAACCAGCCCGCAGCACAACGTGCCAGCGCTGCGGCTGGAGGCAGGGAAGGAGGGGGGCAGAAAACAGCCCCGATTCCCTGCGGCTGCTCGGTGTCACGTACACCCCGTGCCCGCCCCGCTGAGGAGCAGGGGCTGGGGTAGGGGGAGCACGGCTGGGTTTTTCCTAGGAATGCCTCCCTCCGACTCGCTGCCGCGGCGAAGTTCCCTTTTGGTGTTTACATGGTGCTCACGAGCTCTCGCTGGCCGGGGACTGGGCTGAAGTCACGGCACCGAAGGGCATCTGAAGCCAAGCGCTCGCCGCAGCCCCGCGCAGGGGAGGGCGTCTGCCACAGGCTCGACCAGGCGTTTGCTCAATAACCACAGGAAGAACTTGTTTCCAGCCCCAGATGGTGATCGCATCGTGCCATGAGACCAGGAGGATGGAGAGAGCTCTTGAGAGCTTCGGTTAGCTCTTGTGCAATCCTGGACTCCCAGCCCACGAGTTAACCCTCCCGAGCCACCTGGGCTTATTCCACCATTGTCCTGCACCATACAAGAGATGCAGCAAAGTCAGCAACGCCCAGTCATGGCTCTCAGGGCAGCCCTAAGCATGCAAAAACCTTTAAGGTCACCAAAGAAGGGTGCGAGGATCACACAAGGAGGTCCTCAGCCCAATGTCATTCAAAGCCAGCGAGAGATCAAACTCCAGAGCCCCTGGTGCAGCTACCGGACCTAAAATGCTCCCTTACACATCGCTGATCATTGAGGAGGAGCCCTGGGGAACTGATGTTTCTGGTGGCTCAGCGACTTCGCTCAGTCACGCACAGCGGCTTCGTGGTGCTGTGGTCGATGAAAAGCGGGGCTGTCCCCATGCCATCCCCCTGCCCAGCCCCGTCTCAGCCTGCGGCAGCGGCGTGCGAGGGCAGCACGACTCGGCTGCGGACGCTGGATGCCTGTGCGAAGCAAAGAGTTCATCCCACCACGGGAATAACCCAGGAGAGCTGCTGGGCAGCGTTCCCAAGGCAGCCCTCCCTGTGCCAGGTACGGCTGGCTGCTCGTTGTGAGCCCCAGGGGCAGCAGAGCTCCTCTGAAACACTAGAACAGCCACAGTCCAGGCTCTGGGTCTGGGTTTGCTTAGGAACTGCAATTGAGTAACGCTTTTTGGAGCCTGGGGTCCAAACAAACCACCCTGGGGAGGAGAGGTAACCACCCCTGCTCTGCGCATCCCTCACTTCCCTCCTCACCACGGCCAAACACACCCAACAGTACCTTCATCCTAACTCTCCCCGCCACAAGCCAACCATGAACATCCAAGAAGCCCCTTTACAACATCTTTTTTCATCTGCCAGCACACTGGTACCCAAAGGGGGGGAAAAAGCCCAATATTGCTTCTGAGGGCGTGATCTGCCCACTGCATTCATTGCTCTAAGAGCATCCTTTTTTTTTTTTCTTCAACCATCCAGACACGCAAGACCGGGAATGCAGGTGAGATGCAAATCCCAGTTGCCTGGGCTGTTTTTCCCAATATTCACGCCTCAGCAGCGATACGCACCACCAGCAGTTTCCAGTGCTTTGCTTGGTTTCTCAAATGACTGTCAGTAACTTAACTGGCAGTTGCCAACTTCAGGCTGTAACTGGGAAAATGCGCCCACTCAGCTCCAGAGCGGTCCAGGAAAGCATTCCTAATTCCCCCTCCCATTCCCAGCTGGACTGGGGGAGGTGGGGAGGGGAGAGAAGAGCATCAATTGAGGCTTTCACTTCCCAGCAATGATGCTCATCTGCCACTGAAAATTAACTCCGTGTGCGTCTTATTTTCGCTGTGGTTTGCTCTCCGTGGTTGCCAAAAGGGAAATGATACCCCTTCCCCCCTGTGCTCATCCCACCGCTGCGGCCGCAGGAGCCGAGGCTCCTCAGGTCTCGGCACCGCCAGTACTGCCCGACCTTGTCCTGGCTGCGCTGCATTTACTGCTGTGGGAATAAAGACCACTCTGGACTTCACAGGGGGCTTTTCTAAGGGCGTTCACAGCTGAAGCAGGTAGAAACGAGTGGTTTTACTTTGCAGACAACTGTTCGCTCCCAGAAGACACGGGAACACAGAGCCCTAAATGGAAGGGACCCAGCACCCAGAAGCTGCAGCGACCTCAAGGACGGCACTCGGACCCTGTCGCAGGCTGTAGCACCCATAGCACCCTCTGCAGCACCCTTTGCAGGGGGATTTGCGGGGGTGGGAGGCTGCAGGAGGAGAGGACACAGCCAGCAACTCACCTCCCGGGCTGGTCGGGGTATTTGTGTTTGCAGTACGCCTCTAGCGACGCGTACACCTTCTCCCGTAGCGCCTCCACTTCAGCCGGGTTGGAGAGGCCTTTCGAGTCTGAAAGGCAAGGAGATAACCATCAGCCAAAACCCTCCAGGCTTTCCAGGCAGGCAAAGACCCCCCTGTTCGCCCTCTCAGCCCCCTCCATCCCTCCCAGCACCACCAGACCAAGGCAGAGTATGGATACAGGGTGCGAACCTCCGGAATTTGGGCAGTACCTAACACCTCCTGGCGAGCCTTCAAGCCCTGAAAGGTTTGCCCTGTAACTACAGACCTGTTTTATTTCAACTCATACCCCAACCCCAACCTTTTTGGCTCGTTCCAGTGGTCACAGACCCTCATGGCAAGGGTATAAAGCCCCTTCAAGTCCTGGGCCTGTGGGATTTCTCCCTCCAGCACGAAGCACTGTGGCAGGGCCAAACAAAAAGCCCCCGCTCTGGCAGGTCCCCCGCGACGCGGCAAGGATCTGTTTTTAGTAGGGTGAAAGGGACAGTCAAGCAATCGATATCCCCAAGCACAAGCGCCACGGGAACCTCTCCAGATTCCCCTTCTTTTACCATATACGGCTAATCCCAAATTACAGACAATAAATTACTGGTGATTACAAGGGGGGGGGGACTG
>VWZL01000984.1:472996-488093 GCA_013396915.1 Stercorarius parasiticus
GTAGAAAAACAAACCCAAGAAACAGCAATAAACCCTGCTGAAATTCCCTGGCCTTCGGTGGGAAAGGCCAGGCAAAGAGCCGTGCTTGGGCACAAACCACGCTCCCGGGAGGACAAGGAGGGGAAGAAGGGGTGGCCGCAGATGTGGAGGTCTGCCCTCGGCTGCTATCTGCTTTCACTCTGGACTGACCCACTCTAAAATTTAGGGACACCCCCCCCCCCCCCAACAGAGCTGTAGAGGTATCTGCAGGCTGGCAGCCCATCTCCTGCGGCAGCGGGGCTTTGCTCTCCGAACCCCTGGCACTCAACCACCTTCTTCCCTTGGGCAGCTGGGGAGAAGGGGAAAAAGCGAGTAGCCTCCTGGAGTCTGTAAAACTAAGCAAGCTGTGGACAAAAAATAAAGTTCTTGTGTATTTTATGAGCACGTTTCATGCCTTTCACCCTCTGCAGGCTCTGCAGAGGGCTTTTCCAGGAACGTGGTCAATAAAAGCCCTTGGATGTTGAGATCAGGAAACAGAGGGCAATAATGTCCATGCTCTAACTTTGCTCTAACCCATACTTCTGTCTTAAAGGATATCTAGATTCATTTTTGCTCCTATTCAGGGACAACTCCCTCAAGCACCAGAACAGAGTCGCTGTAAAACTGAAAATAAGAAGACCGTGTAACGTTGATCCAGCCAAAGCCCCTCAAGCTCAGCAGAGAACTCAGCCCGTGAGCAGGAGTCAGCTCCAAAAGCAGCATTCGCCATCTCCTCGGATGGTCACAGCCGAATCCCGGCCAAGGCTGGGCCCTGCACGGAGAATATTTTGGGCCGTGAAACCGTGCTGCCTTCTGCAAAGAGGAAAACACCCCTTGGAAAGGGAGGCCTGGAGAGCAACCCTGGGCATGGATCCAGATCCATCCCTGACCTGCAGAGGACACGCTTGTAAGGTGGCAGATGCACCTGCAGCACTTAATTTGACTTTCCTTCTTGCCTCTCTTCCTTCTTGCCCTGTCCTCGGGAGTTGGGTGCCCTCGGTTATTTGCAATGGAGCTTTATAGGTAAGAAAAGGAGCAAAAAGGATGCAGCATCAGCCAGGAGAGGACAGGAGAGAAGGTAACGGCATGTACCAGGGTTGAAGAGGACAATGGCTCGCAGGCAGCCTAGCTCTGTCTTGTCCATCTGCATGTCCCGCATTTTTGACACGAGTTCTGTCAGTACTCTGCAAAGGACACAGAAATCACAGGCGTCAGCGTTAAAAAGAAATGAAAAAAACACCCAGGTGTCAGACCCAGAGCGAGCTCCTCCGGAGCACGGTCAATGAAGTCATGGGATAGTGCTCGCTTATACCAGCGGAGGATATGCCCTCATTTTCCTCCTGTATCAAAAATAGCTTATTAGGAACATCAATAGTTCCTGTTAGATACAACAGGGACCATAAAAGCTGGCTTCATACATTCACTGCGAGGCTTTGGCACCTGAGAAAGCTGCCTAAAAATAAAAAATAATAACATAAAAAAAAACCCCAACAGGTATCTAAAAGCAATTTCCTCTGCCGGTAATTTTTATTACTCCCTTTGCTCTTACTGCAGGTGTCGGTCTTGAAATATTTTCCACTGATTGCCCAGTTTTTCCTGTTAGATCCTGCAGTGAAGTCATGATCTTGCACTTATGACCTCACAGGAAACAAATGATGTCACCCAGGTCCCAAGAACAATTTCCTTGCAAGGCAAAGAAGCAAAGGTGATTTGGTTTCAACCAAGTCGCCTCAAGATGAGTCTCAAGCAGAGAAATCAGCCAGCATTTAAGCAGTGTCTGGAGCCACACTGGGGGTCAAACACTCTGGAAGTCTGGCTTTAAAACACTTTCCCAAAGCACAAGATTAAAGAGCCCTCGGGATACGCATGTGGAACCTGCTGGGTATTTTTGGTGCTTTTTCACTGTGAAAATAAAATCATGTCTTGGTCCAATTAAAGATGAAAAGAAATAAAGGAGCGGCCTCCTCGTAACATTAGAAGGCATCTGGACCCCATGAAGGAGGCTTTGATTCGCACTGGGCAGCCTTCTCCCGCCGACTATTTCGGGCTGTTGGTTTCTGCAGGTTTAAGAGGAGGGATTTAATGTTGTTGCCTGCAGCAAGGACCACGAGGTTTCCACGCACGCCGTGGGATGGACGCGCTTCAGCCTGAGCTCCTCCATGAGCCCATGTGCCAACGCATCTCCATCCGGCCCCTCAAGCAGGTGCACCGCGGGGAACGGAGACAGAGAGGGGAATGTCTAGGCAAGGTGGCCTGAGATGTGTTCCCCATTGTCCGTCCGTCCATCCATCCATCCCTCCCTCCCTCTCTCTGCCCACCTGTCGAAGATGGCCCCGACGCCAGCACTGTGCGCGCTGTTCCGGTGCACGTGGAGCCCGGTGGCTAAGAGGATCCCGTCTTTCACGGCTATGGAGCGGTGGGAGAAGGAGGCGATTAGGAGCTCATTCCACCCTGGGGAGGAGAAAACAACCAAGGCTGTAGGTTAGAGCCACGAGGTCCTCAGTGGGTTCGGGAACCATCAACGTCACCACCCCAACGGCGCTAAAAAGAGAGGAGGAAACTGCTCAAGAACCGCCTTTGCTGGAGTAACATGGCTGGACGTGGGAAGGGAGGGGGGAGCCACCCCTTTCTTGGATGTCAGGGAAGGAAAAAACCATTAAGGAACAAATGCACTAAAAATATAACGCTAATAAGGGAAGCAGTTTCCTCTATAAACCTTGCAGGCACCAGAGCAAACAGCTCTCTGCCCTGCTCCTCTCACCGTGAGCCTGCGGAGCCCTGCCTTCCCTCTCTGACCTTATACTGCCTGCCTCTGAGCACTTAAAGACCTATTAACGCTTTGTATCAGCTAATTGGGCTCATTTTCAGGCCATAATAGGGCACAAAAGTTCATTCACCATTTTTCAGCTGTGTAAATCGGGACCATGAAAACTCTTGCTTGCAGGTTTGTGGCTTCTGCCGTATAAATACTGGAAGGGACTGCCTCTCCTCAGGGATGTCCCACGACCCTGATTGCTCCAGTAACAGCTTGGAAATCATCTTTTGTCTTATTAGTTACTGGACATGCTGCTTCAGGAGACTGGAAAGCACATCCTCTGCGCCCCGACACCGCAGCAGCAGTTTGGGCTGGCTACAAATGGGGAAGGGAAGGGAGATGCGACCTCCCTCCCCACCTTCCCGCTCCCCTTCCTAATTTAACATGACTACAAATTCTTAAATCTGCTGCCACCCGGGTTCAAGAATTCCAACCCCTTAAGAAGAAGAACCCAAGTTCAAACCCATAAGCAGAAGAAATGCTGTAAACTTTGAAGGGTGGCAATTTAGGCGACTTTGAACCAGGAGAGGCATCTTCAATAAGACAAGATGGGTCTTCTGCAACCCTGGGGTGTCTCATGCTCATCTGATTGATTTACCCAGCCTGAAAAGATTGATTTACCCAACCTGAAAAGATTGATTTACCCAACCCGAAAATTTTCTGATGTCCAGAACACAGCCCTGCCTGGCAGGGTCCAGAAACGTCAGGATATTTGATTTTATTTTTCTTTCCCAGGCTGGAAAAACAACACAACAATATCCTTCACCTCCTCTCCTGCCACAGAAACACGTCTTTTCTCACTGACTGGAATAAATACAAGGTCCACATGTGCTGTATTTACCTACTGTTGCAGAGATGGGTTGTGCCATTAGAAATGTTGACAAAGAATAAAGTTCACTCTTTCCTAAGTGGCTCCAGGATGTTTCCACCCCAATCACGGGAACATTTATTTGGCTATTTACTGGGCGAGGCCTGGCACGCGCAGAGGGATTGCAACACTCTGAAACCCAAGGAGGACGCACGAGAAGACGTGGGACTGCACCAGGAGCCTGCAGGAACCCTGCTCCGTGGCTGAAGGGGACCTCCCAGAGCCAGACCCACAGAAAGGTGCCGTGGGTGCCTCCCACCAGCTGTCACACGCAGCCCCCCAGCATCTCCACACGCAGCCCCTCCGTGAAGCTCCAACCGACAGAAACCAGAGCCGGTTCGCAACGTCCCTCCATGGCACCAGCTTTCACAGCTCTGCCCTGACTCTTGGCCATCACCCAAGACCCCTCAGCGGCGGCTCCGCACAGCCCCAGCAGTGCCGAGTCCAGCCTCCGGCTTGCCGAGAATGGAATGGTCAAGGTTGGAAGGGACCTTTCAGATCAGCGAGTCCAAATACATGGAAGTAGTGAGGCTGCGGGGTGCCGACATCTGTGCTGCGCTTATTCCAGCTAGGGAGCGCTGGATTAACCAGCATCCTTTAGCTGAATTATTCCCATTTAGAGCTGGGTGCTTTCTACCCGGTGCTTTCACTAGAGCATCTCCAAAGAGCTGAGAAGATTAAGGGGCAAGCAGGAAAAATTAGGTACAACCCCAGGCAGCAAATCTGAGTTAGAGATCAAACCAGTCTACCCAAAGAGTTTTGCATTTCAGCCCGACCTCTGGAGAAGCAGAGCAGATTTCTTTGATTCTCGCGACTCCTTTCTCATCAAACAAGGTGGCTGCAGGCTCTAGGGATGCTTTGTCTCCTCTGGGGTAGAGAAGGCACCTGGCAGCGCAGTGACCATCGTGTTAATCCATCTCACTACCAGGTTTCCCCACCAACCCTATAAAATGAACTGCAGCTGCAGAGATGTAGTGCTCAGCATCCTCTGCCAGCCTGGCCTCGATGCAGAGAAAACAGCAGGTTATTCCTGTCTCAGCCACAGCAAGCTTGGAAACAAGAAAACCCAGGGAAAACAGGCTTAAAAGGTTGGGTTTTCCTTCTCCAAAAAGCTCAGAGAAGGAAGATTTTTAAAGGATTCAGGATTAGAAGAAAGCTACTGCCGGCCCATCCAGCACCGCTCCTCCAAAGATGCGTGCTCCACTTAATTTTGCCTCCGAGGATGCATGACTGAACCTGACTGACGCTCTAAGCTAAATTTTAATACTTAAATATTTCATGGGCAGCTGTTCTCAGCAGACCACTCTCCTCACTCAATAATAGATAGAGCCACTGGTTAAAAGACTTGGGGGAGGTTATCTGAGGCCCCGACAGAGACGCTTGGAGCAGGGAGCCCATCGGAGCCGCTCCAGGTGCTCAGCCTGGCCATGGGGTTAGAGCCACCATAAAAACTGGGATGCGATGGGGTCTGCAGCCCCCTCTCCTCCTGCCCCATGGCGTGTCCCCTCCAGGATGCCAGCTCGAGCTGGTCATAACAAGCACCAGCACAAAGGAGAGAACATTAGGTCAGAAAGTCTTCAGTTTAGCTTTCATTAGCCTTTTTCTAAAGAGCAAGCAAAACCTTGAACTGTTGTTGTGGGGTTTGTTTCCATTTCACAAAAGAAAAAGGCAGCTTTTTGTCTGAATCCAGTTCTTCCCTGCGATATTTGCAGAAAGCCCTCAAAGATTTCTATAGAGATGCTTGCCCTGCTCATCCACTGTCACAGGAGGCTCTAGACACCCTCTTCAAGAATACACTTTTTATATTTTCCAGAGAGGTCCGTGAGCCAGCTCTGATGATACTCAAATCCACAGAAAAAGCAGATGAGTACCCTCACCAAAGGGCCAGAAGGAGCCGACCACGGAGGGCATGGGACTTGGCCGAGTCTGCAGCAAGAATAAAACCCCCAAATTCTCCATTCCCAGGCTATTGCTGTAACCACTAGATGAAATGTGACTATAAAAATCTCCTTTCAGTAATATAAGAAGAGTAGAAAACCTACACCAGTAAATGGTGTGACTTAATCGCCCAGAAACCATTGAGGTCAAGGATTTCAGAGAGGTTGCAAGAGGCATTGGGTATTTGTATGTAGGGGCAAGGTACGAAGTTACACTGGTTGATAGTCAATAAAAAATTGCAGAAAGTATTAAGATTCACACATTTGGGCTACAGTCAGCCTCATTAAACAGAATGACAGCTCGTGTTTGTGTGGTGGGAAGGGGGAAATACCAATCCCATCATCTTCCTTCTCCGGAGCCTTGAAGCCCCTTCTCTTGAAGCAACCTGGACAGACCTTGGACTCGACGAGTTCTACATTTTGTGTTGAAACGAATATTTTGCACTTGGTTCTTAAAGCACTTTCCTGCACAATTTCATGGACATTTAGTTTAGGGCACACACTCTCTACAGTAAGAAGCGAGGAACACTGCCATTAAGGTGGATCAGCAGTGTCTTGCCTACAGAGGCCATTAACCCAAAGCCAGAAGAGTGAGGAGAGAAGAGCAAGCACCCCTGCAGGTTTTTCCCCTCTTGAATTCCCTAAAAAAGTGCATTTTGGGGAAAAAAGAGAAACTTTAAAACTACCAGGAACTTCAGAGTCCTTGGCTTGCTTGGGTTTGGCTGCCGGGCTGGTTTGCTCCAGGTAGCCCACCAGCTCGCCCCGCTCTGAGGCTGCACCCCTGCTCTGCACCGGACTCCTCCATCACTCCCTTCCGAATTTCCTTGACCACTTCGAGTAGCCAAGGTCTGTGTCTCTCATTGCCAAGCGGAGAGCTGGGTGCCACCGCCAGCCGTCAAGGTCTCACCCTGAAGTTTATCATTTGCTGGAAACCACTTCATCTGTCCCACTGACAACTTGCCTTCCCTCTTTGTTTAAGGGAGCAAAACTCCGCTGCGTCAAGCCAAGGCCTTTTTAATCACTTATCTGATGACTGGAGCTATGCAAAGGGCTTCATGCCTAAAATGCACCCTTGTCGAGCTCTGCTCTTAATTTCTTGCCCTCCCTGGTCTTTGTGCGTAACCTGCCAGCAGTAGGGGCTTGAATTTACTCGATGGAAGAAGATCCTTTTCACAGCTAACTGCTTTTCACCTCCCAAAGCCTCCATTCCTCCAGACCCCCTGCCAGCCAAGGAAATTTAAAATAAGCCCGGAGAATTTTATTTTCATCTTGGTGGGTGGGAGAGGGAGGGCGATATATTCTTCTCCCCTTTCTGGTTTTAATTATGATCAAACATTTCAGTTTGATGAAATTTCGTGGAGTCCCAAGCCCACTTGGTCCTTTCAAGTCTCAGCTTGGGAGGAAGGCAGCGCGTAGCTCCTTCGGTTTAAATCACCCAGCACGCATCTCCGAGCTCATCAGCGACGAAGCCGGGCCATTTTTCAGCTGATTGGCAGCTGGTGCAACATTTTGGATCACATTCAGCAACACATCCCGTGGGGCTTTTTAAATCCTATTTAGCAATTGAATTATCAGAGGCTATTACTCAGAATCAGTTAACGGCTTTCAAGTCGCCGGGACCTAAATCTAAGTGTAATACTTGTCGCCGTTGAGATGTAGCACTCCTACGGCCTCGTGGCGGAGCCCGTGCAGGGATGGTTCCCACTCACCTGCTCGGAGCAAGATGACCTGGTCGTCCAGGGGCAGCTCGGAGAAGTGGGGGATCCTCTTGGCCCACTCCACCAGGGTGAAGAGCTGTTTGTCTGCTGCCTGGCATATGTTCGTCACCGGGTCATTGGGCTGCCAAGAAAAGGGAGGTTGAAAGGTTCGGAGAAGGCAGAGCAAGGGGAAGAAGAGAGGCTGGAGAAGCAGCTGAAGGGGCTTGTAGGGAAAAGACACCAAAGTCAGGAGCACCCCAAAAGTGGACGTGATCAGACACAGGGAAGGGAGGTGACTTGGCTTCTCCACCACATGGCTTTAAGTAGTTTTTAGCAAGCTCCTACAACAGGAACCAGGAGTGTTGAGACCCAATATCCATCACACTGACTGATGAACCAGATGATCTCCAGCCCAGGAGGCTCCCGCACCCGTGCAGCACGCACGCTCCCCGTGCCGGCATCTCCCAGCTCGATAAACCAGCACCAGAGGGGGCATTACAGGAAAAAAAGAGAAAAACCCTTCCCTTTGAAATATTATCCAGTAACAAAAACCATCTGCTCTCAAGGAGGACAGTCAGCCTAAACACACCAAATCCCTGTTTAAAGGAACTGCTAACAGCTCAAGTGGGCTTGTGATTAGGGACTGGAAGAGACCGTCTAACCCCAGCTAAGACAGAGCTCACTAGTGCGAGTGTGTGTAAAGGGTTTACCTCTCTGGACAGGGATGTATGAGCCCCTCTACACATCCCCCTGTAGTCCCTGCTGATATCTAGCAGCTTTGATTGTACGATTATTTTTCTTCCATGTCCTTAAAAGAGCAGTTTCCAAATCAGAGGAGGAGTGTTTACTTCATCCCCGGATCGCAGGGGGAAGGAGTAGGAACTCAGCGCGGCCGAGGCAGAGCACACACGACCACCAGCACCTCCTCTCCCTCTGGCAAGTCTGTTTCAGCAGGACTAGGCCATTCCTTACCGCAAGCTGGCTGCAAACCCCTCACCCAGGCTGGGCAGATGAGGACCACACTGCTGAGTCTCACTCCTGCCCCCCGGAGCCGTACCCCGGACCCCTGCCCCGTCCCCTCCGCTGTCCCCTGGCAGCAAATGCAATCTCTGTGCCTCAGTGGCCAATGTCTCCCATTCTCCAGGCTAAAAATAGCCGGCATCTGGCAAGCTCAAGGGCACCCGCCTTCAAAATATTTTCACCTGTTGCGTGCAGAGATGGATGGGAATGGGCTGGCGTTCAGCAGTGCAGCTGAGGAGCCGGGAGCATCGTTGCGGGGATTTTCCCCTCCTTGCTCTGCCCATCTCCAGCAGGTCCCTGAGGGGTGCGAGGGCAGGGGAGTCTCGCTCCGAGGGAGCTGGGGCTCTTCCCTAGGGAAGGGGAGATGAGCAGGGACTGGGCTTTTCCCTAGAAGAGGGAGAAAAGATGGGATTTCCTGTGGACAACAGGAAAACCCTAAACTGGGTGTGAGGAGGAGCTCTGCAGGGTTGAGTGCTTCACTGGAAACATGGGGAACATCAGCGTTCAGAGGCATTTGCAGGAAGGGTGAGAAGGGACACCCTTGGCTATAGGAACATCACCAACTTCAAGTCATCCGAGCATGGTTGGTAGCTGGAGCAGCCAGGTGGAGAATCCAGGCGTCCCGGATCCCATGGGTGGGATGGGAATGGAGCCCTGCGTGCCCCAGAGCGGGACGCGACTTACGGAAGACCCACCCTCCAGAAGAACCTGACCCATGAAGCAGCAAGTCCCTGCACAGCCCCATGAAAGGGGTATTTTAGGAAAGTTAGATGTTTTTGCCAAAGCTTTCATCAGGGCTTGCTTCTGGGCAGGTTGTCACCGTCTCTAGGACTCGCCCTGATGCAGCAAGATGGTCTCCAGGTCTCCCAGCCCAGGCTGCATCGCCGCTGCTCTGCAGGCAGCACAAGCTGTACCCAGCCTTCCATGCTTCGTAAAAAGCCTCAGCGAGGGGCCCAGCCTTTAATTACACCTCAGATGGCAGTTCCTAGAACCACCACGGTGCTTCCTGGCAGAACTTAATCACCGTTGCTTGAAAGGCGGCTAAAAGTATCATCCCCGCCGGCCGAAAGGGACCTGCCTGTCTCCAGGAGGGGATCTGCCAAGCAGTGCTAGAAACCCTCCCCGTGCAGGGTAAGCAAATCCCCCCCTGCAGTAAATAGCAAGGGCACGGTGCCGGAGTGTGACAGAATGAAAGGACACGCGGGCACCTGATCCTTCTGGAAAACCGGAGCTCGGAGACATCTTCCAGAAAATGGTGACTTGAAACCAGCCTCTCAAAGGCCAATTAAGAGCTAATGGGGATAACACCTCTCAGTTACAGGCTTTGCCTTTCAGTGGCCAGGAGCCCATCCGAGGTGGTGCTTACGCTGCAGGAGCCCAGCTTCGCGGCTGCCAGGGACGGGGGGCAGAGGCAAACCCACCCTCGTGCCCCGTCGTACTGCCCAGGGACAGGTATCTGTCGGGGGCGTACGGCCAGTCCCCAGCTCCCGAGGGACAGGGACCACACGGGGTCTGAGGGCTTCCTGGGACACACGGAATCCTGCAGCCATGCTCCTTCACAGCTTGTGAGAACCTCCCAAAGGGTTTATGCCCTTTGCCACGACCAGAAGTCAGACAACCATCGCAATTAGCAGCTATTTGCAGTGGCTGAAGAGCAGTTATCAGGAGCTCACTGGTGCCATTACTTCAAGTAGGTGTTTTAGTGATAGTCATCAACATGCTAGTCTTGGCACCCTCCTACCACCCAAGGCAGGGAGTAGATTTGCAAGGGAACATCCCTCTGTCTTAGCTGCTTTCTGCCTGGCTCAGCGTCCTTCCCCGTCCTGTCCGTGCCACCCACAAGGATCACGCCCCACTGCACTCCCCTTTCACCGTCATGGGCTTCAAACCATGAACGCACCCCGTCCTCCCTGGTGTCATTCCAGGTGTCAGGACACAGCCATGGGTCCCCTCCCTGGTCACGTACTTGGAGCAGCACACTTAACCAGCAACAACGTGGTTAGATACCAGGGCTGCTGGAACAGATCACAGGCTGCAGCCCCCCCTGGGCTCCCCTTTTGGCAGCTCTGAGGACTGTGTTGAAGCCCCACAGTTGGGTCCCACACTGTCCCTGGTGGAAGAAATCAGTGCCAGCGCCACCAAAGGGACCTCCCTCAACCAGGGTTGGGATCTCTGCTCTCAGAGCAGCCAGGGGACCGTGGCACAAGGTGACGGTCACAGACACGAGAGCATCTGGGCGAGGAGGGTGTTAATTCCTACAGCATCCCACCACCTCCAGCTTGGTGGAAACGTTGTCCTCACAGGTGCTGGAGCTCCCCACCAGCATTTGATGCAGATGGACTAAGGTGCAGGGGCGCAAATAAAAGGACCCAACATACCCAGCTAATAGGAAACAGCTTGCATTTTACCCCATGTCTATTAGGGACTAAATTTGTCTGCCTTTCCATCCCAGGGGCTCTCTGGGGAGGGCTGGGAGGAGGGCAGCTCCTCCGTCTTCCCTCGCCTCATCCGGTGGCCTCGTCACTGGGAGCTGCTGATCTCATACATCTGCTGAACCTGCTACAAATGTCACCTCATCGACAGAAGCCGCTTGACAATAATAGGGCATTTCAACAAGCCTCCTGCTTCTATTTAGATGCAACACACATCCTTGTTCACAGTAATGCGTGTTGAATTATGCAGGAACCAGCTTTCAATTTGCTACAAGAGACTGAGGAGATGCAGTGCTAGACGAAGCCATTTATTTCAGCTCGCTCTCTCTGGGGTTTGTTTTCAAGTCAGCACAATGCTGGCTACAACTCCCCTGAAGTATTTTTAATCCTGATAGCCGTCAGAGCCTCTCCAAGCCCCACGCTAACCACGGCTGAGCTGCCTCCTCCAAAAAAGCCCCTTGAATCCTCCTGGCGATGGGACCCTCTGGCTGGAGGCATCGCTGACTGCAGGGTGCAGCTGGGCCATCAAATACAGGGGAGCCCCATGGCCCTGGATCTGCTTCTGGAGAGTTTCCCTTAGGAATCATAGAATGGTTTGGGTTGGAAGGGACCTTAAAGACATCTAGTTCCAACCCCCCTGCCCTGGGCAGGGACACCTCCCACTAGACCAGGTTGCTCAAAGCCCCGTCCAACCTGGCCTCGAACACCTCCAGGGATGGGGCAAATTGTCTCTGTCCTTAGCAGGAAGCCTGCTGCACCAAAAAGCCTCACTTAGCAAGCCAGCCATAAAGTGTCCTCGTAGGTAAAGGCCAAAAAGAGCATCCCATAGAGGCAGTCAAGACTTAAGACTCCTACAAGGAGCAGCCTGACTCTGAGATCTCTTGTCAAGCCCTCTCAGGTAAGGTATTCCCTGCTCAATCCTCCAGCCTCATATGAAGAAAGAGATAAAGTATTATTGTAGCAGAAAATAAATACTGCAGAGACCTTCCACTTCCCAGAAATAGCTGCATTTCATCATCTCAGCCTCACCGACACCTGGCACAGAGCAATAGGAGATGCAGAGGGGTATTTCAGCGTTATGTTCCTGCTCTCCTGGGTTAGCCAGCCCCGGCTGCATCTCTGTGCCCCCCTGAAGGACTGCTAGGCAGCCAGGAGATGCTCCCCACCAGCCTGGCAACAGCTAGCAGGGTCTTGGGGTCACTTATACCCTCTGAGGCCCGGGGTGACAGCTGGCAGCAGTGGTGCCCCCTCCTGCAAACACAGAAGGCATCACCGAAAGGCAAATGGGAAATGAAACACGTGCAGCCGACCCTGGCCCCAAAAGCACACGCGCAACAGCGCATGGCAATTTATTTTTCTTCCTCTCCCTCTCTTTGCTTTGAGACTTCCCAGTCCCACAGCATCCCAGGGCTTCCCCGGTGCACCCAGGATGGGGGTAATTAGCCCCACTCCTGACCCTACTGCTGTATTAGTTGCCTCAATTGCAGTCCTGTTCCCTATTCCCATTACTTTCATGGGAAGCGGGGCTATGGAGGAATGGGGACCGCATCCTAAATGCTGCCTAGGCTGGGCAGCAAACACTTTCTCTGCAACAGGGCTCTTCATGAGGGTTTGGCGTAGGGTCTATCCTAGAAACAGAATTTCAGAGGATAGGTTGGTTCTCCCACTGGAGGCCTTCTCTAAGCAAGGCTATAACCTGCTGATAAGAGAATCTAGGAAAGGCACCAAGACAGTTTCCCTCATCACAGCTTCTCACTCCTTTCCCATTTCCCTGTCAGCCATCTCTTGTTTACACACGGTCCTGTTGGAGCCCAGGTGCCTCCACCAGCCCCAGTTACAATGCAAGCTTCTGAACGGGAAAGGACCTTGAAAGCAAACTGCTCCAGGTTGTCTCTGCTCAGAGCCCAGCAGCTGTATAATTCTGCACCTGAAAAGTCGCACCCCAATTTTACAGCTCTTATCTCTTTGCACTTCAGCCACACAGCTCTGTTTATTGGCTCCATTGGACTCTGAGCTCTTCAGAGCACGGGGTGTCTTCCTGCCTTTTAGCACAAAGGGCTGTTAACTAAAACAAAATCTTCTCTGTGAGCCATTCTAATTACACCTCACAGTATCTGTTCCTTCGTTACAGCTGTGAGACAGACACGTACCGGTGCTGGTGGCTGTGCAGGGGCAGAGGGGTTTGCTTCCCTCGCGCTTTCATCTAACCCCACATACGGCACCTACAGCAGAGCTAAGAACTTGCATTTCTGAGCACTAGTTACTTCTTTTCCCGTAAGATAACCCCTCTCTGACCTACGCTGTATTCGTGCTAGGTCAATCCTGAGGCCCCACAAGCCACCCCTTCTGTCCCGAGTGCCCGTGACGGGGCCAAGGAGAGAGGTCCCTTACCGAGCTCGGCGTCAAGCCCATATTCGCTTCAATGTACGTCTCTGTCTTTGGCTCCACTGCGAGTTCAGCTTCCAAGATCTTTTCCACGGGCATGTCCTCGTTGGCGCTACTTGTTGACTCCACCTCGTTCTCGTTGCGGTCCTTCCCCCGCTGCCTCTCCTCCTGGACGGCTGGAAGTGGACAGAGAAGGGACAGTGTCAGTCTAGAGCTCCTGGCCATGGTGTCACGGCCTGAGCTGGGACCCCGAAGCTCCACGGAGCTACGGGCGTTACTTAGCCATGAAAACCTAAAGCACCCTCAGACCTGTAGGATCACACAGACATCTCATGTGGGTTCTCCCACCTGACCTTTCCCACAGTGTGGTCAGTGGGCTTGGATAGTCCAAGGGGGTGCGAGGTTTGGGGAAGCTGCCGAGCAGCCCTGGCCTGGGAGAGCTGCTCCGTGTCTGCTCCCGTGGGAGCACGGGGAGGGAGGCTCCGGCTCAGACCTGGCCTCTGCTGGGAAACTCCCCCTTCTGCAGAGGGAGAAGCCCTGGAAGCAAAAAGGTTAAAGATAAATGATGAAAAGCAAAAGGAGCAACACAGCGAGTCACCACGGGAGAGGGAAACGGATGGGTGAAGTGATAGTGTAAAGGAATCCTAAAGAAAAGAGAAATCGTTTAAAGCACATGTCCAGAGTTCAACCATCTTTTGAGCCTGTTCGTGCTGAATTCCTGTGGGGGTCATGTCATGCATCTAGTTCCCTGGTCCGGCAGTGATGCCGAGGGCTGCCGCGAGGCTCCGCAGCAGGATGGTGCTACCGTGGGACGGGAGCCGGGGGCCGGGATCTGCCGCAGGGGCTCCATGCAAACCACCATCCCGTCTTTGTCTCCGGGCAACTTCTAAACAGACAGGAGAGACCTGTCCCAAATCCTGTGTGGTAGGAGTCATCTAGCCAGAAGCATGTCACATGCTGATGAGTTAATGTCTGAACAGCACAGAGATGAAAAACGCTTATTAGATGCTAATAACATTATTATTAATGATCTCCCTTTGAAACCGGCACACACGCTTTCCCTAAACCTGGAAAGTAGCTTTATGCAGACAGTTACGCCGGTAACTATCTCCAGCTCCATCATCACGTTACATATCCTAAATCACACACTTTTCCACGCACCATTGCTTCCCACAGTACGTTTTAGCCCAGCCTAGCTGAGAACAGCCCAAGCAACTGGAGTCTCCATCACTGGTCGTGAGAGACAACTCCCCGAACTTGTCCAGCTCTTTGCTGAGGACTGAATGAAGCATTCAGTAACGTAAAAAGCCTGCTATTTATTGACATTTATCCTAACACTTTACCTCTTTGCTGAATTTAAAGCTGGTTATGTGATGTTAAGAGAAAGCAGCAGGGGCACAGGGATTGCTCTAAGGAAATCGGAGCTGTCTGTAACACAATAAGGCTTTTCAGGCAATCAGGGGGACCAGCTCCGTGCCAAGCGCAAAAATAAAACCTACGATATAAAACTTATTCCTTAAAAAACCCGGAAATTAAGACACATGCTGAAAGAGTCCTATATGGACGTTGATCCCATTAACCCAGCTCCACCCCACCACGCGAAGGCCTGGGGCTGGTTTCCATTGCTCGTCTCCCCCCCCCAGCCCCAGCTCCTGCAGCCGCCGCCGCCGCTTGCTGCACATCAGGCTCCTTCCATGTGAAAGCTGTTATGCAAAAAAAAAAAAAAAACAAAAGGTTATTTTTTTTTTGCAAGCTGCTCTTAAGTTTTATGGGCTGCAGAGGCTCCCGAGGCCCAGGCAGTGTTTTCTGCTTGGGCTGCCGGAGCCAAGTGAGCGGCTGCTGCCGGAGCTCGGATTTGTGTCATGGCTTTTGTCCATCTGGCTCTCGTCTGGCACGGATTCTTCTCTTCGCTTTTTCAGGCCAAC
>VWZL01000985.1:0-25277 GCA_013396915.1 Stercorarius parasiticus
TGATTCTATCTACAAAGTAGCGTGTATTTTCATTAAAACTAAAACTCAAAGGTTAGATTTGCTTCTGATGTCTTTATGTGTGAATTACATCTAAGTTACATGCTGTGACGTCTCTATCTTGTTCAAGTAGAATTGATAACAGAGTAAGGATATCTGGATACAAACACCTGTCTTCCTGTACAGAACTCCCATGCGTTGCTCTACCAGCCTGTGACTTTTGAATGCCCCTGAAGACAGAAGGATATATGATAGACTACGAGATTAAAATGTATTTTATCTAATTATTGAAGAAGAAATATTTAACATATATATCTTTGAAAAAAGGTACTTTTAAACAAAATGATGCACTTCAAATCTTAAAGATATGTAGTTCTCAAAACATTCACTGGTAACGCAGAGCTGTCATGATCATTTTCTGTAAATGTCTTATTATTTTGCCTTCCAACTTGCTAAAAAGTGAGGAGTTCCACATTTTATGTTTTCAGGTTTGTTTTTGTTTTTTTTTGGGGGGGGGAGGGAGTATTTTTGGGAGGTATTTTAGTTTTTCTTCATCCATAGAAATGTAAATAAACAGACATTTTAATAAACCCTTCATCCTCAGTTCTCAAAATGTAATGGAATTTAACAAATCCCTTCTTTTCAGCATTGTTATGTGTATATTCTTTTGCATTTTTCGCTATACAATAGATGTTTCTGTCCATTTGAATGTAGTTTGCTGTTCATTCAAGTGTTCTCAATTTAACAGTTGTTTACAGCTCAAAACTAAGAAGTTCTTTGTTTCTTATTCATCCAGTAAACAATCTTTTATTGAAAATGAAATCAATTTTTTAATTTTTTTATTTAGAAAACATCATGAGATATATGATTAATGTATATAACATATAATCACAGATGTCAGAAGAATGTGGAAGAAAATTTAAGTGATGTAATGGGACCTTGTTGGCCAAGAGAGATGACATTTTCCAATAATTTAACAAACAATGTGACATAAAAAGGAGTTAGGACTGTAGAATTAGGTGTCAGAGCGGTACAATTTCTTCTGCCATGGGAGACATCATTCTTGTCCCCTTAGAATAAATATTTATATCTGATTTGTTAAAATTTAAAGTGACAAGAGAGATATAAATCATGAGTTAAACTATTAAGTACATTTTGTGCTTACTTCAGGAATGGGCCTATCTTTGAGATTTCTTACTCAGCACTCAGGGTGATTTCAAGACCTACCGGAATTTTTAATTTGCCAGCTAGCTCTTATGCTTTTTCATTAAGGTCATGGTAAATTAGTAATGGAAATAAAATAGATATTCTGGAGAAAACTAAATTTTGACCTTTCTAATATTATGATAGACAAAATGTTATTTTATAGGGAGAAACAATATATAATTCTTTCTTTGCCTTTGTTTTATGTTTATTGTCCTGGTACATGTGTTCATATTTTTCTATATATGTGTGTGTATAAAAAAACCAATGCATCCATACGTTATATTTGCATGTATTATGTGTGTGTACATACATAGACAATATACACAAGCATGCACTAACGTCTACAAAAGCAGCAACTTCTAGTCTAATCAAATAGCTTTAGGCTTAAGCTTGTGCGAATATTTGCTTATGAACCAAATTACTATTTTGGATATTGAAACGTAAATGGCACCTTAAGTAAAGAATACATGCAGATATACCTAGAATTATGAAGAGAGAAACTTCTTCGTACACATCACAAGTTTTATATATTGATTTGATAACCTTAACAAATTTCAGCTTTAGGATTTCAGAAATACTACCAAGGAATAAATCTGTATGAATATAGATTTATGTATCTAAAGGCATGCTAAAGGTTATGCAATTGTAAATAAGACTAACTTTCTTTACTATTTTGTCCTTTGCAAATATTTTCCTAAACCAAACATATTAGTTGATTTTCACTATAAATTATTAATTCTTGATTTTGTCATTTGTCCTATTTCATGTAAACAGAACACTTACAAACAGACTTGTATAAGCCAGGAAAAAAAAAACAAAAACCAAACCAACCCAAAGGTCAGTATATATCAGCAGGGTGGAAAGGGAATAACTTTGTATAAGATAATGAAACAGAAATATTATTCAGGAGGTGAGGAAAAGCCAGCATGTTCCAGAGAGAAGACAAGTTCAAGTTGAAATTGTTATTTTTATAAATTGGAATAAGAAAGAATGCAAAATCAAGTTACAAGGAAGAAAAGATGTATTCTAATGAAAAATTATAATCTCAAAATTCAGAGCTTCTAAAAATTAATCCTTTATAAAAGAAATCATAGAATACAGAAAAGTTGAAGTTGAGTTGACCTCTGGAGGTCATTGAGTCTGAACACCCTGCGCAAAGCAGCACTACCTAGGGCACATTGCCTGGGGTTGTGTCCAGTCATGTTTTAAATATTTCTCCAGAAAAGAGACTACACCACATCTCAGGGAGATAATCTGTTCCAGTTTTCCATCACCATTACAGGATATTTTTTTTTTTCTTACATTTAAATGTAATTTCCTGTATTTCAGTTTATTCCCACTGCCCTTTGCTCTGTCATTGGGTACCACACGGGAGTCTGGCTGCATCTTCTTTTCTTCCTTCTGCCAGGTTTTTACACACATAGATCAGATTCCCGCTGATCCTTCTCTTCTCCAGGCTAAGCAGTTCCAGCTCTCTTAGCCTGTTTGAATGTAAGATGCTCCAGTCCCTAATCATTTTAATGGCCCTTCATTGGACTTGTTTTGGAACCTTCATGTCTTTCTTGTACCGGGGAGCCCAGACCCTGATCCAGCACTTCAGGTGTGCCCTCACCAGTGATGAGTAAAGGGTAAGGATCACTTTTTTCGACCTGCTGCTGATGCTCTTTCTATCACAGTCCAGGAAACTGATAGCCTTCTTTTCCATAAGGGCACATTGCTGGCTTATGGTCAACTTGTTTTTCACCAGGACCTGCAGGTTGTTTTTCTGCAATACTGATTTCCAGCTGGTTTCTGCAGCCTATCCTGGTGCCTGGGATTACTCCTTTCCAGAGATTTGACTTTGCATTTCCCTTTGTTGAACTTAATGAATTTTTTCTCTTTGCATTTCTCCTACCTGTTAAAGTCCCTCTCAGATATCTGCTGTATCAAACACTTCTCCCAGTTCTGCATCATTTGCGAACTTGCTGATAGTGCATTCTGCCACATCATCCAGGTTGCTAATAAAGATCGTAAACAAGATTGGTCACAGTGTACACCATCAGTGACTGGCTGCTTTGCACCTTGTCCAGGACCTCAGCAGAGATGAATTTCTACCAAGGAGGGGGTGTCAGTACAAACAATAAATGCAATTTTAACTGAACCCTTGCAGTCTGATCCTGACAAGGTATTTCTTTAGCAAATGATGCCCTAAAATTTTACCTTTGTAGCAGGCCTTGAGGTTAACCTCCCAGCTATGATGCGCACACTTGGGATGATCCCTGTCTTGCTGATGATGATATCTCCTTTGCTTTCCATCCTGGTCTACCACTTCCTCATTTCATTGTTTGTCATCCTCTTCCCCCCTTTCATTCTCAGTTTAAAGTTCTCCTTATTGCATTGGCCAGCTTGCTGGCAAAGATGCTTTTGTCCCTTTTAGCCAGGTGGATCCCATCTCTTCCAAGCATTCCTTGATCCTCAAAGAGGGTTCCCTGATCACAGAAACTGCAGCCTACTGCTGACACCAGCTGCACAAACAGTTGTTGACCCACAAGATCCTCTATCTTAAGGCTTTTTATCTCACTGATAGGATTGAGGAGAAAAAATTCTAGTCCATGAGGCTCTTGAGTGTTGCCCCCAGACACATTTAGTTCCTTGTGATGCTTTTCAGGTCTCTCCTGGCAGTATCGCTCATCCAACTCAGATGCTTCATTGGACACAGTTCCAGCCCCTCACCTGCTACCAGGTACTAAATTTCTTCCATAGTTGCAGACCTGCAGGTGGACCAAGAGTTTCCCTCTTAGTATCAGAAGCTACAAGCTTCCAGCCTTTGCAGAAATGTCCACTTCCCATCCTGACAGGCACAGAATTTGCCTGCCCCTTCCTTTGGTACAACTAGGGGTCTGGGCTCTCAAAGCTCTAGAGTCTTGGAGAAGATTGGCTACTTTCTGGTAACCTTTGCTGCTGCACAAACTGGTGACCTCCCCCTGCAACTCTTTCCCGTGCTTGGTGTCACAAACCCGCCACCCCTACCCACCTCTTGCAGGCAAGGAATCTACCTCCTGCTCTCCCAGCCTCGGCAGGTGGTTCCAGGTGTCCCATCAGCCCAGAATTTGGACAGCTGCATCCTCCCTGGGTCTGGGATGAAGCTCTGATATTACAGGGATAGTTGCTGGGGACCACTTCTTGCAGTGCATCACCATCATTGCTGAACATGTGCACTGCTCTCAGCAGAATTTCTGGCCCTCTTCTGTGTGCAACTCTCTGTAAACTGCTGTGCAAAATGCTACACCTGTGGGCTGCCTCTATTATCTGTATTCATATACAGGTAATATCAGTAAGTTTTACAAAAACTTATTACATCTTCACTCATCTCTGTCACATTGTAATGCAGTACAATACAGATTAATCTTTATCTGTGATAATACAAGGCAGCATCATGAACGATGTCCATAATTTATACATGTAAATTATTACATGTAATAATTTAAATAAAAAAATGAAAAAAAAAACAATTTAACCATATTTGCTGTAATCTCAGCATTAATTTCTTTCTTGTGTACGTCATACAGGTTTTTGTTGTCTTAACTTGATGAGAAAACTGGAATTACAGATCAAGCAATATACGTTAATTGTCAGAATTTTACTCCTTAACACAATATTATTTCTTTTGTGATTAACTATTAATAAACCTTTCTTGGTATTATTATTGGCCAATTGTATAAGGTTTAATAAGGTCAAGTGCCGGGTCCTGCATTTCGATCAGAACAACCCCAAGCAACGCTACAGGCTTGGGGAAGAGTGGCTAGAAAGCTGCCTGGCAGGAAAGGACCTGGGGGTGCTGGTGGANGCCTCTTCTCCCAGGTGAATAATGACAGGACCAGAGGAAATGGTCTGAAGTTGCAGCAGGGGAGGTTTAGATTAGATCTTAGGAAGACTTACTTTCCTGAAAGAGTAGTCAGGCACTGGAACAGCCTGCCCAGGGAGGTGGTTGAGTCACCATCCCTAGAGGTATTTAAGAAACGTCTAGATTTGGCACTTCAGGGCATGCTCTAGTGACAGAGATTGTAGGGGGTGTTTTTTGTGTGTGCATGGTTGGACTCGATGATCTCAAAGGTCCTTTCCAACCATGAAGATTCTATTATTCTATGATTCTATTCTATTTATTTTCTTGTCCTTTAATAATTCATACTTCATCTCTTCTCCTTTTTCCATCATCTGTTTCAGATTTCTTCCAGTTCTATATTCTCTCTCTCTCCCTCCCTCCCCTCATTTCCTTGTTTTTTTCCTTCTTTCAATTTTTTTAATTCATACCATATAGTCCAAGAAAAAAGAGCAGGGTGATATCCGGGTGCATGTCAAATGCTTTATTTAGTGGCACTAAGAGAAAGAAAAAATCTATGTTTCTAAAGACTGTATAGATCCCCACTTTATTTCCAATGTACAAAGATGCCTGTCTCCAAATGAGTATCTTTCAGTGAACAGTAAAAACCACAGAAACAGAAAGTCTAGGTAGTTTCAGTGTTATTGCACTAATTAATGGAAAGGATCATAAGAACTTGTTGAACACAAATTTACAATAACTAGCTAAAAAAAAAAAAGTCTATGACTACAGGAAGTTGGGAGGATTAAGATTATAATTTAGGAAAATATTATGTGCCCCATTTTCTTTTCCTTCACTTGGTTTGTACTGCCAGTTGCTCTTCAAAATAGATTGTCGGTTGACCTAGATGCAGGGCAGTCATTTGTACATTCTTAAATTGCCAGGAATGTCATGAAAATGTAACCAGTATTCCAAGCCACTTGTGACAGAAGGACATTTTCCAGTGTTCATTGTTCACATTATTATGATCTTTTGGAAACCTCTTCCTTTGGTCATAATGTAGGACCCTTTCAGCTGTGAGTAAAATTTGTGGAGTATAAGTAAGAATTTTGTGGCTAAAGCATCCTCTGAATGAAAGAAGAAATGTTACAGGGGCGATAAAAAGAGATTTAGAAATGACAAGCTACTTTTATACTCCATGTATTCCTTACAGTTTTTCTAAGTGATTAGCATTGACTTTGATCACCTGAAAACTTAACAGATATAATATTAATAATGCTATCTACTTTGGTATTAAAAGCTGCAGTTTAAAAATTCCCATTTTCAGAATACTCAAAATCTCTAAACTTACTATACTGCAACAATTTATTGCAGGAAGGAAAATTTCTGCTTATATCCTCCTCTTCAGCTCCAAGAATTTAGACTCAGAGGTTTTGTACTGAATAAAATATGTCATGAAAATTGGGAGGCTATTGTAATAAAATGAAAGTGGTTTTATAACAGAACTTAATAGAAAAAATCTTTATGTGCTTATAGAAGGTTATGTGGAGAATTAAAGTGTTTTTTCCTACCGAAATCACCCAGAGACAAACATCCTTAGTCACCACCAATCTCAAAGTTCCCATCAACAATTTTAGCAGAGTAACCACTAATGGCAAATACTGCCCCTAGATAATTTGATCGTTTGCTGCCAACGTAAGGAATGTATCAAAGGGATGGATCTGATAACATTCCTCATTTCCATAGTGCAGTTGCATAACTAATTTCCCACACAGAAAAAATAATATTCTCCTAGCAATAAATATTCAGGAATTTGTCCATTCAAAAAAAGAAGAGAATCCCGAGCATCAGACCTTGAAAGCAGGGTGAGATTCTTAGGTCATCTGATATGGGCCTACCATGGCCATCTTGGCCAAGAACCAACTGCAACCCAAACAGGTGCAGTGGGGTATGGCCAAACATGACAATGCAGACAAAATCTGAATGATGAACCTTGGCATGGGTGACAGGAGAACAATATCTGCACTTGCTGGAGAGGTATAGCAGGATATCAACCTATTTGGTTAACATTCTGTGCTGATATCTGACTATAAAACCCACCCAATCATAGAGACCTGTGGAACACTGTCAAGCTACTGTACAACATCCATAGAAGCAGAGGACTCAAGGTGTCAGAGCTGAGCCCTGCCCAGAGCCTTACACGGACAGTGATGGGAGTCAGTGTTGTGTCTTCTCAGGCTGGGCTGTTTCAACTCACTGGTGTGGTGACTGGGCAGGTCTCAGCTAACTATAACTGTGCATGTGTATGTGTTTGTAAAACTTTCCTTGACACAGCTTCTCTCTTTCTTGGTCCACTTCATAAATTGAGTTTAGTAGTATCACATTATTTGGTGTTCCTTTACCCCCTTGAGAGCATAACCTATTACTCTTATTCCTACTGCACTGTCTTCAGCTTCTGGGAGTTATTGTATGCTACTTTGATAAATAAGACTGTGCTTCAGTTAATTTAATATGAAATTAGAACTCTTAATGAAATGTTGTCCTATTATCCATTGCATTTAAGGCCATGGTCATTTTCAAGAAGGGGAAGAAGAACAATTGGTAAAACTACCGTTTGATCAGTTTAGCTTAAATTAACAAATTATTCTGGAAACTGTGTCCAGACACTTCAAGGAAAAAAAGGTGTTTGGGAGAAGCCAACGCGGATTTACCAAAGGCAAATTGTGCCAGACCAAGCTGATTGCCTTCTATCATGAAAAGAGTGGTTCGGTGGAGAATGAAGGAAAAGTTAATATTGTCTAGTTTGATTTTAGCCAGGCTTTTGAGATGAACACCCATCCTTGCATTATCCCTGGAGGCACACTGAAGAGGTATGGCATGGACAGAAGGACTACTAACTGTCTGTGGAATTGGCTGAATGGCTGGGCTCATAGCATTATGGTTAGTGGTATAGTATCCTACTGATGGCCAGTTATTAACCATCCTTAGGGGCTGATACTGGGGCCAACGCTATTTGACATTTTTCTTCATATCCTGGATAGCAGAATGGAGTGCACCCTCAGCAAATTTGTGGATCATGCTACAGGATGGGAGTATTATATTTGTCACGGTCGTGACCCATGAGGGTTACCTGACCTGTGGGTGTGCAAAGGTCATGACTGTGGGGTTTGCAGGATTCCATAATACACAAGGACTTGGAAATTGTATTTCTGTGAACTTCTTTATTACATATTACTGTTAGTAAAGCAAAAGTGTATATATATATGTATGTATGTATATAAAACAGGTTACTACAAAATGACCTCTGGTACAAAATGACACCACCCCTCCTCCCCCTGCCCCCCCCATATATATATATAAACCAAGCTATTACAGAATTATCATTAGTAAAGTAAGTATATACTTATGATCATTCATATGCAGGCCTGTATGTATTATGTGAGGTGTTAATGGTGCAACACATATCAAACCACCCCCAGGAGCAGGGCTACTTAAAGTCGGAAAAAGTGCTAATTTCAGATTTCAGCAGCTCTGAACACTGCTGATTTTAAATAATTCTGTACCCGTGAATCCACTTATATCTTTAAAACTATCAGTGTTTTTCCTCTGCTGCTGGACATTACAATCAAGCATCAAATAGATAGCCAAGCTTTCTTGGCAAGATGAAGTGTTTGGTCATTATGTTTTTATTTTTAGAGTTATTGCATTCTTCCAGAAGAAACATCACTTGAAATGTGCAGTCAGTACTGAATAATCTGCTTTTTTAAATCATTGTTAATATTTGCACTTTAGAGTGTCTGTTATCTGATGAATTAACATTTAGCTAAGCTTTGAAAGATTGCTTTACACATGCGTGTGTGATTTCCATAGTGTGAAAGAACAAGGAGAAACAAAGGGGAGGAAATGACACTGTGCAGTTGAGAGGGAATGAGGGGCAAACCTAGGAATAAAGCACTAGATTCATGATTATGAGTGCCCAGTTATATTTTTCAGACCCCTTTCTCTCACACTGAGAGCCTCAGAGGTGTTATACTAGACCAAGAGAGTAGACACTTTTTGAAGTGATAATGAGTACTGCCAAGACATGACACCATCCCGGAGATAAAAAGAATCATAAATACTGTTTAGCAAAATACCCACTATATCCCTACTGGTCCTGCAGATGAGCCAACTTTACAAGGTCTCAAAAAACTCCCAGGATTTTATCAGGCAACAAGCAGATGCTCTTTACTGAAACTTTTTCCTAGCTCTACAAGGCTACTCCTTATATTTTTTCATGTCACTGTTCATCATTTTTCTCCCCTGTCATCTTCTGGACATTTCTTCAAACAGCTAAGCTCTCTTCTAATACGCACAGCTTTTAAAAACTTTTTTTTTTACAGTTTAATATCAAGGAGTTCTAGGAAGTAGTAACTGAAAATAATACTAGCTTTTAGAACATTATTTTGCAGCCTTGCGGTGATTTGGCAAGACTGTATATTTTAGTGTTTCTTACAGTGAAACATCAAAGTGGATATTGCAGACACCTTGAACTTTTCAAGAATACTAGCTTCCCACTTGTCATGTATTTTCACCTCCAGGACCTGTTTCTAAGATCTGTGTGAGAGCCCACACATGTCTGTACAGATGAACATCTTTCCTAAGCTGTATCTTCAAGTCTACAGAAAGGTTTTGCATTCATTTATTTATGTAACGCTCCATAGTCAAGCTATTATTACAGGCTTATAAGGTGGATAATGTGAATATATTCAGCATATTTTTTGAATAAGATATTTTCTTAAAAGTGTGTTCTTTTACTGACAGTAACAAGCTCCTACACATGCTCGGGAATGCAATTCCCATTCTTTCTAGTATTTTTTCAGAATGTAAGACTGTCAAGTACTGAATTACAGGGTTCTATGGAAATATTTGAATTTTTTTTTCCCCTCTTGTCAGTTCAGATTACTTTACAATAGTTTGTAGAACACTGATGCTTTAATTAGACTTTGGGATGTGTCAGTTAACAGAATATTATTTTTAATTAAACAGAGTTATTTCAGTATTGTTTCCCATTTTCCTGTCTAACATATGCTTTCTAACATGAGATTTAGCATTTGCTCACAACACACATTTAGTTCATGCTGAAATTACTCATGCGTTCTTTTTAATGTGTTTTAGGAAGACTGACTATAATTTGATAAAGTGTCAAAGATTAATCCAAAGATTTGTGGTTTTGACACTCATGTGAATCCCTGGAGCATGACTGGAATGGCTACACAGATGGACTATTTTGTCTCACTCATTTAAATGTCATTGTAGGTACCTTGGTGTGACTACATAAACATGTATATAGGCCTGATGTGAATAGGCATAAAGGCGGCCTGGTTATAATGGGAAAATTACTGAACAGAAGAAAATGTCTGCTGAAATACTAACAGAGAAAATGCCTGCCAACCTGGGAACTATAAACCTGGAAACCAGGCCTGTGAACCAGAAGCATCCTCTAGAAGTGCAGCTGGTATTTTTGAAGTACAGCTGGGTACCTTGAAAATGGAGACATCCTGAGATGCCATTGATAAGCCCAAAGACATGGAACTGCAACTTACCAACTGAAAAGGTGAAAAATAGTCCGGAAAAAAGAGAAAACACCCTGAGGAAGTAAGAATTGGCAACTGCTGTTGGTCGTTTTAACTGTAAGAACAGGAAAACAATCTGGAAAAATAAAAAATTGGTCTGAGTGTAGAAAACATTGTCTATTGGATGTACCAGGTCAAAACCAGAAATTACCACCAGCTATTAGCTGCTCAAAGTGGTGATGTCTTATATACTCTTATGCCTCTATAATATAAAAGTTACTTAATTTTTATCCAAAATGTAGCTTATCTTCCTGTGTTGTATGTACTTTTCCCTTTCCTAAACGGATCTGCATGAACTTTCTACAAGATCTTGGACTCTGTCTGAGGACACCTGGCTGAATCCAAACTCTGTGATGCAGATCATCTTTGAAATGACACTCTGTCTGTTATTTTACTGGTCCCCCTCTGGACCCACTTCTGGGGTCTATTTGGTTTGTCCTTCCGCTTCTGGGATGGTTGTCCTCCCTTTTGTCACAGTTTGACCAGCTTCTGAAATCTGTTTAATGCACTTGTTACCATATATATACACACACATATACATATATATAAACACACATACACATATATATAAAAGTAATATATCTGCTGTTATATTATTGATAAGTTTGGTTTACTAGTGATAAATTTGTAACCTGTAACATTGTATATACTTTATTGCTGCTATTATTGGGTGTTGCTATTATTGATTGTTGCTATAATTGGTTGCTGCTATACTATTGATCACTGCTACTATTGATTGCTGATAATAATTGGTAATAGTTTGATATATACATTCACTTTATTAATCATAGGTATAATTGCTAATGATTTTTGTGGCAACAAAGTAGAGAAATTTAGAGGATGATGCCTCCGTATGTATTATGGAATCCTACGGACCCATGGTCTCCATCTCTATACACCCACGGGCCACATAAGCCTTTAGGTCATGACAAGGCCAGGTTAAAATCTACAGAGCGCTGTAATTAACCCATGACAGAGCAGCGCTGGATGATTCACCTACATGACCTCTGAAATTTGTCATTATCTTCATAGTGTTGAAAACTAACATATCAATTCAGTAGTTATAATAGGTTCTGATTTCCATTAGAACTAGGACATGGATGTTGGAGGAGCTGAAGGAACGCTGAAGGTGGAAAAATAGTATTTTCGGATTCTAAGACTTTAGATTTTTTCCCTCAAAAATATAAGAAATGGTGCTCTACTTTTAAACTACAATTTATTTTAAAAGTATTTATGGAGAAATCTATCACAATTGTTTGCACAAAATAGCTAATAGACACCACCTACCTTCAAACAAGACATTGGTTTCTTTTTTTCTTCTTTAAAGTTTTTAAAATTAAAAGTTTCTTAGTATCACACTGATGTAGCTAGCTGCCTCTCTCATTTTCAGATTTCAGATTTTCAGATTCAATACAACACTCAGGAACTCAGTTCATTTTACTGACCAAAGTACATAAGAAGCAGCATCCCAACACTTTGTGAAAGGAGAACCCAAGTGTATTCTAACTGAGTACCAGTCTGGAGAAGTGAAAGATTAGGTCTCCAAAGCAAGCTAAAGGAAACTAGAGGCAAAGGCAGCATTCTGCCTTTACCTCCTGCTGAAGGTAGCGCCTCAATGTAATCTCATGATTCTACTCTTCTTTAACCAAGACTTGGAGATGTTACTTGTGCGGGCTATGTCTCAGAGGGGACAGCAGTGTTTTGTCACTTGCTTTTTTCTCCATTTGTAAACCTGTGGCCAGCACTAGTGATCAGCCATGTGCTTATTGCTTTATGTGTTTTAGAAAACCTAGCTGACTATTTGCACAGTAAACATCAGGGAACTGGAAATGGCTAATTAAATTTGAAGGCATGACTGAGTTTTTATTTTTTCAGGCTGTCACACCATCTTGGCGAAAATACTTTGTGCATATACCACCCCGGTTTTTTGTGAGTTATACCTACATTATAATGCTATATGGTAACTAGCAATATATCATCTGTTTATGTTGATTTCCTGTTATTTGGATGTGATTTTCAGGAAGTAAGGTGAAGTCAGCCATCTGGATCTAATAACTGTGGTTCATTATGCCAAAAAAAATAATATGAAAATAAAATATCCTGAAAGAAATCCATCTCTGTATAGGTAAACCCTGGGTTTGAAACATGATTATGTGTATCTACAATCCATTCTTCATTCTCTGTTGTCATTGTGTCAGTAAATATTGGATACTTGCACTTTTTTGTATCATAGTCACTAGTTAGGACATCTGTATTTTATGATCATTGGAATTACAGATATTACTCCTGGGATTTGTGATTTTTTTACTGTTGACTTCACTGACATCAGGATCTGTGCCACAAAGACATGTTTTTTTCTGTATTCCTAAGAATAAAAGCTTTTCTATGATATTTTTTTATCTTTGTTAAATCATCATGACCTTATGCCAGAGCAGTTTATTGAAATGCCAATATCAATTCACAAAAACTATTTTCCCCCTCATTTATTTTTTTCTAATGAGTTGTCTTTATTCTGGCATTCTTTTGTTGTTCATTATAACTTTGAAATGTGTGGGTTTATGAACAGCATGTTTGGTTTTTTTTTCATTAGTTATGTCCATTTCAATCAACATTTTAACTCACAATCATTGTTCAAGTACAGTGAGGTGGAGAAACAGATAGAAATGGAGAGAGAGAAATAAAGGGAGAAATAGATAGAAGGGGATAAGAAATAACAGAAACGTAGAGTCTGTTTTGTTTTTTTTAACACCTGTTTTAGCTTGTACCACAGCAGACTTTGCAGAAATGCAAAAATTAAAAACCTGTCTTTCCTTTCTTCGGTTACTATGTTTGTGAGTTAAAAGAGTTCTAGATATGGAAATATTTTATTCTGTGAATCTGAACTCTTATGTCTTTGAATTATAGTTGCTCACTAACAGAACACAGTTTCCTTTTTGTAAGGAACACATTACTACTGATGTTGAAGAGTTTTTTGATTACGCATAATGTTAGAAAAAGCTGTCATAATTACTATCATAGTACTTAGGCTACACCATCTGCTACACAACAGGAATGTTCAAATCCAAATGTATTTTATCAGTTTATATTTTCTTTATAAGACTACTAACTCAGTCAAATTATTTAAATGCTTCACTTGCTAACTAGAAAATTCTGACTTAAACCTAAAATGAAAAATTTTGAAGTTTATTAAATTTGAAAGAATTTAGTTTTGTTTCTTTTTAGTGTGCCCTATTGTTTAAATAGTTTCAGTGTATGTAACCAAATGACATCTACACATATGTACATTCGAACAATACAACCTAAAAAGTTAAAGCTGTAAATATCTAACTATACCTATAATAAGATTTTTAGTTATTATTATTTTGATAAGGATTGGCATCTGAAAGCTTAATGTAATTGTACAAAATCACAGAGAAGTAATAGATGGATTATTTTTGCAGCTTAAGTAAAATTCTTTTGTTTTAAAGCAGAAATATAAAGTAAATATTTTTCACTTTTCCCTATCAAATTGGAGGAAACCTCTCTGAAATGTCTAGAGTATTATTTTTTGCGATGAAGGTTTGAGTTTGAAAGCATTCCCTTTTTGCTCACCACAAAGTACCCCAGTAAAAAGTGATTTTCTTATGAGCTGGCAAGCATTCACACAGAATTTAAGTTCAGCCAGGTCCTGAGCAAACAAAAAACTGTTGTGGTAAAATAAAAAGTTTCTGGAGATTTATACACTGATGAAAATATGCACATACTTCTGGAAATTTAGCTCATTCTCCAGAAAACGATGACAATCAGTACTTCTCAGTCTTCTACATGTTCTCTCAAGTTCCATTCCAAAGCATATTTAGAGAATGTTTTCCTTCTTTCTCACTAGATATTTGTTTCTAGAACACACATGAAAAAAATTATATCCCTAAACATACCCATTTACTACAAGGTTAGATATCCTAGAGTATCATAAGCTGTGGCTTTACTAGCAAGTAAGGCAGCATAATAGAAAAGACTCTGCTGACTCAGATCAGGCCCAGTCAGCGTGGGTTTATGAAAGGCAGGTCCTGCTTGACTGACCTGATCTCCTTCTATAACAAGGTCACCTGCTTAGTGAATGAGGGAAAGGCTGTGGATGTTATCTACCTTGACTCTAGTAAAGCCTTTGACACCATTTCCCACAGCATTCTCATGGAGAAACTGGATGCTCATGGCTTAGATGGGCATACACTGGGTAAAAAACTGTCTGGATGGACAGGNTGGCATAAAAGAGCCTGGGGGTGTTGTTCAACAGCCAGCTGAATATGAGTCAGCAGTGTGCCCAGGTGGCCAAAGCAGCCAACAGCATCCTAGCCTATGTCGGGAACAGTGTGGTGAGTAGGACTAGGGAAGTGATCATCCCCCAGTACTCAGCACTGGTGAGGCACCACCTCGAATACTGTGTTCAGTTTTTGGCCTCTTACTACAATAAAGACATTGAGGTGCTGAAGCATGTCCAAAGAAGGGCAACAAAACTGGTGAAGGGTCTAGAGAACAAGTCTTATGAGGAGCGACTGAGGGAACTCGGGTTGTTTAGTCTGGAGAAAAGGAGGCTGAGGAGAGATCTGATCACTCCCTATGACTATCTGAAAGGAGGTTGTGGACTGGTAGGTGTCGGTCTCTTTTCCCAAGTAGTGAGTGAGGAAAAGAGAGAAAAAGGCCTCAAAAAAAGAAGAAAAAAAAAAGAAGTTGCACCAGGGGAGGTTTAGACTGGATATTAGTAAAAATTTATTCACTGAAAGGGTTATTAAGGGTTATTAACAGGCTGCCCAGGGAAGTGGTTGAGGCACCATCCCTGGAGGTATTTAAAAGACATGTACGTGTATTGTTTAGGGACATAGTTCAGTGATGGACTTAGTCGTGTTAGGTTAACAGTTGGACTCAATGATCTTAAGGGTCCTTTCCAACCTAAATGATGCTATGATTCTATGATTTTATGAGTGAAACAATACTGAGAACCTGACATTTACACTGTATCGTTTGCAGGGGACTGACTTACCGAAGTCTAAATCTTTCCAAAGAAAACATCTCCACAGGGCTGGGTGGTAAAAGTGACAAAAATAACAGCAGACACCCCCCCTTCTGGGACAACCCCTGAATGTTATGTACGATACCCAAGAACATCTAAAACACACCTGTTTAGGCAACTGAATCACTCTCTCAAAATATTTGAGATTTTTTTCATAGATCAGTATATCACTTGCATTTCTCATTTCTGTTGATTGACATAGCTGTCAAAAGGGAATGTTACAGAACTTTTTCAGTTTCTGTCATTGGATCATTTTTGTAGCCCTACAGTTTATTAACACTAATGTGATTATATGGGTCATATAAATGCATATATAGATGAGATATAGACGTCTATAGATATACATATATATGCAAGGTTGGTTTTGCTTGTTTGCTTGTTTCTGTTTTCCTATATTTGTCTTGTGCCAACACTGAAATTACACTTTAATCCCAGTCTACAGGCTGCATTTTCTGTAACTGTCAATGTTGAAAATGCTTTTCAGACTGTCATATCAAAACCACTTTATTAGGAAAAGTTTTCTCAAACAACTGCAATAAGGAAATCATCCGATGGCTTTGTAACTGCTGTCCTTAGACACTACCTTAAAAAATTCATACTTATTACTCACCACCTCTTGATGAAGATTCTTATATAAGTTCATAGCATGTCTTTTTCTGCAGTGTTGTCTTTACCGTCCATTTTGAAGCTTTTTAAATATCTTTGAGATATTTGGAAGTATCACAATATTCCTTAAACACAAAATTTCCAAACCTTTTAAGATTTCTTCTTTGTTTTTGTCTTAGTATGTAACCGTTTGCTCTTTTTCTTCTTTTTTTTTTTTTTTTTCTTCATGCTGGGATGTGTCCAGAATCTTGCTCTTGTTGGTGCTCCATAAGCAAGAAGTAAATTACAGAGTTTTTTCATATAATGTGAAATGGGATTACTGTGACCAAAGGTAAACATGCATATTTGAACTTTTCACTGCAGCTTCCTTTGTAGATAACATAGAAGAAACAGAACAACAGTTTATCTGATTGTGAGACGTATTTAAAAGTAGGTCAAACTCATTTAACAAATTTATTTCTCTCTACCGAATATAAACAGGATATAAACTGAGAAGCTTAAAGTACATATCAACATTATGTTGGTAAAATGCAGTTATTGTGGAAAAATACAATAAAAAAAGCTGGATTCTGAAAATGGGACTGAAAAATCACAATAGTGAAAGTGGAGAGAAAAACATTTCTTCTCCGATTTTCACTCTTCTGTGTTATATCTAAATTACATATTTTATCATCTTAGCAAATCTAAAAAAAAGAACCCCAAAAACCAGAAAGGCCAGAAAACAGACAATGTTGGATTTCCTAGGACATATATGAGCATTTTTAATGGCAGACCCACAGATAAACTAATAATTGATTACATTTTAGTCTTTTTAATTAACTTGGAAAATTCCAGTAGGGAATTTGGTGGTTGTACCAAGTTAAAAGTTTTGGGTTTTTTTTCTGATTGCCCTTTGTTTGGACAGAATTCTTCTTTCGTTTCTTTTATTTTTTCTGAGTCCCAATGAACTAATAAAGAATGTTTTTAATCTATCAAAGAAAACAGGGCGAAATAAACATACACTTATAGATAACAGTTTGGGTAGCACATTAAATGCCTAAGCTTTGGGGGGAAAAAAACATAAGTTACTTAGCGCTCTAATACGGGTTTTGCTTATTATGTTATGATAGAATCATAGAACCATGGAATTGTTTGGGTTGGAAGGGACCTTTAAAGGTCATCTTGTCTAATACCCCTGCAATAAGCAGAGACATCTTTCACTAGATCAGGTTGCTCACAGCCCCATCCAACCCGACTTTGAATATTTTCTAGGATGGGGCACCTATGACCTCTCTGAGAAACTTGCTCCAGTGTTTCACCACCCTCATGGTAAAAATATGTCTTCCTTATGAGTTTGGAAAGTCACCTCTAAATTAATTGGAACCTTTACTGAAAAATAAGTTGATAGTATATGATGATAACTTTATGGCAGAGTGTCCGCCTTATCTTTTGTGACAACATAGCATGAATAAAAATGTATTTTCTATTATGAGAGTCACCATCAATCCACCTATTAACTTTCTTCACAAGGAAGTTATGGCAAATAGTAGTGAATTAACCATTTGTGAAAATTATTTTAGTGCTAGAGTTAGCAAACGGCTCATTGACATGAGTTTTCCATGCTTGTCACATCTTTACTGGTTCATTAACTTAATTTTTTCTTCAGTTTTATGGGAATACACAAAGCAAAATCAGACTAAAACGCAAAATTCACTGTAGCAATGCTACCCAGACTACAAGACTACTGACTCTGAATAAATGTTTGTTACTAGTCAGACGCTGAATATTCAAGGAATATGCTGGAAGCAAAAATCAAGCCTGAAGCAATCAAAATTTCTCATTTGGATAAAACTATTATGCTTTTGAATGTAGAGATGAATCAATACAAAAATGCATTATAGAGTCTGATTTTTCTATTAATTTTAGTAGTAGCAAGATCTGGGTTTGTAAGTAAAAAATATTCTGAAAACATCAGGTCAAGTCCATGGTTCACTTTATGCTATGATTCCACAGTACTGCAACCCTCAAATTGCTGCTGTTGTACACTGTGTACTTTGCTGTTTTCTTTTGTTCCATGTTAGTACAGTTGCAAGGCCAAAGGGGTCTTAATGAATGACAAAGGTGCATAGATGATAAAAATTATTAACTATAGTAAAATTCAAATCTCATTTCCAAATAATGTGAAGGCCTAATGAAGGCTACCATTTTTAAATCTTGCCATTATTTTCACAGTGTAATGGTACATTATTGTACAAAGGTTTTTTCTGCTTTTAGTTTCTGTTTATAGTAAAACAGCTAGGATACTGCTGGTTATTTTTTATATAGTACTCTTCATAATTTCATTATCTCACCAAAGTAAAATAATTTATCTTAAATATTAAATCAAACTAAAGCTTTTCAAAAGCCTTGCTGCACAAGACACTGAGTGACTACACATGACAAACTTTTAACAGTTTTCTTATGGCTAAGAGGATATTAGCTTCTCTAGAGACTCTCAGCATCTGAGGGATTTAAATATTTCTGAGGTTTCAGATATTCACATATGAAAGGCAAAGGAAGAAGTTGCACATGTAATCGTTGTATAACCCTCTGGGTAGTTTGCAAACTATTTCCTCTGTGCAGGACAGAGAGGATGTTTATCTGTTACAAACATCAACTTCAAGCTACAGAGGGGTTTTTTGTTTCTGAACAAGATGGCAGCTGTCATAATAACCCATTTCATGAATCCATTACCTGAATTGTTATAAAAAGGATGTTCTCCACAACTTGTCAATACTTTTAATAGTAAGGAATAAATCTTCTCAATAGTGTTCTTATTAGGGAGCTTGGTTTATGAGTTGTAAATCTTATTTGACATCTAGCAAGGTAATCAGACTGCTAGTACATTAAAAAATTTTCAATATAAAATTTACTAGAATGAGAAATCTCATTTTAGACATTGTATTGATCATTTCTTTAAGCTGAAAATTAAATCTCAACAGGAGGTGGAAATTTGTTATGTCCTCCCACACCAAGGGAGTGTACTAAAGGTTTCAAAAAGTACAAAACACTCATAAGCAATAAAACAAAAAAAATAAAAATGCATAGAGGATAACCTATTTTTATTACAAGATGTCTATGGTATCATAACTGAGAAATACAATTTTATAGTACTAAAGTGCAACAAAATAGTTACTTTCTTCAAGCAAAATTTTATTGTACAGAACATTTAAAAAAAATCCAAAGGGGTTCTTCCTTTGCAACCTCAGTCAGTTGTTTCAGTCAAAGGGTTTACCAAACTGACAATGTTTTTCTTATGTTAAATTAACCAGAACCATAATAGAATTCCATGCAGTCTAGCATTTACAATGTATGGAGCAGAATATAGGCACACTACTTTTTTTCAGCAGAGGATCCTACAAATTTAGAGGTACTGACACATGACCCACTCGCTTGAATCAATTTAATTCTACATAAATTGAGATATTTACTTCACAGATTGAGGTCGCACCTACAATTAAAGTGTTGAGAATTTTCAGGACAGTGATACAGTTTCTACAGTAAATACCTCAATCTGTCATGCAGGATTAATTATAGATGCTCAAAGTGATGTCAGATACCTTCTCCAATGTGATGCTTGGAGTACAAGGTTTGGTCATTATGCAGATGTCCCAGATGTCTAATTTCTCTTTATACACAACGATGTACACTTAGCTCTATGCACTTCATCTTTGTGATGTGTTTTCTTCATGTCTCATTTGCATATCTAGACACCCTTGTGTCACTCTTACATGACATTACTAAAAACATTTCTTAATGAAATTTGGAAGCCAAGACACTTCTACATCCCAATGAATGTCAAGACAAGAACTGCTGAGCTGTAAATACCTTTTCCCCAGGTCCCTTTTTCACAGTTAATACCAAGAAGACAGCACAATCGCCAATGCATATTTCCTCTCTCTTGCCATCATTCTAAAATTTTAATTGTTTTGTTGTTGTTATGTCTCAGTATTCCCATCTCCTCTACCATGCTAATACTCTGTGCTTCTCTAAAGCTTACATAATTTTTGTTACTGTTTTCTTTTCTGTTTCTTTTCCCTGGCACCTGTTTTGACTCAAAAGATAAAATAAAAATATTTTGTGTATTTGTACAAGTAGTGGAACTTAAATCTCATCTTACGACATTCACTTCAGAGATGTTCAAGTGGGATACTAATGGTAAGTGCAAGACACAAAGCAGTTTGCAGTATGCAGATGGTAGAAAAGTTACTACTGAACCATGACTGGTCTTCACAGAGGTTTAGTTGAAAAAGTTTTCATGCATGTATATGGAGAATTTATCCTTAAGTACACCATTAAACATCTAAAGATAACTATCTGTTGGATGCTGATGTAACACAAATGTCACAAGTGACTGGAGGGCATATAGACCTTGTCAGAATTTCTCTCCATCGGTGCAAAGGTAGACTAACAAATGTCTCCCATTCCCCCATTCCCAATACAATAAACTCTTAAAGAAAAATGATTCTAGAAAACATTTGAACGTAAGAAGCATGAAGTCATTTAACATTCAGGAAAAATGTGAAAAAAACCCCCAAAACCTCAGTAGAACAAATCTACAGTTCAAAAGTTTTTAAGAAGAAATCTCTTGAGCAGTGCAGCCACTTAAGTCATATACATTCCCACTTCACTTTCTTTCACTATACATGAGCAAGCTAACAATGTTTACCAGTACCTGAAAAGGCTTCCCTCTTCTGAGTTATAATTCTTAGACATGTCTCAGTTTCAGCTGAAACAGCTGTTCTATGTCTCATACACTAAAACGACCCATTTATAATCACAACATACTTTTCTGTGAGTCAATAAGAACTTTTCAGGGCTCCAGACTTCTGCCATATTATTCATATTAGCTCATCAGAAAATCACTGCAACCTGCTTAGGCTGTGCTTAGTAAGGACTTCTTGGGGATGAACATCAGCTGTACATAGCAGATGGTCTTAGCACTTCACCAAATCATCAGCAATCCTCCTGGTCCTGGCAGATTTCTTGATGTCATTGTTTAGGCTCGGATGGTCACTAAATGAACAACAGATGCTCTCTTTAACCTCTCTCCCTTCCCAGAAGAGAAGGGAGAAAGAATAAGAGAGAGAGAGAGAGACTTATGGGTTGAAAAGAAAGTGATCTACTTTAATTAAATAGTAATAATAAAAAGGACATATAATAATATTAACAAGAAAATAATGAAATATATACAATCTATACAAAGCCAATATTGAGCTCACATGTTGATGATCACGTCACCATCAGGCACTGGGAAAGTCTCAGACAGGACTCAACAACTAATGGGAACTGGATTCTGGAACTGGATTCAGGAATACATAGATTGGGACAAAAGGCAGATGAACAGAGTCCTCCTCAGATGCCGGCCATTGAAGAAAGAGGGCTGACCCTTTGATCCCTCAGCTTTTATACTGAGCATGACGGGATGGAATACCCTGTTGGTCAGTTTTGGGTCACCTGCCCTGTCCACTCCTCCCCATAACTGTGACCCCTCTACACTTTTCTGCTTCTGACCCTCCTAAAAGGGCATATAACAAAGTTAGCTGACCTTTGTTGTTATAGCAATAAGTATAACAAGAGCTTCTCTGCATACCATTTCTTGGCATTATGTGTAAACATCAGACATTATCTGCTAGAAGTACTGTTTGAAAAATATGCCATTAATTTCAGTCAGTGCCGTTAGTTAGAAGAGACATAACTGAAAAGTAAAATTAGTGGAAAGAAAATTGACTCTGTTTTAACCTCAAACCAGGACATTTGACAAGAGATTTGGAACTATGTGTACCTGTGAGCAATCAATGGACTTGTTTTCCCCTTCCTAAAGTGGAAAAGTATCAGCTTTAAACATGTCCAGACATCTGGTTTAATTGTAAGTATGTTTACAGATAGTGCCCAAATGTATTTTGTAATTAAATGCACATATATGATTAGCTGAAACCCAGTAGAGTCATTAACCAATGGGACATAGTTCTGGTTTTTTATTGTTTATATAAACTTCTAAGTGAGTTAAGATCAAGATTTACCTACGAATATAATGAAATAATCTATGAAAGAAAACATCATCTGACAGTGTTCTTGAACCAACTCAACCAGTCCTTATTGAAGTAGTATTTAAGGATCACTTAGAAATGTACTGTCTAAAAATATATGAATATAGCAAAAGGAAGAATTACATCTTGAGTTCTCAAGGAAAATTTAGTCCTGTGAAAACCTTGACAGAATACAATCTGCATTATTTGAGCTTCATTTGGGAAGAGTTACATACTCAAAATATTTACTGAGTTGTAATTTCGTAGCACCGTTCAAAAACTTGTTCTATGTATGAGAAACACTGTGGTCATGAATATTAAACAATAATTAATGTCAACATGTTTTAAAGAGAAGTAAAGGATATGCTGACACACAGGAACTCATTTCTCATATCATTGTACTGAAGAGTTGACACATGCACTCTGAAAATGTCCAAAATTTTGTCTTCAGTGTATACAAGTTTCTGTATTCTGTGTATGATGTATAAAATCTCATAGCTACTTCTGATATTTACATGCCCAGCTCTTTTAAAAATAAGCTGAAACCACACCCTTCTATTTTAATTAAATTCAATCTTTAGGAACAATAATCAGCTAATCCCTCTATTATTTTTTTTTTCAACCCTTTTTGTCTCTTAGCATTATTTACTGCATTGACTTCTTTCCATCTCCACGCAACTTCCAGATTTTTTTCTCTGCAAATATTTTATATATGTTATTTAAAACTGTATATAAATAATATAAAACTCAGAAATATTATTGAAAGAAGGGAGAGATAACTCGTAATTTTAATTTCTTCCTGAACCATAAGATAGCACAATAACTGAAGTAGGATATTTCCTTCTATTTTCTTTTGAATCTATAATGCAGGAACTGAGAGCTCAATAGAAGCACGTCTTCAACAATGTCCTGAAATAAAGCAAAAAGGTCTGCTCTGAACCTGCCTAGTTGCTCAGTTTCCCAAGGGATTGCAATGCCATATACAGAAGACAACGAAAAATTATAAATTTACACTTATATAAATTTATAAGCCTTCACTAGGATTTAGAAAGGTTTAATGAATTCCTTTTACAACTCATTCATAAGTTTGTGCAGTGTGACTCTTGTCACTAAAAGTTGTAATTGCCGAAGTTGCAGTTTCCTATGCTCACATTGCCGAGATTCATCATGTTTGTATTTAGAATGAGTATTTCCTCCTTCCTTCACTGACTGGTTCAGTATTTGTATCCTGGTCCAGTGCTGCCAAAATAAAATTAGTCTTAAAAGGATTTCCACAAAGTCAATTTTTTTTTTTTTACTTATTTGGTGTATCAAAGGTTGTCCATGTTTCACGCTGTCAAATGACACATAACACCCTAACACATGCTTGCTTTTTGTATCTTGAGGAAAGATTTAACGCCAGTACATGAAAGGGTTTCCTAGTTGCATCTTGATTCTAGGTCACTGGAAAGTGTTTGATCTTTGATGCTGGTGATTTTACAGAATTTCTGTAACTGCAGCTATTTGTACAATATTTGCTGATAAAATGATTAACAATACTGGAAGTCAGATCTGCAATAGTGTTCAACTTCAAAATACATCTAGTTTTTATTATTATAGTGAGGTAGATGTTACAGCAACCAAATGAGCAAGAACGCAATGCAAACAGATTGTGCGTGATACTGTTTCAAAATTAAGAATTCAAGATTGCCTTTTTTCAGCTATTACTAGCTAGCTTTACTCAGACTTTTGTCTTACAGGGGTGTTGTTCAAATTCTGGGAATGCTCAAGAGTTCTCTCCAGTGTGGTCTGATGGTGCTTAATAAATTAATATATATTTAAATCTCATAGCACACGAATTTACTGTGAGCTGTCTCTCTGCCTGCTGTTTTTTCAAACTAGATGTCAGATATAAACATGTATGATAGACAATGAACAAGATGCTGATGCTTTAAATACGGAAAAGTACTGCCACATGAACAAAGCCTTCAGGGAAACCATCACTGAGTTTGTCAAAGAGTTGGTTTTGTTGCCAAGATACCTACTCCGGCTTCTCTATTACTGAGAATCATACTGTCAAAGCAAGGGAAAATTCACATTGTTCGAAATGTCAAGCAAAACGCTTTTCCACCAGACAGTTTATGCTTGGATAAAACTTCAGTAAATAAAACTCCTTACTGACTTCTGCTTGTTAGCTTCTATATACATAGTCAATGCTAGAACCTGTCTACAGGAACTGTGCGAAGATATAAAAGAGTCTAATTTTTTCCCACTGGGAATACTTACTAATACTAAGACTTACTATTACTTCCCAATATCCATCTTAAACCTGCTCCGGTGCAACTTGAGGCCATTTCCTCTCGTCCTATTGCATGTTACTTGGAAGAAGAGACCAAACCCAACAGATTTAATTCTAACTGAGCTTGAGAAAAGCTAAAGCTCAGGTAGAATTAGATCTAGCCAAGGAGATCAAGGGAAACAGCAAAAATTTCTGTACATTAATGGTAAGAAGAAGACTAGGGAAGGTGTGGGCCCCCTCAGAAAGGAAACGAGGGAGCTGGTGACAAGTGATATGGAGAAGGCCGAGGTTCTCGGCGACTTCTTTTCCTCAGTCTTCACTGGCAAGGGCTCCAGCCACACTCCCAGAGTCACAGAAGACAATGGCAGGGGTTGGACAGAACTGCCCATTGTAAGTGAAGATCAGGTTCGTGGCCATCTGATGAACCTGAAAGCGAACAAGTCCATGGGACCTGATGGGATACACCCACGGGTACTGGAGGAACTGGCGGATGAGGTTGCTAAACCATTCTCTATTATATTCCAAAAGTCATGGCAGTCTGGTGAGGTCCCCACTGACTGGAAAAGGGGAAACATAATCCCCATTTTCAAAAAGGGCAAGAAGGAGGAACCAGGGAACTATAGGCCAGTCAGTCTCACCTCCGTGCCTGGTAAGATTATGGAGCAGATCCTCCTGGAGGCAC
>VWZL01000985.1:28809-41579 GCA_013396915.1 Stercorarius parasiticus
CCCCAGAAATGAGCAAGCCACAGCATATGCTGCTATTTGGTCATAGAAATAGATAAAATATATGTGTAAAAAATAAGTATTTCATAACAAAGGGGAAGGGACACTGAATACAGAAGAAAGAAATAAGTGGCAAATGTTCTGTAAGAAATCAGGTTATATCGCTGCCATTATTCAGGTTTTAGGAGTCCCACTACTCACAGAGTAACTTGCTTATACAATAATCAAATAAGAGGATCTTTATGTATATGAAGTCATCTTCTTTATTCTCTTAGGTTAAACTGTATTTGTCTTTTCTTATATGGGACTCTGCATGTCTAATATCTAATATTTTTGAGTGTCCTTTTGTTTCTCAGATAAGGGGAAAAAAAAGGGTACTCTAATTTTTTTCAGTTTTCTCTCATTTTGCTTACTGAGTAAGCACAAAGTAATATTGTTATCTCTAAGAAATATGTTTAATTTTTTCTTTTGTAATTTTAGCTTTGCTGAAATTCCAGATTTCATATTCTTTGTACAAGATAACATTAAGACACGTTCAGCAACAGTCTTCTTTATCCCTTGTCACTGTGGGGGAAGGATCATCAAACAACATGGCACTGTTAAGCTTGATTTATGAAGTGGGACAAGTAGGAGATGCTTAGTGTCAGAAAGGCTTCGCACATGCACTGTCATACACACACGTACACACACACACACACACACAAACACCACATTCCAATTAATTAAGACCTGCCCGAGTAACCACACGAGTAAGTCAGCATGGCCCAGCCTGGAAAAACACAACATCCAGTCCCTCCAGTGTCCATGTCAGGATCTCTCACTGACTCTTCAAGACCTCTGTTCTATAAGCTTTGGTTGGCTGTGTGACGATGTTCCACCAGTCTCTATGACTGAGTGGGTTTATATCCAGGTGTTGGTACAGGTTGTCAGCAAAATCAGTTCACAGTGATGTCATGGTATATCTTTCCTTCCAAGTAAGGTCCTGAAGCTTCTAGGACAAGCCTTTAGTGAAGATGCTATAGCTATAACTCAGTGATAGTTTGAGGAATTCACCCTGTTCTGGAAACTGTTTTACCTTTCCAAACTGATGTCAAGATTAAGACAGGTTTTCTCACTCAGTTTTGCACTAAGCCATTAGGCCCGTGCACACAACTTTGATGAAGGTTCATTTTCACGTTATTATTTTAGTCGTACCTTTGGTAGAGCTTTTGCAGAACTACCTATAAACATAGCAATATTTGTTTTAAGATTCTGCAGAAATCATGTACATTTTATAGTTTAATCATGGATACATTGACATCTTGTGACAAGCTAATGCACGTATTCTTTACACCATTGTATCAGGACTTGAGTATTTCAATATTTCAAGAAATATATGTTTATAATGTTTATACAGGTGGTTGGTTTTTTTTTTTATCAGACTATATTGTCACTTGTCTCAGAGAAGATCTATAGAAACACAGCTTTGGATGAATAGTATTTTTTGCTTCTGTTTCTACCACACTGAAGTTCAGATACTTCACATTGATACCAATACAGACATTTGTAAAAAGAAAAAGGAAAGGAAAATTACAAAGAATTCTTTCTCCTTATGGGAGAGACATCTTCCAGAAATTGTGAGTGTCCTCACAGATATTATTGAGAAAATGAGATACATCTTTAAACAACTTTTTAGTTATCTATAGGTTTTTTTTAAATGTTATCCATAAGGCTAGAAATAATGAGCCAACAAAAAACTTCAGAAGTAGTTCTCCCAGAGCAGTTGTCTATTTGACCAAAATAAATACTTCATTGAGACAATATCTAAATTGAGCAGTTCTTTAACAAGGGAAATAAAAAAACAAAACAAAACAAAACAAAACAAAAAAACCCCACAACAAAAAAAATACCAACACACAGCTTGATTATTCAGGACAGAATGAATGGGACCCAACTCACTTAAAATCAGACATCTATATCTGAGCTAGCCACTCTGGGAAGGATTCAATTGCCTTAACATAAATATTTAATGTCATTTTTAACTATCTGCAATATTTCCCCTGGCTTCCATCATGACTTCAGCTGACCTCATCATTAAGAGCCATACCTACCACCCCCACGAAGGCATTTCAGGTGCCCCAAGCATCTATACTGGCTATAGACTCCAAAGCTTAGGAAGCATCCTGACCCCTATTTTATTTTGATAGCCACCAGAAAGTAATGTTCATTTTAGAGGGATAGTGCTTCTGATTTATTTATATGTCTGTTTGAGGAGGATAGGAATAGGAGTGCCAATTTCTCTTCACTGATTATAAGTCTAGACAATTACCCCACATGTAAATGTTTATCTTAGAGCTCACTCAGGTAGTATTCAATCTGATAACAAGATTCCTAGATTTAGTTATCTATGTGCAAATCAGGCCTCTAAACTCCTGTTATAGTTAACAGAGATTGAATAAAGATAGAAACAAACTAGGGACGGACTCAATTTCTTATCTACTAAGAGCTTCTTTTGTCTGACTGAACATAAGTGTCTAGTGCCATTTCCATGGCCTCAAACCATCAGTCCAGCTCTCCTGTTTCCTGTGCTATATGCAATTGCTCCATGACAATGTCTCTGTGTCTCATATAAAACCAGGCATCCATACTAAGACAACTGAGTTGAGTCAAAGTCAATTTTTGGAATTGTCTCTTCATTTGTACTGTGTGATTGTACCTACCTAGCTGGTATTGTTCGCTGTTTTACTATCAAAATAAGTTCTGTTAGGGTGCTTACCCAGAGAGGAAGAAATGGGGGTATGTATGTCTCACCCACAGAGGAAGAAGCAGCACTGAAGGACATCCTCTGTTATCTGACAATCCAAATGCCTAATTTCTTTCTGGTTCACCTTCTCAGCTTGAATCTGGATGTCCTCTGTGAACACTATCCCAAAGGCAAGACTGACAATAATGGGAAGAAAAGGCTGTGCCCTGATCCAGGCACCTCTATTGCCTTGTGCTTTGGAACATTATCCTTGCAAGGTTGATGTGGATGTTCACATGAAGAGGAAATGAAAGCATATTGGAGAGCAGCACCTGGCTTTAAAATAACACCTTTTTCATTCACTATATGGTATCTATTATAAATAGATAAAATTAGTTATAGGAGGAATTTATAATGTTTCTGAGTATTTTGTTCTACTATTCTAGTGGCCAGCATCTGCAGAGAAAAAAACAATATCTTAAAAAATGTACAGGTTGATTATCATGGTAGAAGAATATAATCGTAATAAAATGGCAATGGTCTCCCTAATTGCTGACACCAGGACAAATGAATCTCCTTAGTTCTGGTACTCAAATGTACACCCACTGCCCCCCACACATGACCACCACCATCTCTGTTCCCCAGATCTCTCCTGTAGCTGGCACAGACCTGTGGTCTCCCCTGTAGCTGACTCTCATACTCCCAGTCTTTCCAGCACTCTCTGGAAGCTAGATCCTAGACCTCTTATTCTAGTCACCAGTTACTTTTTGACTGCTCTGACTTGAATTTTGCTAGTGAATTGCTCATACATACATGCATACACACAGGATGTTCCCAAGGGAAACGTATGCACAGCATGGTTCATGCAGTTGCTGGTACACAGATGTATGGGCCTTTGTGACCCAAGGCCCCTTCTCCAGTTGCTGGCACTGAGACTTTCACAGATATGTGCACAGAATATAGAGCCCTATCACCCAGCAAAATAATTGGAAACGATGTTTAATTAGAAGACAGTACAGACTGCAGGGGAAAGAACCTACATAGTTGTTCCAAGGAGAAAAAAGTCTTCAAAATTTGATTTCTGCTGCAACAGGACACCTGAAAATCTTAAAAATTCATTCCCCAATCATTCATGTCCAAAAAGAAAATATACTATTTATAGGAATCTCTCTACTAGAGTGATAAACACTGAAGCTGTTTCCCAGGCTACAGCTTGCCATATTGATGTGACTAAGGAACAGATTATCAAAGTCTGATACAAGTCCCTCTGCAGTCAATGAAAAATCTTTCACCAACTTCAATGTATTTTGGATCAATGCTTAATTAAATCAGTTGCCTTTTCCAACTGAAAATAAGCTACATTATCTGAGGAACTTAAAATTTGAACTGATATGGAGTTTAAAAGGTTTTGATTACAACTGAAAAAAAAAGGAAAGGAGAATGCAACCTTTCCTCAGGCCAAGTGACTTGTCAGGATCTTTTTTCATTTGGATATTGGGATTTGCCATGGCTCTCCCAAAACTTATTACAAAATGACTGAATGATTTATTTGTTAGTCCTGCCATTGAAATATCATCACTCTAAGACTAACATAGCCATTTTCTTTTTTTGCATCAAATATATTAACAAAATGTCACTAACAATGGTGATAAATATCAACAGGAGAAACACAAAGCAAACATTAAGGTATATCGGTGAGGTACCGTTCCATTAAATTGTTTATATTTTATTCTCAAATACACAAAACAACCATGCTTTACAAAGAAGATCAAATGAGGTATTTCAAATTTCCACTTTATGATCTTTATGATCTTTGTTACAATATTTAGCCAGAAATGTCCAATGGGTTTCTTTCTTGTCCAGCTCTTCTTCAGCCAGAAAATGCAATACAAAATTGCGTGTCTCAATTACCTAAAAAGCAGAGGCAAAATTATGAAGAAGAAAAGCAAAACTGGAATAACAATATAATAGAAGGGAAGGGAAGGGAAGGGAAGGGAAGGGAAGGGAAGGGAAGGGAAGGGAAGGGAAGAAAACTTGTTTTGCCTTACTGCTTAAAAATAGGTCAGCAATCTTAGCGAGTGATTTCCTGAGTCATCCAAACATCTAAACTGTATCTTCCACTTATGACTATGAGTTGTAGTTGTGGTTTATGTCTCATCCCCTGGAAGATTTTCCAGGTCTATATGATATCATAAAAGCCATCCTTTGACCAATACAGCAGTAGTTTTTACTTTCCTTTCTTAAGTATGCATGAAAAAGAAACTCCGAATTCACTTCTAACAACTCCCAAGTTAAAACTCTGTCTGTCTTGTCTTCAAAAGAATTTCATGTCAACTTAATTTTAGCGATAATATTAGAAGGATATATATTACAAGTAGAGAAAGATAAGAAGGAGTAACTATAATCTAAAGCCTTTTTGCAGAAACATGTTATTACTGAGCTCTGACAAGGAACCTGAAGCTGTTAAAAGTCTATTCTTTGGTCTGTTAACATCCTTATTTAAGCATTGTTATGAAAAATTATTTGGGAGTGTTTCAAAAGCCAAGTATAGTTATTACGAGAGTTTTATTAATCAAGTAATCAGGTGTTATTTCTTTCCACTAACCATCAGTGAAAAAATATTTTAAAAGTAGATGTTACCCCCTCTTTTGCTGTCTCCCTACTTTAACAATTGCATGGAATAACATCCCTGTTATTCTAAAATTGGGAAATGACCACTAAAGGCATTTTTAAAATGGTGTTATTCTCAGATTTCACCTTAGTTTAGGTTCCTTTTTCTGTTTTTCAGGGATGTGTTTTGCTTATTATTGTACAATCTCCCATTTCAACCTTTTCTACCTTTTCTCCCTGGGAATGAAGAATGATCTCTAAATTCTTGGGAAATAAACACATTAATAATGATTCAGCATGAATGAATAAGAAAATACGAAGCTCATTCTACTGTTAGACAGTTACTATCTGTAACAATAGAACAGTTACTATCTGTAATTGCTGTTTCAGATTATGTCTGGAACTTTTCACATAATTTCCTTAAAGCTGCCTTAAATTATTTTCTTCCCTAATCCTTCAGAACAGCTGAATCTCTTTGGTACTAATGCTATTGATGGAAATGTCCAAATTTATCTCTGTAACTTTACGTGTTCTGTGCTTATTACATCTTTAAGAAGGCAGGTTAAAAAATAATCTTAAACTAATTTTAAAATCTTCTCAAAATTTTCCCTCTTACTTCCATACATTTTTATGAATAATGGCATAGTCTAAGCAAAAAATCTTAATTCTAACCAAATAACATGAAAGAGAATTTAGTCTTAAAGTCTACATGCTATTTAAATTTCAAAAAGTTCTCAGACATGTTTAAGGAAAAGACAGTCACACACATGGAAAGCCAAGTAATAATTTTTTTTGTTGCTGCAAAAAGCCAGGGAGTAAAATCTTGGTCCAGATGAAAGTAGTTATCAAACAAGAATGACATTGTCTTTTACCCGAGGAAAAAAAGCTAAAAGATAAGCCAGTTTTTCCCATCAGTGATGATAATGCAGCAGAATTCATGAATCCAGTTTAGAGGATTCTCGTTATATGTTCGTTTTAAGTAAGGCCAGGGTTAAAAACATGGCAAGTGTGCCTGAATTGAAAGTGATAATAGATCAGATCTTACTGACAACTGTGCAATAGTTTTAACTTCCACATCCTGGTAATCGTATTGTTTGTTTTCACAGCTCCCTGGCTGATAGAGTTTGAAAAGTAATCCACTTAGCCTGAGGTTGGCACGGGTGACCTCAAGTATTCAGATTTCTGTGCATACTGCTTCTTTACCTGAGAAACAGTGATTATGTATTTGAAAGGAAAGTGGTACTAGTTTCTTCCTAAATTAAACTTTGTACATGAATGACATTCACAAAAAATATGTGATTTTTCATTCAGGGTTATGTCACTCAATAGCTGGTTTTTGTTTTGTTTTGTTTTGTTTTGTTTTTTATTGTTTTCTCTTTTTATATTAATATTTTTTAGTCATTCAAATAAAACTGAGAAGTATGTATTAGCAATGACAAAGTGAGATCAGATGCCAGAAACTCTTTACTACCTGCCTCTACTCAGCTTTTACGTTTATCTCTCTCCTCTATCTTTAAAATAAATTTATTTAGGAGTAGACTTTTCTAATAAGTGGGCATATTTTGGGAGATCTATTGGTTTCTTCTACTCTTTAGTAGGGTTTTCTTGTTCCTGCTTACCACTTGTTTTCAGACAAAAGTGTAACTCACTCCCTGGTACTTAAGGTTCTATTACTGAGAGACAGAGAGGAGGAGACACAGAGACAGCTCGCCATCTCTCTAATCCCCTAAGCCATCTATTGCTTTTCCAATCCTCTCAGGAAATATATATTGCCCAAACCAGAACAGAGAAAAGACAGTATTCAGATGTATAGTTTCCTTTTTTTTTAGTGCTATGCTTGCACAATGCAATCGACAACGTAAAAAACAAGCCACCCCAAGCCCAGAAACCTCTGTGTGGGAATTTATTTTCTTAGAATTTGTCAGTTTCCATGAAATCTAATAAGGTTCTTATCTTCATTGGAAATTAATACCTTAACTGTACATTTCCTTCCCTTTGTGCTTTGTCTCCAACCAAGATTTGGTTGATTGATTGACTTCTCATCAATCACAGTCTGTTCTAGATTGAATGCTACTTAAAATACCAATTAAAGCTCCATCAGTCATGAGATATGAGGTTAAGAAATAGTTACATTTACCAATGAACTGAACCAGATTGTTACCATTGTTATCCTTTGCACAGTTAAAAAGGAAAAGGGAGAATTTCACAGTAAATTTACCATTCCTACATTTCTACTGCTACCAATTTCAGTTTGGTCAATGTTTTCTTTCTCTGCAGAAATTGTCTTTCTTGTGATATATTTGGCAAAGGCTCTGTTTGATTTGACTGTTTTTCAGTTAATTTTAGTGCAAGTGGGAGAGAACCTGTTTGTTGCCTATGTAAAAAAGGGACAGTCCAAGTAAGAGCAGTGACCCAGTACTGACCAAATTTGATTTGGTGGTGGGACCATACTTGGGGAGAAGAGCTGTAGAGAGAATTGCATTTGTGGGTGTTTAATTAATTTAACTATTAACTGAAAAACCTTAGACACTTGTAGAAAAGAAGGACATATATGGGGCAACAGACCGGTTCTCCAGTGTTCATGGGAAAAAAAATCAAACAGCATAATGTGCCACTTTATGTGCTTTTTTCTACGTAGCATGATTCTCCTGTTTCTGTTTTTCAGAATCAACATCTACTAATGGGAGAATTAAGTTTTTAATATATATAATTGATGGGTTTTGTTAGCATATCTAAAGAATTTTCCTTTTTCTGTAACTGAAGTTTAGATTTGTTATCTAAGATATTTGAGCTGTTCTAACTTTGGTGTAATAGAATTAGTATCCTTGATTGCATTCTTTTTTAGTTATTGTGGAACAGAGACATAGAGACATTTTGATAATTCTTTTTAGCAAGGGTCATAAGTACATTGTGTAGTAACGTAGCATTGAAATATTATAATAAAGGAAAAAGCAGACAGCTTGATCACATCAAATTCATTCATATATCTCAGTATTCATACATCAGATAGTGATAGAGTCATATTACAAAAATAGATGCTTTAATGTTCTATCACACAGTCTCTACATGTTCCATTTATAATTCATCTTAATAGATACTAATCTAACTTTTACTACAGTAGAAATAAGGGAAATAATAGGACCGAAAAAAATAAAATAGAGCATTAATGCTTTGACTATGAGACATGACTGATTTAAAATTAAAACAAGTTTGTTTTTTTTTTTTTTCTTTTTTGCGTGTGTGTACCTTCAGGAAGAAATATCACCTTCCTAAATAAAAGGTATCAAAACCAGTAGAAAGTCAAATGTGGCATAGTGTTAGCAGTTGGAAAAAATCATGGCTGATAAAATATCTTCCTGTAGCACAGGCAAAGTACATGCTCTCAAAACTTAGTGTGTGGCATCTTACACTACAGGATTAAGGTAATTAAAACCAAGCAAAAGCCATGAGAAAAATTGTTCTGAACTTTTTTGTCTTCATGAATTATAGGATCAGCAGCCAGTTTAATGAGTTTACTGCTACTTTTCTCTGAGGCAACAGCAGCATCCAGTGGCCAACTAGCTAGGCTCAGCCTAGCTGTGCTGCCTGTGGACTGCTGGTGTCTTTTTCTGTATTTTCAGCTTTTATCCAATTGTGAAAGGAGGAGACAGGATTCAAGGAGGCAATATCACCACCTTGCAGGTTTGGTATGTCTCTGCATAAATTCTATATAGATTTTAATTTTGCTTTCCTCTATGACATGTATAATATTGAAGGAGGTGGAAGAAGTCATTCAGGACAGCTTTATGACTTTTGAGTTTGCTTCATTAAGTGTCTGTTTATTGGCACAAGAACAAGTGAGCAGTGGGATATTCAGAACACTGTTTGATATACATAACCTGTGGGATATGTATGGTGTACATAGGTGTTGTATAAGATGCAGTCTTAATCTATTAGAGAACTGTCAGATGAACTGGAAATGCTATTTTAGGGATTATCAATACTGACTGTAAATAGAATTGCAATAGTCTCTGCACAACTTAAATGAGTTGAAGCTCTATTGTGTTTGGTCCTTTAAGTCTATTTTCAGGGTGGGGAGAAAGTTCTTGCCTCCACATGCTTAAAAAGAACTGCATAGAAAAAAATATGGATGTTAACTATGTACAAGACAGTCTGGGATTAAAGAACTCAGTTTGTGTTCCACAATGTTGTATTAAGAAGAGTCCTCCAGGCAAATGGAAGTAGATTAGAAAATATGTGATTGCTTTTCTTTGCCTTACAAGTATTTTATTTTCAGACTTTTTTTTTTTTCAACTTTATACATATAGCGTCTATGGGCTGCATACCTTCTCTCTAACATGTAGCCATCCATAGTATATTTTTGGAGATGTCTTGGAAAAATTGTCTTCACAAGTCAAAGACACAGCTTTTGCAGATTGTGTTTGATTCATTGGCTTAAGCAGTATGGCAATGACAGAGTATATGTTTTATACTTATGAAAGCAGCATTCTTACACACACAGAAGAAGGATATGGTAGGTTTGAATTCTAGTTCAAGAAAGATACAAATAAAAACTGTGTGATTATTTACTGACAATATTGTGTATGCATTCTTGTCTGTGAACTATATTATAATATCTTTTGTATAGCATTCAAAGATGAAACAGTTTAGTGAAGGGCCATGAGAGTTGAGAGGCCTGTGTACTCTTCTTTACTAGGCATGCATGAAATGTGACAACTGTCATAGTGGTCGATGTAGGCAAATCACTTCAGTCCTCTAAAGTGTCGATATGTGTTCTGATATCAGTTATGTGCATGGTCTCAGTAGAACCAAGCCAAGATTTAAACCAAAGCATTTTGGAATATTACCCTCACAAAAACAATAATATGCAAATGTAAATATACACATACAAACATACCAAACTGATTGTGAGATTTTATCTTTGTCTTTTCCAGGAATAGCTACCGCCTCCTTTCTTTCTTTAAGAACTTTCCTCCCATTCCTATTTATATTTCCCTCTTATTGTGTGAAGGACTTGGTAAAAATATTATGTACAAGTGCCTAAAGAGTTAAGCAGTTTTTTGGAGACTTATAAGTAAGTGGTGCACTGCTGTGTGCAATTAAGATTTATAGAGAGTAGGATTAATGGGCAGCAGTCAAGGACAATGGGAGGCTGTTCTGGAAAAGAGCTAAATGGAAGAAAGAGACAGATTCATGCTAAGGGCACTTGTTTGAAATTGGGCTGACTTAATTTTGGAAAAAAAATTAGTTTTAAAAGTTCTTTGCTCTTTAAAAGCATCCTTTAAATATTATAATATTAAATAACTTGTCCTTGTATTCTTTCATTCCCTACATTTTCATGCACTCAGCTTGGTAGCAAGTCTGAGAGTTCTATAGCTATTTTAATTTCTTAAAATACTTTGTGAGGATTGGTTTGTTGCACAGAGAAAAAGTGGATATGTAGCCCCTACAAGACACAGGGCAATCTGACCACAATATGCAGCATTTTGTTTGAATGAGCCAAATAGTAAAGACCAAGTGGTAAATTTATGGATAAAATAAAATATACTAACAGAGAGATCAGATACTAGGTTTTATTCAATTATTATGACTCTGTGTAGTAATTAGTGATTGAAAGGTATGTTTTTTTTTCTCTTCAGCTTTAGCTAGCTTAAACTTTGCCATTCCAAGATAACTAATTCTCTCCCTGCCTTGGAACTTTTTCCATTCCAAGTGCATGTTACGTTTCTAACATCTCAACAACGTCAATGGAAAGAGGAAAGGGAAAGGAACTAGAAAATCTGTATAACACTTAGATGTGAAGAAAACAAGATGATGAATGTTTGAATTATGTCCACATCAGAAAATAATTTTCATAAATTTGCTGATGTTTATTTTAAAACATAAGTACTTCTTCTACACAGAATTCTTCTTCTGTTTAAAGATGCATAATTTTCAACTTAAGTGTATTAATAGCCAGAATAGATCCTTTTTTTTCCTAAAAAACATTGCCTCTTAATTTAAAAAACTGTTCCTTAACTAAAAAAAACTTTTCCATAGACTCTCCAAAGATTTTCCATAGATGAAAAGAGTCTATAAGTTCTTTCTGACATCAGTTTCCTCAGCTAAACGTTTTAATAGGTTTGTGTCCTGAACATACTAGTAGCTCTCTTGCATCTGTTCAAATCAATCTTTCCTGAAAATTTTGAACACACCATATTTGTTTCTGAATAATTTACATCTATATAGTAATCAATTTTCCCGACTTTCACTATTGACTAGTATATAACTATATATATAACTATAAAAATATATATTTTTATGATGAGCAAATAATTAATTTGGTGTCATTTTCATCCAAATGCTCTTCTACTTTGGAACAGAGCTTTCTATTATTTATTTATGAATTTATTTTTAATTCATAGCTTTTTGCTAATCTTTTGGGATTTCACCTTATTTCTATGGCTCCAATCGCCAAGACTATTTGTTCTTCTTCTAAGATAGCCTGGTCATCCTATTCAACAGTGATCCTTTCTGCCCTTTGTGATCAGGAAAGGATTGTCTTTAAAGCCAATTCTATTAATAGAAATATCACATTAAATCAATCTACAGACAAATAATTGATAAATTTGCTTAGTAACTTTCCTGTAGTTTCACAGTTCCTCTTTTTGATCCCCTTGGTTTACTTGTCTTGAAGCAAACAAGATTAAATCTGATGCATTTATTTTGTCTGGAAAATCTGCTAATCAGAGAGAGAAAGTTTTATGTACAACTTACTTTCAGCTACCTTTGGTACATTCCATATTACTGCACGTAAAAATCTCTTTTAGATGTAACTTAAACATTAATCTCATGAATGTTCACTTCTATGACATTAATGACACTCGTCTTCAAAATTATTTTGAGCTCTCTGATGCCACAATACAGACAGATTTATACATAGAGATACACAATATAGAGAGATACAAGCAGGACGTGATGGGACACATATCAGAAGAACTGGAGTTAAAAAGAAAGTAGAGGAAGAGTTAGAAATACAGTGAAAGTATTTTTCTAGATGCCTTAAGGCTGTTTAGGTGTTATAAAATCTTTACCTAATTGCCTCGTAGTTATTCAATTTCATTCTCCAAAAGGGGATTATCTAGCAGTTTGAAATCTCGGCACGTTTTCTCCTTTCTATTTCAGTAATATTTACCATGCAGTCTTTTCACTTTTTTTTCATAAAAAAGCAAACAAACTAAACCAGCCTGGTAATTTGCCCAGACCATTACTACAAAGTAGTATTAACAAAGATACTTATATAGTCTAAGTGGACTTTTTAGGTTCCATTTTTTTTTGGTTGATTTGGGGTTTCTTGGTTGGTTTGGGTTTGAGGAGGGGTCAGTTTTTAGGGGCTTTTTGGTTTAGTTTTTCGAGGTGTTTGGTGGGTGGTTTTTTTTGTTTGGTTTGTTGTTGTTGTTGG
>VWZL01000985.1:41607-87066 GCA_013396915.1 Stercorarius parasiticus
AAGGGCCTGTATTCTTTGGAGAAAGAAAATCTTTATCAAAATCTAAAATTTTACTTTGGTCATTTTCTTTTTCATTCATGTCATGAGTGTATTTTTGTTTTGCTTATAAGCAAAAAAAAGAATCATTTCATGATACCTCTGTATTTAAATTTAGGCTTTGATTATCTTTTCCTCAGTACTGCATATAGTAATTTCTTTCATTGCAAAATGGATTTGAAAGTCTACTAAATCAGAATGTTAATGTTTTATACCAACTATGCCATCAGTTCTCTCTTTAAGTGACTGCATATAGTACAAGATACAATTCAGGTACAGCCTCTTTTTATCCTCTTAAGAAGATCATCCCAAACTCAATTTTTTATAGACTGCTTCTCAGAGATCTCAAAGTAAAGCTGCTGTACCACAAATCTGAATTTTTTTGATGCAGAAGACTATATTTGATTACAAAAATTGCCTCATGAATGACTACTGTCATTGGTGATCTCATTACATATGACAGAAATAGCATAATGCTTTACATGGAAAACCCAAGATTAATATAAAAATAAAAATCTAAAGTGATGTTATCTATCTTTTAATGCAATTAGTAACTAGAACTAAGAAGGAAGTAAGGGAGTAGGTAGCTACCTACAGGTCAAGGAACTATTTCACAGATTTTTCACATAAATAAATAATTCTTTATATGAATGTGTGTCAGAAATGCATTGTCTACATACTTATTTATGCAGATTAGGAGGTTAGGATTTTTTTATGCTAATCTGTTAAAGTCAGCAGATCTTTTGAATTTATTATGTTTCACTTTAGTCATCGGTCTTCCCTTCAATAACTATGGATATTAGTTTTAGCACTATAGACTGAGATTAAACGTTTAAACGCTGCAACAGTTCTACACACTCTGTAGTTACTTAATCTGTACTGCAAAAGGTGTTGAAATCTTCAGCAGAGCTACAGAGGGAAGACAAGTTGCATTATCAGCAGGAATGCAAAATTCCTATTCATGGGAGTAGTTTATATTTCCTGCTTGACCAACCTGAAACAGCACAGACTTTTCATGTCTTAGGCCTGTTTGCAAAAAGAAGTTCTGATGTTTCTTACTTCTTCAACAGTAAATATAGTGTGCTGTAAAAACAGAGAAGGAATATTAAGTTATAAGGAATTATTATTGCTAGCTTCACAACTTTGGTAACCAGGGTTGATGCACCTATGGATAAGAAGTCTAGTATGCCATGGCAAAAAGCATATTGCCTAGAAAAAGAGCCTAAAGAGAAAATTCAAAATCTAACATTTATTTAGAGTCATCCAAAGCTATGTGATATAAACCTCTTAGTAGTTGTAATTAATCCCTCTGTGAAATAGTTAAGTCATGAGTGAAGCACTATTTCTGTGCCACATGGTCTCTCATATTTTACCAAGCCTTTCAGACCACTTAGAGAAAAAGTGAAATGAGAAAACAGTTTTGTGTCAATTTCTCTCCATTTGGTTATTAGCTGTCGTAAATCATCTTTTCTGCAGAGGAACATTGTGACAGGGTGGTTTTGCAATTGCTTCCCTAAGGGTAACACTCCTAAGGACAGGCTGGAAATCTCTAGTTGCTTAACTTATTTCAAAGGAATTGCTTACATAAAAAAATTCTGGAATGAATAAAGTTTAATTAATCGTATTCAAAACATCCATTTTTGGTGGCTGAATTCATTGAAGCTCTGTTTTCTTCTAGTGAGCAGCATTTTTCTATTTGAGCAAACTACACTTCTTTCCGCTTTAATTTTTTGTTCAGTTGAAATACTTTATTATTTAGCACAACAGTCATTAATTAAAACTAGTTCAATCTCATCACAATAAGTGCGAAAAGAACTGTGTTGTACAAGCTGTGATGACAAATTTATGCCTCCTTCACACAGCAATAGAATAAACCCAGTAAAAATTCCCATGTTTCCTTTTAACAATACAGGCTCAACAGTTACCCGTCTTTTTTTTTTTTTTTTGTGAAATCAATTACAAAACTCAAAGATTTATGAAGCTCCAATACATTGGGAGAGAAGGATTGTTCGTTTATTTCTAGATTATTTTACTTAATAATCATTTGTTGTGATTCTGTTCTGTATGTAGGATGGTTTCATAATATTTAGTGGAAGCTTAATTAAGAACTCTTTTATGTCAGTGGGCATCCTCTTGTTTAATTTAGTAGACTTTATTTAGATTATATCCCTATTTCCTGTATTTCTATATGGACAAAAATGCAAGTTCAACATAAATATTTTGTGCTAAGTTAAGCTATTTTGCGTATAATACTTAAAAAAAACCCAACAACCAAACCAACCCAACAAATCCAAAACAAAATATATCAAAATATTTGAGATTGGAAGGGATGTCTGAAAATTGTCTTCTCCAACCCCCCAGCTCAAAGCAGGATCAGCTACGGTAGGGTGCCAAGTACCATGTCCAGTCAGGTTCTGAGTATTTCCAAGGATGGAGGCTCCACGTTCTCTGTGGAAAAGTTGCACCAGTGTTTGACACCCTAAATAAAAAAAGCTTTTTTTAAAATGTTTAAACAGAATTTCTTGTATTTTAGTTTGTGCCCTTTGCCTCCTGTCTTTTCACTGGATACCAATGAGAAGAGACTGTTTCTGTCTTAACTTCCACCCTTCAGTATTTACACACACTATTAAGTTCCCTCAAGCCTACTCTTCTACATCCAGAAAAATTCCAGTGCTCTCAAACTTTTCTCCTATGTCAGAATTCCATTACCTTAAAACGATCAGCAATAATTCTTTAAGGCAATTCAATGTATCCTTTTACAAACAAAACCAATTTAATTTTCAGATACTCACCAACTATTTCCACTCACCAACTATTAGAAGTCAGGTAAAAATATTAATCATAAATTTATTCCACAGCAAGCATATTGCATACTTAGATGTATATATATATAAAAAATAAATATACGAAAGAATAAAGTGGAAGTCTACTAAAAAATTCCTCTAGATGTACTATTCATTAGCAAAACACTCAACTATTATTTACTAATATTTTCTTATGGTGAATATGTGGTTTTATAATGCATACCCTCTATCTGAATGGAATTTGCTACAAATTATGGTACCATTAAAAGGAAATCTGTACCACACTGAAATCACATGAGATATGGATGAACCCAGAAATTCACGATGAGAATTTTCATTTGAAATTGGAAAAATGTATTTTGCTGAATAATAAATAAAAAAAGCGGAATGTTCCAAACTGTGGGGGCAATATAGCTGTTATCAGTACCATGTAGTAATAAATAACAAGCTACTGATCTACTGTGTCTGATATAAATCAAGACAGTCAATAAGTTTTTATTTTTGACATAAAAGCAGTGTCAGTTACATTATGAAATCATACTTTTGAAGTGCATGATAAAATACATTTAGTTGACATACAATTTATTTCAAAAATTTTCAAAATATTTCTAAAGCTGCCTTTGTAATGAACCTGCTGTTTAATTTAGGAAAATGTTTTTGCAACTGCAGTTTTTCTGCTACACTTACCGTCTTTTTTGTTTCATTTTCTTAGTTATGTCTTCTCCATTTTGATGCACAATACATAAACAATGCATCTTCCCTGCTTTCCAGTAGACAATAAAAATTGACCAGGTGCAATCACTGCAAAATTATTACTGTTTATTAAACCATTTGCATTATTTTCTATAATTGCTCACATCTCTTTGTCTCCTTCCCAGAGTTTTATCTGTTGCACTCTGTTGAGGAACACAGAAGACAGCCTGTAGCACCAGATTGTATCCACATAAGCAGGTTTTCATTTCACTGAAATTAACCCTTAGTTTAGCCATGACAACCTTCTTGCCCAACCAAAATCCCTGTGCAATTAATCTTACTGCTGCTTCTTCTTCTCTGGGGGATCTTGTAACTGACATTTCCTTGTCTTGTATTTTTTCAGTGATTCGTTGGATACTTTCCCTTATGTTTCTTCTTCCTTCTTGTTAGTATTCCCTACAGATTTTCTTTTCCACTTCTTCAGCACCACCATGTGACATCCACTTCACTTATAGATCTCTGTGGATGATGCTAACAAGTGCCTTCCTCCTTCTTCAGCTTGCTTCCTTTTTATACATTTTCATACTTTTACAGATTCAGTAGCATCTCCGTATGAGCGTTCTTCAGCTTCCTCAGGTAGGTAACCCAAGTTCTCATTAGGTAGCTACTCACACACAGTCTGAGAATTCACCTTATGATTCATTCAGACAAATATCAATATTAACTTTTTCTTTACTTCTTGGCTTTCTGTAATTCAAAATAAGCACTCTGAAAATCTTGGCATTTTACTTTCTCTAGTGGCTGCATTACTGTGGCTTTTATTCTCTATTCTCACCAATTGTGTGAAATATCAGGAATGGATTTGCATTCAGAAATGAACAACAAAGCTGAGATTAATATTCTTTCATTCTGTATACTCAAAATCCCACAGCTGGGGGATGCCCTGAGATCACCCTGCAGGGATGCAGCAGGGAAGACGCAGGCCTGGCAGATTGTCTACCCATGGCTGAGGCTTCAGTGGCTGCAAATTTCTAAGGTGTTTTCCTAAAGAGGGATTGTGTCACCTCTGGCATAGGCATACAATGACTTGTCAGATAAATGATTTATGTATGTACTAAGCATAGGCACTAAATATGAGCAATTTTATAATTATTCCATATATCTGTGCATAGCAACATTATCCATCTTTGTTTGTATGCTTGCCAAGCCCTCAAGCAGTGGGACATCCAGCTGTGAACATTTAGCTAGAGAACTGAGTGAAACGGTCAACATGATCTGCTTCTCCTCACCATTCTTTTGTTATATTTTAGTGCCCTGTACAATAATGTAAGCCTGAAACTAGTTTTTTGGTCTATAATCACTAACTCTTGCTTACTGGTTTTTCTGATTCTTCTCTTCCTCCAGTAGAGTATTCTCTTTCATCTGTCTGTTTATTAATAGTAAATATTTACTTTCAAAATGTCAGACTGCTCAGAACATTTAATTTCCTTTTTTATGAACAGACATTTCAAAAGCAGGTCATACTTTTTCACAGAAAGATTGAATGTTTTGTCCTCATCTACAAAGTTCTGTTTTCTTCCTTTTGTCCTCACATTCATCTATTTCTACTTTTTACCTTAAAATAATCTACCTTGTTACAGTCTTTATTTTTCATTTTTTTTCACTCATGCTTTCATGGGCTTTGCATTCTACCATCTTGAATTTAAAAAATTCAGCCAGTGTGGAGAGAAATATATATGCATGTAAAAATAAAGCCTTTATAACTGCATGGCTTCTTATTACACATAATGAATATTATTCTGAATATAATTAAAGCCTCCAGAAGACCCTAAAGTAGCTTGTATTTCTGTACATATGTACATGTACATGTTTCTTCCTTCTTGCCTTCATTCCTGTTTTCTTCCTTCTATCTTAAAGACTAAGGAAAGAGGTTGCAAGAATTTATGTAAACATATTTTGCAAGTTTGGGGGTTTTTTTTGTTTGTGTGGTTGGTTGGTTGGTTGGGTTTTGTGTTTTGTTTTTTTTTTTTTACATGGGACTTTCAGATTTATTTTAAGTTAGCTGTCATATAAAATAAAAAGTTAACGGTTCTCTGAATTAGAAACTTTACAGGAATCCAGTATGTATTTGTTCGACTTAACGCTGTCTTACAGTATTTTTATTCCATTATGTCAGTTTTATTCTCTTCTGCATTGAGTATTGTCACAGGTGAGTGCAATCCTAAAAGAAACTTGAATCACACAGAATGATTTCAAGATCAAATTTAACATATGCTATGATCTGGTTTGTAATAAGATATATCTTATTATGCTGTAAACTGAACCACACACATTTTTCCTGTGATAAAACCAATCCCATGTATTTCTGATAAAGTTTTCCGAAAGCCTTGAAAATTTATGCCGATGTTAAATGTGATTGATAGATTCTTTGGATTATTTTTTCCTGTATGCAAGTGAATATGTCCGTTTTTTTCACACTGTTGATGCTACACAAATGTAATTTACAAATACAAATTATCAGTAAAAGTAACATCTATTAAGCTGTCCAGAGTTAGTTACAAAAAGATTTAGAAAAGCCTACCTTGTTCTAAAATATAGTTTGATGGAAATATAATGGCATAATACAAAGGCATGATAAAATAAAACAACCTCTATCACAAATGACACTTTTTATACAATAAACTTGAAAATCTACAAATAAAAGGTTCATAGCATTTAAATGGCCATCTTTATCAAATATGCTGTATTTAAGACAGATAACACAGAATCTGTTTTCTTTTATTTTCTTCCTATGCATCCCTTTTTCAAGTTTAAGAAAACTTGGATATTAAGCTACAATGTCTATTATCTTTGTCTTAACTACAAAAGAAGCTAGCATGCCCATAAAATAGTAATGTTTCACTTTTATACAGTAATCAACATCCTACAGATACTAAGGCATTCTGATGAAAAAGTATCTGAGTATATGTAGCTTGCAGTTCTGTATTTCTGAAAATAATATTACTTTATACTATTGCAAAACAAGATCTGAATTCAAGGGAAAAACCCCATAAACAATATATTAGATAAAAGGTAACTGGAAGGTGTGTGATGAAGTACTATAGTTTTAAGTACAATTTTATTAGCTATTTTCATAAATTGTCTGGAAGTACTAAAGAGCTTGTTTTGATACTCATATAGGATGTTATACTGCAAGGAATGTAACTAAATTCAATGCCGTATATATGCAGAAGAATGTTCAATATCCATAATGATGATTTGATTCTGATCATCATACTACTAACATAAAAGTGGGATTGTAGTGAAACAGGAAAAAAGTTATCAAGAAATCTCTGAAAAATAATAAAAAAGAATTATATAGACATTACTTGGCTGAAAGACTGAGAACTACATGAGCAGGTCTGACTTTTGGTTTAGCTATCCAATCAAATTTCTTTTCAAAATAGAATAAACAATGCATAATAAATTTTTTTCTTCACTGAAATATAGAACATGGAACATCATTTCATTGACAGGCAGTGATCTACTTGAGCCAAAATGTAATATAGCTTGAACCTCCATATTCCATTATGGATTTACTTTTATTGTTCCCCTTCTCCAATTAGCAAAGTGTGCAACACTGATTTCATATCTTCAGTCACTCTCACACATATTCTTGTACGGACTGCTATCTGTTCTGTTTACAAAAGAAAAAAAAAGAGTTAATCTTAAAAAAACAAGACAGTTTCCCATTGTTGTCCAACAGTATGGTGGTTACATAGCCACACAGGTTCTATCAGTGTTGCATGTATAATTTCACTGATCCAAACTTATGTATACTAGCTGCTTATGGAATTATTTCCTTCACCTGTTCATAAAACCTTCTGTAACAATCCTTTGAAATATCTTGACTTGTCCAGACAGGTATTAATTCAGTCCTGCAGCAAGACTCTAGTTACAATTTGATTTTCTTCACACTTTTTAGTACTGAAGAATCAAATATTCCCTTTCCTTTCCTTGTGTTTTGCAGTTCATAAATGAGAATTATTTATTTCAAAGTTTTTAATGATAAATTTTAAGGATCAGTTCAGTGCAAAGATTTCCAAAATTCTATCATCTCAGTAAAAATCTGAGTAAAAAGAAGATCAGCTTGCGGTTTTCATTGAGCTAGATGAATATAGTATTAAGCCATTTGTTTTAAGTTGCTTCAGAGCCACGATATTAACAGATGAATATTAATTATTATGAACACAGTAAGATATCATTAAAAATACCATCCTTGACTTTAGATTTAACACCAGCCCTAGCTTTACATATCTAAAAGGCTGACTTCTGAATCTGATAAAGTTATATAAGGATGTTTTTATTGCAAAAGAAGGAAATAGCTACTTCTAGATAATAATCTGATCCATCTAGTATTGCTTGTCATATGATTGAATGAATTTTCTTTTCAATGTATGTATTTGCCTCCACAGATTATAGTAAGAATTTTGAGTTACTATGTCAGACTTTGAGATCCAGCTTTAAGGTACCTTATTTGAGGCAGATGAATCATACATGCTTTTAGTAGGAAAAAACAGGTAAGTAGTCAAGATGCTCAGTCCTTGTGAAAATCAGCCAGCTACTTATTTACAGATGGAAAGTTACTACTGAGCTTCTATTTTTGAAAATGCCCTAGTGTCAATTAAGTAGGGCAAGATTTAGGTCAAATATTTCCATGTCTATTTCACTCCTCATTGGAGTACAGTCTCAGAGATTTTTCAAGATACAGTCACTTGGGAAGAAAACATGTATTTCTTGGGTATAGTACCCTAGCTATACAACTTGATGGTAAAGGAAGGATGAAACACATTATCTGGCTTTATTTTCTGTACACTGTAATTTGTTCAGACATAGACAAGCAAGTCAAATAAATCAAAACCATTCAAAAACGGAGGAGAAGGAATATATAATGTATTGTATTAATATCCAATGGGCAAAAAGTAGAATTTCAGCTCTGAACTTCAGGAGAGCTAACTTTGGCATCTTCAAAGACCTACTTGGAGGAATTCCATGGGCTAAGGCTCTAGAAGGAAGCAGGGTGCAAGAGAGCTGGTTAATATTTAAGCACTACTTCCTCCATGCTCAAGATCAGCGCATCCCTAGGAGCAAGAAATCAGGCAAAGGAAGCAGGAAACCTGCATGGATGAGCAAGGAGCTTCTGGAAAAACTCAAATGGAAGAAGGAAGTTTACAGAATGTGGAAAAAGGAACTGGCAACTTGGGAGGAAAAGAAAGCTATCAGAAGTAATCAACACAGATTCACCAAGGGGATATCATGCTTGGCCAATCTGATAGCCTTTTATGATGGCATGACTGGCTGGGTGGATAAGGGGAGAGCGAGCAGTGGACGTTGTCTACCTTGACTTCAGCAAGGCTTTTGACAATGTCTCCCATAACATCCTCATAGGTAAGCTTAGGAAGTGTGTGTTAGATGAGTGGACAATGAGGTGGATTGGGAACTGGCTGAACGGCAGAGCTCAGAGGGTTGTGATCAGCAGCACAGTCTAGTTGAAGTCCTCTAACTAGCAGTGTTCCCCAGGGGTCAGTACTGGGTCAAGTCTTGTTCAACATGCTCATCAACAACCTGGATTAGGGGACAGAGTGTACCCTTAGCAAGTTTGCTTATGACACAAAACTGGGAGGACTGGCTGACACACCAGAAGACTGTGCCGCCATTCAGCAAGACCCGGGCAGGCTAGAGAGATTGGTGGAGAGGAACCTAATGAAACAACAAGGACAAGTATAGGGTCCTGCTCCTAGGGAGGGATGACCCCATACACCAGTACAGGTTAAGGGCTGACCTGCTGGAAAGCAGCTCTGCAGAGAGGGACCTGGGAGTCCTAGTGGACAACAAGTTGTCCATGAGTCAGAAATATGCCCGAGGGAGGTCATCCTCCCCCTCTACTCTGCCCTGGTGAGGCCACATCTGGAGTACTGTGTCCAGTTCTGGGCTCCCCGGTTCAAGAAAGACAAGGAACTACTGGAGAGAGTCCAGTGGAGGGCTACAAAGATGACCAAGAGAAAGGAGCACCTCTCTTATGAGGAAAGGCTGAGAGACCTGGGTCATTTTGGCCTGGTGAAGAGAAGACTGAGAGGGGATCTCATCAATGCTTATAAATATCTAAAGAGTAGGTGTCAAGAAGATGGGGCCAGACTCTTTTCAGTGGAGTCCGGCTACAGGACAAGGGCAATGGGCACAAGCTGGAACACAGGAAATTCCATGTCAGCATGAGGAAAAAATTCTTTACTTTGAGGGTGACAGAGCACTGGAACAGGCTTCCTAGAGAGGCTGTGGTATCTCCTTCTCTGGAGATATTCAAAACCCACCTGGACGTGTTCCTGTGCAGCTTGCTCTCGGTGAACCTGCTTTGGCAGGGGGGTTTGACTAGATGATCTCCAAAGGTCCCTTCCAAGTCCTACCTTTCTGTGATTTTGTGGTTCTGTGATTGATTCAGCAAGAAATAAGTCTTGAATTCAGTAGCAACAAATTTTTTAAGTAAGAACCATCATATTTAATCTTGTTACTTAGCTGTTAGTTAAATAAACAAATAAATAAAACCCAAAATCAAAAAACAAACAAAAATTTTTAAGGTAGGATTCAGATTGATACAGTTGAATTTCACTTTTTATGCGTAGATACAGAGGCTACGTTTAAGCTACTACATCTGACATGCTCTTATCCAGAAATAGTGTTAGACATGAGAGTTCTCTTTGTAACTATTGGAGATTTAGTTATTTGGTATTTAGTGCCATTTTACATGCTATAGAATACCAAAGACATCATTTTTAGGGGCTGGCCAACATGATTCAAAACTGAAAGGAGACAACTCTCCTTCTGGACACCTCAATGTAGCTTCCTAATTCTTGAAATAAACCCCACACCAATTTCTGAATCATTTGTTTAAAAGACTGTTTTTGTCTTGCCTAGTTTTCTTGATTCTCTTGTTCATTTTCAGAAGACACCAAACATTCTTAGTTTATAAGGTGGGCCCTCCACTTTCTGTTTTCTTACACCTGTGAACTCCTGCCTTATTATGGCTAGGATTTACAAAACATTTAAAACAGAAATCTTATAAATCTGATCCTGGCTTTTAAATACCATGTATCAGGGAACAGTTTGTACATGACAAAATACATACAGCAGTTACTCAATTAGAGGTGAGTACCCAGAAAAGAAGAAGGAAAGCAGAAATGTCCTTCATCCCCATAGTGTTCCTAGACCAAATAAGGCATCTATAGATTTCACATGCTCCTAGGCAATGCAAATACTGAAGTGGGTTTTGGTTTTTTTTTTAAATTTTCAGATTTGTACTTAAGCACTCAAATAGGAGAGAGTAGACTCATATGTTTGGGGTTTTTTTCATAGAATTAGCTGAAAGTATTTTAAATGCGCGCTCTAACACTTTAAAAATAACAAACGTTGAACCCCACGCCTTATAGAATAATTTTTTACAGCTTTAGTTTAGACATAAAAACCATTAAAAAATTAAGCTTACAACCTACCATAATAAATAGCAACATTCTACTGCCAACTTCATTATACTTTATTACTACTAATAAATTATTGCATTAGCTGTGACAGACAGGAACAGAGAATTGCATAAATGGACACACAGAGATTGCAAGGCTAAGGATCTATATATCCTACTTACAATTTTTAAGTGCAATGCAGGCGACTGTCATTTTCTAAACATAGATTTGCTTCAAACCAATTGCACTAGGTTTTTGGGTATAAAGAACCACAGGGAAAACTGATTATTGCCAATATCTTTGTAATTCACATAGGGTTAAGTTTTAACAGTACACTCTGAGGACAGAACTTCGAATAGCATTTGAAACTGTTAAAGGGAGCATGCTTATTCACAGCAGTCAGTGGATGTTACACCAGAATTAAAAAGCCTGCTTATGAGATGCTTTCAATACATCCAGAACTCTATTTTATTTAATATAATTTATAGTCATTCAAGGTGACATTCTTCTTATGTCATCGGAGGTTATTAATCACTGTGCCCTTTGTAGCTAATAAAGAGACATTTCTGTGACCTATTTAAGGATTATTCCTGTGTTCTGATTTATAGGTGAGGATTTCGTCAAATTAATTATACTTTGGACATGAAAACAGTTGTCAGTTAAGGTAATACCCTTAGTATAATTTTTTAATATCCAAATGCTTAGGATCTCAGAAGGGTGTCCTGTTTTTAAAAGTTTGTACTAAATAAAGAAATAGACATATTCTTAGAACCAGAAGACAACTAGTGGGAAACTTTGGAAAAGGAGGAAGTAACGTGTAGAATGAAACTGGGACATATCTTTAGTGTGGTTTGTTGTTTTTTTTCCCTAAGCTATGTAGTTTGCTGTATGGTTAATATAATATATTATAATTTGGTTAATGTTTATAATTTGGTTAATGGTTATAATAACCATATATTATAATATGGTTAATATAATATAATATAATACTTGCAAAGCAAGATTGCTATTCAAAAGTTTTTGGAAAGAAGCAAAGTTTGTAAAAATATCTCTAGGAAATGAAGTTGTTATATTCTTGAGTTAAGAAAGATATTCTGTGATTCTATGATTCTATATCCCTTGACTGTCTGGTGGAGGTGTTATTAGACAAAGCAGCAAGCACATCCTGAAAAGTATTGCTACACTTTTGTAATGCATAGAAATAATGAGTTCAGTACAATGTGGTGATAACATGGCCTCAGCGAGGCCCATAGCCAAGCAGGGCAGGATTGTGATGAGTTGGAGATTGGCACTGCTGTGGTGCCACTGGGGCAGGGACTGAGGGCTCAGGACTGAGCTGAAATGGGTCCTGGGCTGTGGGCAAGGTGGTGGAAGGCCCCAGAGGAAGCTGGGAAGGGCCAGTAAGGCCTGCAGAGGCCTGACAAAAATGTTCTAGGTCATTAAAACTGAGAAACACTCTCTGTCTGTGGAATAATTACTAAATTGGCCTAAAAATGCAAGGGATATAGCATTGTTCACACATAAAGGAAAGTTACAAGAAATCAAGAGGCGCCTGAGAAAGAATGCAGCTGCAGCTGGCATGCGAAGAATGCGACATCTGCGATACCCTGTGCTAAAAACACGAGGGATGGAACGGAACGCGCTTGTTTTGTGGCCTTCCCTTGTGATAGGAACAGGATGGTACTACGGATAAGCTGCCTATGAAAACAGATAAGCGGCCTACATTCCAATCAGAGCCAATATTTCATCAAATGTTGATGAAATGCTGTCCTTCGTGTGAACCTTGCTCATCAAAATTTACTAAAACACCCCTCCATCCCGGAGATTATCCACCCCCAAGACACAATAAATTCTCCTTGAGCATACCGATTAAAATGAAAACATTTATGACTAAAGTCACTCAAACTCCACCTTAAAGATAAGAAAAATAGTATAAAAATAGCCCGAGAGAGGGGGGATATCAGGGAAGACACCATCGCAGAGAATTACACCACCTCTGACTTCTGGGATCAGTCGACGTGCTGAGCCTCTCTTCCCCCCCACAGGGATGCCTTTGAGTAAGACTTAGATTATACTGGGTGCTTTCTTGGGAAACTTAGAAAATTTCTTTAGAGACTCTCCTTTCTACACTTATAGCCAGGCTGTATATTTTATAACTTAGTCGCGCGCTTTATATATGTAACCATACTTTAACTTGCACGTGCTTTGCAGACAGTGTATTTATCACCGGCAATCCTAAGAACCTGTATACCTGTTGCTTATATAAACTGCACTATTTTTAAGTAACTAGTCGTTTTAGTTTCTCACGCAACATGAGACTCAAGAGTGGCCGTGCTAGTTCATGAGCACGACTAGACTAAGGGTGCAGTTCACTATTAGTGTATCCAAAATCGTAATAGTTTAATACATATTAAATGCGGTTGGACTGATAGTGCTGAATTGGGCATCACTCAGAATTTAAACCTAGCCGCACCTAGCCTCCCACTTCGGTGAGGAGTGTTAGAACGCAAGGGGGTTTATTTTCTGCCAAAACTGCTTTGTCCCTCTGTCCCCTTTTCACGCAACACTGGCATTCCCTAATTATTTCTGCTTTTCAGAATCAAGACTACAGGAACAGTATTGCTCAACTGGGCATCTCCAATAGATGCCTCTACAGTTGTGAATAAATCAGACATACACTGTCAAATGGTGCTGCTGAAACAAACAGCCTACCCTAGAAGAAAACAAGACCTTTTAAAGTCTCTCTGACAACATTACAAAAGTGAGAGGAAAAGACTACTGTGGAAAGAGGAGGAATCCAGAAAGGGAGAAAGAGTGGGAGAGAAAAGAGGGAAAGTAGGAAAAGGAAAAACAAGAACAAAGGCAATGTTTTATTGACCCTAGATTAATATGTGCTTTGACATGAGAAGATTTTGGGAATCATCATACTAACAAATTGAGAGTGCACTTTCTTTTCTAAACTCCAGTGAATGGCTTTCAGTTGTAATGAACTCAAACCAGGTGCCACCTACAGTCCCCTATGCTTCTGTGTGCTGCTTTGAACTCCACTCAAAGGTTTATATTAGGCATTAGAAATGCAGACACTTAGAGGATTTGTGCTTGAACAAATACATCTTTGTTTATTTTAAAGACTCATCTGTCTGAGTAGCTGCCTTTGTCTCCTTAACTCCGAGCACAGGTTTGAGCAGCCATTTATGTTCATAAAAGTAACATGTCTTCTCTGCTGTTTTTGATAATTCTTTGTAGAATCTTATCAGTCTTTAGGCACAGAATGTAGATGAGCAAAAATGTATCAATAATTAACCACAGAAATACCCATGAAAACGCATGCATTCATTACTGCTATATCACTGTTTCTGAATCAGACTTTCACCTTTCACAATGGTACATTCTGGTATACTGTCATGTGATGCAACTAGATTGATTTGAGTTATTTTATATAAATATATATATATATGTGTCACAGAAACTGCAATAGTTTCTGCTGAGTTACTATTCCTTTTTGCTAAATACTTTCAGTCTTAAAAATAAATCCTATCAAAGACTAAGCAAATACACACTGAACAGTTGACAAACTTCTTATTTGTGGACCTTGAATTTTAGGCATTTAAATAGTTTATAGTTTCTGAAGAGCTGATATATTAGACAAGCCTCATGTTATTCCTTGATTCCAGCTCTACAAGTCAGCTTTTTTATGTAAAATATTTATTATTAAAAACCCCCACAAAAACTGGAACCAAAAATAAATAGAAAGCTGACAAGAGAGGAAATAATATCAGGCTATTACAAAAAACTTTTTTTTTGCTTGTTTGTTTTCAGAAGTATCTAGACTCTTCAAAATTTTTCCACAGAATTATAGCTAACAATAAAAAACAAAATAAACAAAGAATTTCACAGATTTCATTCATGTGTTGAGATATTTAAGATATAAAGTATTAAACTGTGAATCAATTAGGAATAGATGAAAACTAATGGTGCATTTTTAGTGTTAATACTGTAAAACTTATCAAAAGCATTCCTCTAAGAAAGCTGTCTCCATTTTTTAAAGTTCCTTTAATATCATTGTGCAGATACTTCCTGTAGAGAAACTACATTTATTTTTGTCATCTAAGAAGAATGAATATTAAATATAATATATATACACACACATATGTATATACACACACTTTAGCATATTCCCAAAGTGTAACTATAAAATTTGGGTATAACTAATGTTGAACAAATGAAACGTATTTTTTCCAAGAGTGACACATCAGTGAAAGTATAAATGCCATAAATAAAACATGAAAGAGACTTCTCATCTAACAACAATAATATCTATTTTGAATTTAAGGACTGATGCCACAGATGACTTTAAAATTCCTACTTAATGGATAACCCTACATGATTATAAAAGCCACAGATTGTCATTTACACTAAGTGCATTCTGCATTATTTGATTTAGAAGCTTATTAATGACATATCCAGAATAAAGACTATCTTCAAAACAGTAACATAAAGAATGTACTTCCAAATGCCTACATTCCAAGACCAAAATCCACCTAAAAACTTCATAAATATTCCTCTTCTACACTAATTAAAAAAAAAAAAAAAAGAGAGAGAGAGAGAAAAAAATTTATCTGGATCTTTCTGTAGTTTGTGTTTCTTCCATAGTAATTTCTACCATATAAAAAGAAAAGCAAGCAAACTAATAATAATAAACCTTCTGCTTTTTTTTTCCTCTTTTTTTTTTTTTTCCGCTGGTAAAATACATAAGTAGTAGCATGTAGTATAATCTACTGTACAAACTTTCCATCTGGAGAGCATTCAATCTGGAAAGCCATTGCAGATGGTCTCTGCTCTGTTCAGAAGCTTTCTGAAAATTTCCAGATTAATGTTGCTTGCGGGCATTTCGTATTACTGTCTCTTGTGCAAAAACTGTAATCTAACTGAAGATAAACTGTCTTTATCTCAACCCATGAGTTTTCTCACTTTTACTCTTCCCGTTCTCTCCCCCATCCCACTGGTGGGGAGTGAGCAAGCAGCTGTGTGGGGCTGAGCTGCCTACTGGACTTAAACCATGAGAGCTGTTCTACACACATGAATCTCAGATAGAATATTTTTAACCCAGATGAATATTTTTTTTTCATATAATTTAAAGAGATATCTTCCAGGATCTCTGTCTTCATTCAGTAGAAAGCACCTATAAGCAGTAGTAATTTTAGGTAACAGTTCCTTCTTTCCTTCTAATACGGTGATGTCTTAAATTTTAGAACATATTTGCAGAGAGAGACGCTGAAAATTACCTCAGGATTGTTGTTGAGGATACGGCATAGATGAACCATTTTCAAAATGGTTCACAAAATTACAGGATGCTTGGTTGCTGCAAAAAACATACTAGTAGTTCAGGAAATTTAAAACATTATCATTACCCCCGCATTTCCATTTTTCTGACACAGTCTAATAGTGACAATCAAGCTACAGTAATGACAATTGTCTTGGTCCTCTATATTATGGATTTGGGGTATCTAGAGTTCAAACACAAATTACAAAGGCTGACTGCTGTTTCTGGTGTTTTGGAGAGAGCTTCTTTTCTTTGGTCAGTGAAAAATGGCAACAAGTAAAAGACACAAGACTGAAGTAGGAGTTCTATCTGTTTATAAAATGTTTCAATGCTTAAACTTTAGACTTGATTTTAAACTCTGCTCCTAATAGAAAGGGATATATGTTAGCATTTTTAACCTTAAAACATACGGTGTTCTGAATATAAAGTTGAAAAAATTATTTCAAGACAATATGGTTGCAATGGTGGCAGAGTATATAGACACAGAAAATTAAAGTAAAAAAAAAATCAATCAGAAAACCAAAACCAAACAAATACAGCTTTTGTAGAAAGAGAGTAACACCAAATAATTTTTACCAATCAATCTATTTTTTGAATATTTGTGTCTTCTTATTTGATGTTATTTCTGTTAGAACTGCTTTTGGATTTTTTCGTTAAATCTTTGGATACCATAAGAGTATTAGCCTTCACATTTAAATATGGTAGTCACAAAACCTGATAGCAGACTCCATATAATAGATTGAGCATCCCAATAGGAATGAAATACTCCTGCAAACTCAATGGGAATAATACCTCCAGACTGCCTGTGTCACAGTTTGAGAAGCAGAGTGAAGATTGCTGCACAGCAGACGTTCACGGCACGGATTGCATAAACTGTGTGGATGAGGAGTTTTAACAGCATTCAAAATGACACAGGCCAAAATAGCAATCTTTGACATTGTTTTATACAGTTTTCTCTGAATTCCTGACAAGAGACAAATGTTGCAGCGACAGCTGCTCCTTCTCCCTTCCACTCACCTCACAGCAATTGCACAACCTCTCACAGCTGCCCTGTATCTTGACGTAGTACCTGCTGTACACAACTGCAGAGGAGGGGCAGCATGCATGTTTTCAATTTGAGCTGTCAAAAAAGGCATAAAGGAAGGGGAACAGTACTGAAAAAAAACAAAAATTTTCATTTTGTTTGTGTTTCTTCAATCACTCTATATATCTATGAAAACGTTGATAGTGGGACCAGTCATGCCTATGCATCCAAATCATCCAGCTTAAATGATGAGCTTCATGGACTAATCCTTTTTATAGAGTGATATTTTTCTCAATTTTTTTTATGTATTACACGTTGATATTTAATATGCTGCCAGATATGGTTACTTTCAGCAAGGAATGCAGCCAAGTCGATTTCACTGGCACAAACAATGCTACTGTATGCATTTGCTCTCTTGGTGCAGACAAGAAACTTACTTTTGAGTATTTTACATTTTTTGTATACTCAGTCTAAAGTAGCCTTGGTAACAGGAACCAAAATCTCTGCTTCAATCTAGATTAATTGGCACTGCAAAACGCACTCCTGTTTGTCATTGAACTTTAAATCAAAGTGAAATATAATAGGAGATGTGAACCAGGAGTATTTTATTACATAATCATGTCTACAAATTCTGTTTTTTGGAGATGCACCATATGTCTTAGTTTTGATATGATTAAGTTAAATAGGAGACTTAGATATTTGCAAATAGGTAAATATATCTGGTAATTTTTAATGTGGAGTGCTCCCGAATTCACCATTATACAGATCCACTAGTTATTTCTCCTTCTTTTTGTGCCCTACTACTGGGCCTTGAATTACATTCAGAGACCCGTGAAACCAGTGAGAAGGCAGAAGTGAAATAGCTCTGTTTCATAGTCTTCTCATCAGTTCAGCAGAATCAATCATTCTGCACCCAACACATAATTGCTAGGGTAATAATATGGCAATTCAAAACAGATTTTCTAATTTCATCACAAGGAGGAAACCATGTCATGCTTTTATTTTATTTCAAACAGGCGATTACAGAAAACAGTAATCTTTTGATCATCCACTCTGAGTTCCTTACTCGGATTGGAGTATTGCAATGTTTTGCAAAAAGCACTAAAAAGCAATCCATATCTTCCTTATCTTCCTTTACCATTTTCATACTAAGTTGTTTATAATATTGCCAATTATACTCACCACCAACATCACATTCCTGGTGTTCAAGAACATTATTTATGAGTTCCTATGTAAGATAATTGGAAGAACGTAAAGTATCTCCAGGGTAGTCTGATCGTGAGGTTTTTGTGGCTGAGTATGATTCTTTTCTGGAGAATTCCTTGTCTGTGTGAGTATCTAGAAGGATAGTGAATACTACTACATAGCAGTTTATTATCATTACATTATCCATTAGTCTTTTCCCAAAAGGAAATAAATTGTCACACTTACCCAGTTACAAAGTCTGATTATCTTGCATGGTCCAAGGGAAGACCTTAATCAAATTAATAGTCTCAAGCAAGCAATGGTGCCATGCTATTTTTTAATGGTAAATTCACCTCTTTCATATGTCAGATGACGTTTCATTAATTCTGTGCTATCCCAACTGGAAGTAACAAAGCTCTGCTTGAGACCTTAGCCTTATGAGGCTTGGTGCTCCAGCAGGACCTCTTGCTCAGAAATTTTAGTATTTCTGTCTCACCAAGTTATATCCATCAGTTCCATCTGCTGATGCAGTAATATCCTGCTAAACAGGTGGAGGAGTAGAAGATCGGTGCGGGGGCTTTGGGTTTTTGTTTGTTTTTTAATCTGGAAGGAGAGAATCTGTTTAACCATTTCTGCTTCATTTTGACTGTTTTCTTAATCTTCAATTCATTGATATTTTGTTGTTTCTTTTAAGCAATTTTTTATTTTAGAGTTCTCTAAGCACAATATAAAACCAGTCATGCTTTGTAGTTACTGTGATTAATCTTTTAAGCAGAATTAGTACAGCTTACTCAAAAAATACCATTCAAAATGCAAGTCTAAATTGCTACAGCTCATCACAGGGAAACCGATAAGGCCCTAAGCAGAAAGCAGTGATGTTACTATTATCTGTGGGCTTGGATGAAGCCAAATGAAAAATCATTTATGCTATTGAAGATATTGAACATTACCACTCTAACCTTCCTGAATCAGTGAGAAAACAGACTATGTTAAAAGTGTTAGTTGCCCTGCCGTGTGCAGTGTTCCTGCTACTGGGATCAAGTGAGGTTTGTTGCCTTTCTTACTGCATCAACTGTTCAATCATGTTCCACTGGGCAGGAATTGTTGGGCTATAGTATGGTGAACAGCAACTGATTTTCAGGCCATCACTATATCTCTCTACTTTGTTCCCATGTCTTTCCAACATTTTTAAGGAGCGGAATTTCAAGGAATGCAACAGAATGGTTGCTTAGCAGGACAGAGTAAGAGATTTCAGATGAGATGGTGGGGAACAAGTCATGCAGATCATTGTTAAGGCATCAGTGAAAGAAGCATCAGATCTAAACAGATACTATTAGCTTTCTTTTTTGTAAATAATGGTGTGCAAATTGTAAATAATTTTGTAAATAATGGGTTTAACCCCAACCAGCAACCAGGACCACACAGCCACTTGCTCACTTTTCCCCCTAGTAGGGTAGGGAGAAGACGGAGAAAAGAAAGGGAAAGGAAAAAAAACTTGAGGGTTGAGATAAAGACAGTTTAATAGAACACTAAAGGAAGAGGAAAATAATAATAATAATAATAGTAGTAGTAGTAGTAGTAGTAGTAGTAGTAGTAGTAGTAGTAAAAGAATATACAAAATAAAGTGATGCAACCTGATGATCAGTTGCTCAACCCATCCTGAGCAGTGATCACAGATTTCTGTCCCCCAGCCAACTCCCACTTATATATTGAGCAGGACATCTACAGTACCGAGTATTCATTTGCCCAGCCTGTCCTCTCTATGGTCGCTCTTAGCTTCTATGGGAGGCTGAAAAAGTTCTTGACTAATGTAAACATTACTTAGCAACAACTAAAATAATGTGATATCAACATTATTCTCGTACTAAACCCAAAACACAGCAGCTACTAGAAAGAAAATTAACTCTATCCCAGCTGAAACCAGGACACAAAGCGGCTTAACAAGTTCCTCCCTGCAGCTCCATCCCCTGTTGAAGTCTATTATATTTGACAAATCTCTGGGCTGTGGCCTGTACACACTAGCCAGCAGTCACACACTTGCAGCCCAGAAAACCAACTGTATCCTGGGCTGCATCAAAAGAAGCATGGCCAGCAGGTCAAGGGAGGTGATTCTGCCTCTCTACTCTGCTTTCATGAGACCCCACCTGGAGTACTGTGTGCATCCTGGGGCCCCCAACATAAGCAGAACGTAGACCTGTTGGAGCAAGTCCAGAGGAGGGCCACAAAGACAATCAGAGGGCTGGAGCACCTGTGCTACGAGGACAGGCTGAGAGAGTTGGGGTTGTTCCGGAGTTACTGAATGCCTTCTTTGCTTCAGTCTTTACTGCTTGGCCCAGCCCTTGGGTGTCCCAGACTTTGGAGAAAGTAACAGGGAAAGTCTGACCCTGATGGTATGCACCCGAGAGTGCAGAGGGAGCTGGCGGAAGTCATTGCTGGGCCATTCTCCATCATCTTTGAAAGGTCCTGGAGAACAGGCGAGATGCCTGAGGACTGGAGGAAAGCCATTGTCTTTAAAAAGGGCAAGAAGGAGGACCCAGGGAACTACAGGCCGGTCAGCCTTACCTCCATCCCTGGAAAGATGATGGAACAGCTCGTTCTGGGCATCATCTCAAGGCATGTGGAGGAAAAGAAAGCTATCAGAAGTAGTCAACACAGATTCACCAAGGGGAAATCATGTCTGACTAATCTGATAGCCTCCTATGATGACATGACTGGATGGATAGATGAGGGGAGGGCAGTGGACGTTGTCTACTTTGACTTCAGCAAGGCGTTTGACACGGTCTCCCACAGCATCCTCATAGGGAAGCTTAGGAAGTGTGTGTTGGATGAATGGACAGTGGGGTGGATTGAAAACTGGTTNGCCAGCAGGTTGAGGGTGGTCATTCTTCCCTTCTACTCTGCCTTGGTGAGGCTGCACCTGGAGTACTGTGTCCAGTTCTGGGCTCCCTAGTTCAAGGAGGACAGGGAACTGCTGGAAAGAGTGCAGCAAAGGGCTACCAAGATGATTAGGGGATTGGAACACCTCTCTTATGAAGAAAGGCAGAGGGACTTGGGTCTGTTTAGTCTGGAAAAAAGACAGCTGAGGGGGGATCTTATCAACACTTATAAATACTTAAAGGGTGGGTGTCAGGAGGATGGGGTCAGGCTCTTTTCAGTGGTGCCCAGAGACAGGACAAGGGGTAATGGGCACAAACTTGAGCATCGGAAGTTCCACCTAAACATGAGGAGGAACTTCTTTCCTTTGAGGGTGGCAGAGCACTGGAACAGGCTGCCCAGAGAGTGGTGGAGTCTCTATCTCTGGAGACATTCAAAACCCACCTGGTTCCTGCGCAACCTGCTCTAGGTGGCCCTGCTCTCGCAGGGGAGTTGGACTAGATGATCTCCAGAGGTCCCTTCCAACCCTGACCATTCTGTGATTCTGTGATTCTGTCAGCATTAAATGAAGGTGAACTGAGAATTGAGAATTACACTGGAAGTTCACATTTGAAAGTCATACAAATTCTGAAGTTACAGAAAAATCACACACTGTGAAATGAGAAGTCTTCTGGTTTAACCTTTTTGCAGTTCTGTCCTAGTTTGAGATAAAACAAAACCAATTTTCTGATTTGTAATTTTACTTTTTAGCTGGGCCTCTTCTAACTGACTAAAGTCTGAAATTAACAGCACGTTGTTCAGAAACTGTTCACTCTCAGAGTGATAAGACCTGATTATACCAAGGAATAATATGCACAGAGGCTCTTGCTTATACTTATTGCTATAACAACCAAGGTCATCTAACTTACTTAGCTTTTTGCCCTGTTAGAGGGTCGGAAGCCAAAACCACGACAAGTTCTCAATCTATACTATAGCCTGCCAAGCCTTGTAATGTGAAGTCTTTTAAACAAGCATCTCCATTTTATTCATTCATGACATCATATTTGAAAAATTATTGAAAATTTATTTCAGAATGGATTCTCACAGCTTTTCTTCTTCATTGGCATTGAAGAAATACTAAGTTTTACAATACGAATATCTATACTGCAGGAGACCAAAAGTCTGTCTAGTCCAGTAACATGTTTCTGACAAGGCCAGCAGTTGAGAACAAGACAACTATACCTGTAGACATTCTGTGGTTTAGACGTAGAAGTTGTAATCCCACTGTCTTGATTTTGTGTAATCATTCTTATTAACTGACATCAACATATTTGGCATTCAAGTGTCTTATGACTTGAATAGAATTCAATTATATGTCATGTGACACAGCACTATTTTTGGTTTGTTTTTTAACGAACAACATGATAACCTTACACAGTCCCCTAACTCTTGTGTAAGAAGAAATATTCATAGAATCATAAAATAGTTTAGGTTGGAATGAACCTTAGAAATAATGAATAATTTTTTTACTACTTACATTGTTTCTGTCAGTTATGGTTTTATGACCTATAATTGTATTTTCTTTCAGTTGTTGCTTATGTTAATGTCATTTTAATCCCGTATCATATGGAAGCCATAATATACATCCAAATATCCTTGTTGCTTCTACTTCATATCTTCAGTTTTACTAAATTATTTATGAGATTAATTGCCTTGAATGAAACATGGAATTAAAGGATGACCCATGAAAATACTGAGTGGCATAGCTATTTCTCTATCGCTTAATTAGTAACTCCTGATTCTTACATCCTTTTTGTTGCTACCAACAATTAAACATATGCTTTCATAGAATTATCTAGGCTATCTGTAAGAATTCTTTCTGAGGAATGTTAACTAATTTTGACCATGTCTATTTTGCTAAATGAAGTAGAACAACGTTGAGATTCCTAGCTCCAAAGATAAATAATATCAAAACCCACCACATTCACAATGCTTAGAACAAGCTTTCACCTCCCTGACCCTTTGTAGATTTTTCTTTTCTTTAAATGATCCAAAACAAAGTTTTGGAATAAGTCAACAGTCAGGGTTCTAGCGCTTCATTTCATTCCTCCTTTTTTTAACAACATCAATATAGCTTTAACTGTACAAATGCAGTTTTAAAGTCTATCACTAAGGTAGGTGCAGACAGAAAGCCTTTTCTCCATATATCCATCATTTGAATTCATGGCAATTTCTTCTCATCAGCTCATTTTATCGTAGTTTACTTTAGTTTTGATTACTTTGACAATGATGAATATTAGAACTCATTTGCCGTTGTAATAGTAGAACTATCCTTGCTATTCATCCTGGGTTTTACATAATTTTCCAGGTATGATGAACAGGACAATTTTCAGTACGGATCACCACTTACGCTTCTTTCTGTTGCAAAAGTTGTCCATTGTTTCCATTTGTTTCCTGCAATAGTGTTACTAATCTGTGAGAAGGCAATAAATTTTACATTTAATAAATCTTGCAACAGTTTAATTCCCTAAAGTGCCTTAGGAGAACAACTTCTAAAGTCAAACCTTTTTTAAAATCCAACTTCATTCTATCAATAATATCAAGCTTATCTGAATGACTATTGACTACTTCAGAGCACTCTGAAAGATTATTAAAACATAAATTCTTGATATAAAAATCAGTGTTGATTCTTCCCATATATTCAGTTTCTCCATTTATACACAAATTCTCTTTTGTATTACACTTTAAAACAATTTTCCTTGTTTTCCCTACTGGTCTGTTCCTCACATTCACACTGAAGCCTTTTCTAAAAATCATTTCCTTACTTGCCTCTTCTGTATCACCTGAAAATAAGGCCAATTTACATGACAATTAACATACCAGTTAACAGTTTGGTAATTCCATATTTGATTTCTTTTAGAACTTTTTGAGTGAAATAATTTACTTCTTTGCCTTTTATTGATTTGTTCTAAAACTATATTATTAACATGTAAGTGTGTGATTTTTTTCTTAGATTCTCCCCTATAAAGACAGAATGTGGAATAAGAATCTCCCTAAACTCTTTTGCTGTGAATGCTAATCCAAATAGTTCAGTTAGTTTTTCTATTATGTTTTATCTTTCCCTTAGTGTTCCATTTTTGAGATGATCATCTATCACCCCTGTCAGCTCTCTGGAAAATTTTGTATTTCTGATGTGCTGGAAGAAGTTTTTAATATTAGTTTTAATGCCTATAGCAAGTTGTTTATGAAAATCGCTTTTTTTGTACAGTCTTATAGCTTTACATTTTCCTTGCCAGGTTTTATGTTCCATTTACGAAAGTGAATATTCTACTTTTTATAATCTCCTTTGTTAAATAAGTAACTACTTCAATTTCTTTCTTTCGTTATTGCCATCCTTTTAAAGTCATTGCTAACTTTTACACAATTACTTTGAATGACTCTAGACTATCTCTTGCAATTGTATTATTTTATAAACTTATTATAATGAATTTCTAATGTTGTCCCTAACTGCGGTAAGTGAATACATTATGAAGAGAACCCTGCTACCAAGCTTAAAGGTTTTCTGAAAATAAATGTTTCAGTGCTCAGCAAGCAATAGTACTATACTTCAAGAAAATTGTTGGAAACATAAAGCAGCATGGATAACAAAGTACTATGAACTAAGCAAGTCTGAAATGGACAGCTTTTGAAAAGGGTCAGCAATTAATTCTGAACAGTATTACCTGAAAACACAGGGGAAAAATGTACTTAGAAGTGAATAATGGGAAAGAAAAAATAATCTTGGGTTTGGCAGATAGCAGTTTGCACTTGTTACAAAAAACACATATTAGCTATGCCTATGGGAAAGCAGAAACGTCTCTGCAGCTGGCGTCCTCATAGTACATCACAAATATGAACTGTAGTAGCTGATATTTACATTTCAGTATTTTCTCTCTCACTATTCCTTACTATCTCTTTTGGATAGAGAAAACAGTTAGTCCCCATTCTTCCTTTCTGAATTTAGGGACTTTAGGCTAAGACCTGTTTTAAATAAATTTAGCTGTCTAAAAGTAAAGTGTTTAAATTCGAGAAATGTGTCTAGAACAAATGAGACAGACTTTACACAGACTCCTTAGCTAACAGTCGGGTAAACTGATCCCTACTAGCAGTCATATAAACTGATCTGATTTTCTGTGGGTGGCTGTCCAAGGGAGGACACAAGTGTTTCTGATAACACTGCAGAATCTTACAAGAACATTTATAAGGAGTCAAAGATGATGTGGCACACAATGCTGCAGTAGAGATTTCTTCCTGCCCTCCAAAGATCCCTTAACTTGTATTGCTTTTGCGAATAAAGTTGTTTGATTAATAAGTGACTAACCTTCTTGCTCCTCACTGAAACTTCTTTCAGGTTTTCACTGAAATATCAGTGAAGTGAAAACATTTTTCCTGCAATGTAAAGAAAACCTAAACCAGTGAATAACAGTTCCCTCTCTCATGCGTAAGTGGACAAAATGCAAAAGGACAAGGGATCCTTTTTTACTCATAATATTTACTCAGTAATTATCATATTTTTTGAAAGCCTTAAAATGTTTTTTCTCTTAGAAAAAAGTTATTTTGCAGACAAAAATATGAAGTATGCTTATAAATAATAGTTAAATATCTTTCTTCACAATCAGTTCAAATACGAGATTTGCAATTAATTGCAAGTATCTGATAAGTTCTTTTTTAATCACAGTTCCACAAGAGACATGACACTTTCATTTCACCAAGGTCATATCATATTTATTATGTACATTTATGTTGTATGTCTGAATTTCACCGTATAGCAACCACAATACAAAATAATTCCATGTGACATGAAGTGTCAGAAAAGGGCCTTTGTATTTCAAATGAATAACCAAAAACTTCAAGAATACAAGAGATTAAACACCTTCATTATTCTTTNCGAAAGTGTTTACTGCTGGGTTTCTTTTAGAAATCTAAATATGAAATACTAAGGAGAAGATTACCAGGTCTGTTTAGTGATACAAGAACATAATTCTCTGCTCTACTAAAAGACCTTTTTTAATATTTAGAATTATGGCCTGAATGTGTGAGAAGTTTTTTAATACTGTTTCAGGGATAAGAAACTTATGTTGGTTGTAAGGCTGTTAGTTTCTGTATTTTTCCCCCTCGAGTACTGTAGACAGTTTTAAGTTTGTCCTTGTCTATTTTCTCCATTACATAAAGTACAGAAAGTGAAGAATTTTTAATATATCCTGAGTATCAGTGAATTGATCTGAACAAAACTCCTGTGAAGAAAGAAACTACATCAATCTTGATGATCCTGATTATTCCAGAATTCAATAGGTGAACCTAAAACTCCCCAATGCAAAGTCTGTAGGTAAAAAAGAAAAAAATTAAAAGTAAAGTTTTAAATGAATTCTTACCATTACTATATATTTGGTTGTCCCATTTTATCAGACAAAAAATATATTTTTTTATATATGACATTTCTATTGATCATCAAATTCCCTGTCTTGGGACCAACTTAGGAAAATCCATACAGAGTAATCTTTTTGCTTTCAATGGTCTTTGACGCACTCCTGGGCTGAAATTCAGAATGTAATCTGTAAAATATATGTGATTTCAAAGGACAAACCTCTCAGATAGTGCAATATGCCATCCTTTGCCAGCTTGCAATTTGTGAAATATCACTAACATGAATCTTAAATCTTCGGAGTGTTGTAGGAGTTACCTGAATAAGAATCTTATAGGAGTGAATTTAGTTTCAGCCACAAGTCACTGACATTTTTCTTCATAAGGGCAGCATACTAAACCAAACAACTTCCAAAATAATACTGAATCACTCTGTCACTGAAGCCACCAGACTGAAATTACATTGTTGTTTTTCCAAATATAAATTTCTGGTAAATTTTACTATATTTGGATTCTTTTCCTAGTAGCTGTAAGGTAGCAAATAACTAAAGCTCTTGCCCAATTTTATTTCAAAGCAGTGTACTCTTTCTCTGTACTCTTTCTCTCTCATTACTAATTCTTCTGGGTATAAATTTCTTATCTTTTATTCATCAGAAATAACTTTCTCACATTTACAACTTTGTAATTGGTCTCAGAGTAATATATGCAGGTACATTTGAAAATTAGTAGTGAAACACAAGAAAGCAGTATATTTAAACAATAATGACTATCTAGCATCTGCCTTCTCATCAATGTTTGGTCTACTTCTTTGCAAATTATTATGTATTTTGTTCATGACATATACAGTGGTACAGAGATTAAAGGTTGGCATTCGAGTCAGCCAAAGGAGACGTATCTTTTTAAGCAGCCTTCCTGGAAAAATAACTAATTTTAAGGAAAATAATTAACTGTGCACATAAAGCCTAAAGTCTGAATCAAAACTCATACACATTCTGTTTTCCTATAAAGAAAAATCTGTGAAGTGAATCTCTTTGATTTGTTGGTTTTGACAATAATATAAAACCACAAATGCTGCTGTAATTTATAAAGTGTACCATGGGAGTCATGTGTAATTTATTTCAATTCCTTTTCCAGTACATAATTAGTTCTTGTCAGAATCATTGATCAGGATTCTGGTTTAATTTGTATATGTATCTTTTCACTTATGTGTACACTCTGCAGAGTCAAAATCAAACTTCTCATGCACCAGTTGAGATGTTCAGCTTTATTGATACTCCTCAGAGGGGGGAAAAAAAAAAGAAAAAAAAGAAAAAAGTTATAGTTTATTGTAGATGATGCACGAGTAGAATGCTATTCATTTCGTATATTGCCTAAACTAGCTATGTAAGCTCCTTCCATAGTGAGATAGGAGAGACAAATACCTCCAGAGGCTTATTTAATTCATTTTAGTTAATCACCTGAAAGACTTGGTACAAACCCCTTTTTGTTACGACTCTTATTCCAGATGTACTTAGATTTTCACATTATTCTCAAGTATCTGACAGTGTCTGCCAAGGAGACACTGTCAGGAAGCAAGTCAGCTTGGGTTTATTACTATCATTTTATTTAAAAATATTTTAACTATAGCAATAATGTTATATTTTTTTTCCCAAAAGAAAAATATTCTTAATTAAATATTAAGTAAGTTATTGATTGCCTCTATTCTTCAAAAGAGAAAACAGAAAAAAAAAGGAAAAAAAGAGAAATAGGACAGGCCAGAGATTTTTTCTCACCAATAATCAATTTTTTTTCAATAAAAAATTTGGAGGGGGGAGGAAGAGGAAAAAACCTGAGTTTCTTCATTCCATCATCCAAATAATTATAAATATAGTTTGCCATATCTGGGAAGTATTTATCAAAATTATTTTCAAAGATCACAAGGAATAGAAACTCCCTAAACAATTTATTGCATTATTTACCAGTCTTCACATTTAATTTTTTCATCCCCCAGCGCCTAGCATAAATTTCTGTATCTCCAATTGAAGCCTATATTAATGAACCACTTTATGCAAGCAGTTTAAAATAAGTACTATATTCTGAACTTAATACATAGTATAGTTTTTCACTTAATGGCTTCTGGGAATGTCATTATTTCCCCCTGATGCCACTGAGGTTTATATGTAGTCAAGTGGATAGCATAAAAGTTTTTCAGTGGGTTGACTAGACAGAACACATTCGTCTCATTCTTCTAAATGTAACTTGGGATTCTTCCATATTTTATATTTGTAATTCATTAAGACCAATAAAAATATTTAAAGTTCATATTTAGCATAGATAATCAAATCAAAATTCTTCCTTTTTTCATAGCTCAGAGAAATATTTCTAGTTTGTTTAGCTCTTTTACCTTGACAGAAATATATTCAACATTTTAGCAGGTTTATTTTTGTTAGTATTTGGCACTGTTGAATTAGTATAGTAGAGAAAAGAAAACACACATGTGAAGAGATGAGAAAGAAAAGAAGTGAATAATAACAACTAAATTATTCTCTTGTCAATGCAAGGCAATGAAAATGTGAAGTGGCAGGCACAGGCCAATACGCCAGCTGTCGTACGTGATTTCTTTCAAGCAATATGTAACTCTTAAAACCCATAAAAGATTCCAACCCTCTCCCTGCCCCGTTTGATTTAAATACTGCTTACCTAAAGGCTGGGTAAGGAATGCTTCTTCTGTCCGGCTTTTTTTTTTTTTTTTAACCTGTGTCATACCATACAAAACCAAGACCTTTCCAATAATTTTGCATAAGAACTAGCATAGTTATTGAGATACACATTCAAAATCTTGTGCTGAAATTCTTCAGACCAATGCTCTAAGTAAGAGATTACTGGTGACTTCACATGTCTTACTTTCTCGAATAAGATGTTTCCTTCAGTAGCAAACTATGACTTTTTCACTGAAAGTACCACTGAAATATAATGAATAAAATTAATATTAAGAATAAAATTATCCTTTAAAAACAGATCAGGCAACCTCTAAGTCATTATGAGATGCTTGCATGTTATCACGATCTTCTAAGAGAGCTGAATCTGGGACAATCATGAACATTTTATCACAGTAAGAGCAGTTAATTTTAGGTCCATTCTGGAACTGGAAAAGGTCTTTCAAGTCATCTATGCAATCTTTCATTTTGCAAAATCGGTTACATAGTGAGTCTAAAAAAGGCTTATTCCTCCTCTTTCCCTCCCTCCCACACGCATGATAACATGTTCTGACGAAAATTCGTCACCACCAAGGAAACATTGCAGAGTGTTTCACTTATTTTAGCTGAAGAAAAATCTCTTCTAAAGAAAAAAAATTTAGACATCTTTTATTCTTTCCATTGCCCGTTGTGGTCTTTTTCCCCAATGTGGTGGGTTAACATTGGCTGGCTGCCAGACCCCCACATCCGGACACTGCCTCACTCCTCCTCCTCAACAGGATGGGGTAAGTAGATGAAAAAGCTCATGGAGTGAGATAAAGACAGGGAGATCACTTACCAATTACCATCACAGGCAAGACAGACTTGACTTTGGAAAAAAGAATTTAATTTATGGCCAGTTGAAATGGAGTTGGATAGTGAGAAACAAAGACAAAAAACTAAAACACCTTCCTGCCACCCCCACCGCTTTTTCCCAGGCTCAGCTACACTCCTTCATTCCAGAGTCATCTATCCCCTCCCCCTGCATCCCAAGCAGCACAGAGAAGATGTGGGATGGCAGGTAATGGTCAGTTTGTAACACTTCCTCTCTGCCACTTCTTTCTCACACTTTCCCCCTACTTCAGTGTAGGTCCTCCCCACAGACTGCAGTCCTTCAGGATAAGCCTGCTCCAGTATGGGTCCTCTGCATGGACTGCAGTTCCTTTCAGGAGAAGTCTGCTCCATAATGGGCCCTTCAAAGGCTGCAGTGTGGATATTTGTTCCAGTGTGGTCCTCTCCGTGGTCTGCAGGGGAATATCTACTCCAGTGCCTGGAGCACCTCCTCCTCCTCCTTCTTTTCTTATCTTGGTGTTCACAGGGCTGTTTCTCATAATTTTTTTTCCTTCAATCTTCACACTTCCAGGCAGCATTTTTCCTTTTCTTAAATACATTATCTCAGAAGCACTACCATCTTGGCTGAGGGGCTCAGCCATGCCCTGCGGTTGGAACTGGCTGGAACTGTCTGTCCAGCACAGGGCAGCCCCTGGACTTTTCTCACTGAACCCTCCTCTTCAGCTCTGCCCAGCTACCCAAAGCTTGCTATGTAAACCAAATACATCAAAATATTGTTAAATAATTTTATATCACACAAGAAAATACTCTCTGTCTAATTCCAAACCTATACCAGAAGAGTGTTCAGTGCTAGCAAATAGAGTATTTGAAATAGCCAATCTCAACCTTCAGTATTGACTGCTCTCCATCGGGCCTCACCCCAGTCCCACAGGCACTGAAGACCACTGAAGAGAAAGAGAAGAGGACCCAGCATGTCTGCTCCTATAAAAACTCTGGAAGAACTTGTCCACTTCTACTGAAGAGAATGGAAATCAAGTGATACAGGTGCATGTGATACACACCCTTCACACATGTATAGAAGAAACTCAAGTTTTTAATCCATAGAATTAAAAGGTTATTCAGAAATTGGAAATGGCAAGGCTGAAGAAATACTACTGATTCATTAGACAAAACAAAATTACATTAATTGTTTTTTAAACACACCTGACAAATTCAGGCATACTTATGAAGAGAACATTTTACATGATATGACATCATTAATAATCTTCTAGTAAAGGCATGCAGAGATATCATTTAATCAGTTAATCTGAAAAATGTGCAGCTTCTAATCAATGTTACTGCTTAGGTAACTAGGTAAGATCATAGAAATAACTGAAATTCTTATATACCATTTTGTTGTCATACTTCCTGTGGTGTACTCTCTTCGCCTGCATCAGTCACATGTCACAGACTCCTGGTCTTTACAGCACTACAGTTTCCTTTATATGTACAAAATCTTTATTTGAACATAAGTAGCAACCCCCTGATATTTAACCGCTAATTCTTCACTGTTTTCAGGGCTTACATTCCAGTTACCTAGCAAATACACTAGGCATTTTTGTTCTACTGCTAGTAAAGCATATTTTCTGACATATCTAACTTGCTTTTCAAGTTTGACTGTTAGTGATCTGGACCCAATAACTACGCTACACATTGACTCATTGCTCTTAAATATTAGATCTGGAAGCTTTATTTGTTGCAAAATACAATTTCTTAAGAAAGGAAACATGACAGAAGTGCTTATGGTCTGCAAACCAAATTTCATCACTGTTAGGTAAATGCTTTACCTTCTAGAGAAGAAAATAATTGTAATTGCTTTTCTTTCTGAAGTACCAAATAATGTAACTGTACTAATTAAAGTAGAATAGGATAGACTGTGAAGTCCCTATTCCAATATATTTTTCTTTTACAGATTTTTATGGAAGTTACAGATTCTGTCAGATAGACAAGTGAATTAACAATAATTAATTATAGTAATATTATACTGAATAATTAACTGAATATCTAGAATCCATACTCTGATTGTTCACATAAGCTAAAGCCTGTACCACTGCGTCTTTCTGTTTTCTTCTCACTTTCAAATAGATCAATAGATAGACAAGTAGAGGTAGATGATAGACAGACAAGCCATCTATTGTATGTGCAAATCCCATCTCCATTTTGCTGTCATCAATATCTTAAGCACTATCAATTTCTTAGTCCTGACTGGTTTGAAGAAAAAGTTTAAAAGCAAACCCTATTTGTTAGGAAAGAGAAGACTTGAAGAATATTAGAAAAGAAATTTACACTTCTTTACAGAATTAGTTGAATCATTTTCAATAGCATATAGTGCAGTCATACAAATGCTTCAAAAGTGTAAACTTTCTTGTAATGATCAGTGAGAAAAAGAAAAATACCTTCCCTTAAAAAGATACTGCCATTCCAGAACATGGCTGACCATCTTTCTCAGATGCAAGACATTCTGTCAAAACCTTCCTATTTCTACTGTAAAGTTTTCAGTGCTTTTATTCATGTTCCTATTTAAAACCTCTTCATTCTTTAGTCAAGGGATGATCTGTTGGTGGATAGCAGTGAAAAAGAATATAAAAGCACCAGCTATAATGGTGATTTTTTTTATTTTTTTTTTTTAACTGGGGTCAATTTGGTATGCACAACTGCTGTACTCTTTGGAAGAACTGAAAGTATTGATACATTTAACTTACCCTTTTTATAGTGGAGAACATTATTGTGCTTACTAAGACAACATTCGTATCCTGAAACAAAGGATAGCTGACAAAGTATCAGCAAAACTAGGCAATGATAAAATTATAAAAGAAAGATAAAGACACATGACAAGACATGAAAGGAAATACAGAATTATAAAATAACTAAGGATGTGAGGAGCCACTGGAGTTCATATAAGAATACAGGAAAAGGTATTTAGCCCAGGGTAAGTGGTAGTGAATGATGAACTTCTTTTTGGTACACAAAAAAAAGAAATAAATGACAGATTTAATTAATTCAGGAATGAATTAGGAGTGCTTAATTTGAAATACAAGATAATCATTTTTCTGTGTCTATTTTGAGAGTACGAAGAAAATAAGATGGAAAATTGTTCTATATAATTTTCTTAGGTCTGGCAGACCCAAAACTGAACAATCAAGAGGTGAAGAAATTCCATCTTGTAAAAAGATTGTCATAAAGAAGAAAAGAGTCAATCTTTTCTGTCCACTGGAAATAACAAGAAAATCACTTAATATGGAGCATAGAAGATTAATATGTGAGAGCTCTCTTTCCCCACTCTCCCAACTACAGAGGTAATTAAAATATTGGGATAGGCTAAGGACTAAGAACTTACTTCACTAATGTTTTCATGTTTCACATCATAGTATTTCACTGTTATTTAAAAACAAAAGAAAACAAAAAACAACAATTGTCCAGGCATACTTGATTCTGGTCTATATGTATGAATAAAAGTTCACTTAACAAGTTAATGCTTCTATCAACATATTGAACTAAGAAACAAATCATATGAATTAGGATTAAGAAATTCAGTATTGGCTATTTATAAATACAAGTACTTATTGTTAGATTCATTCATCTAAACTTCACCTAACGGATAATATTTTAAGTTTAGAGAATTACTTAAGATTTCTTGAGAGTAAATAGAAAAAAAAATCTATATTAAGATGGGCTAAATCAGCTTCTGGAGTGATATTTTTGTTTACACTATCCAAGACTAAGTGTTTCCTGTGTGCTTGTGATTTTTTTTTTTTCGTTTCTGAGCAGGGTTATAGTATGGAATGAATGCCAGGCAAAGTAATCCTAAAAATAAAGTTGTTCCATTTCTCAGATATTTTAAACTGATATGATTAGAGATCTTTTGTTTTGGTCTTGATTACAGGATCCTGGTCTTTGTCTTCAATAGATCCATTGATAATCTGTATCCATAAAATAAGAATATGCAGCAATAGCGACATATTTTCTAGGTTTTGTTTATGCTTTAAATTAAAACAACTGTCCCAAGCTAAGTTTTAAAAATAAATTTTGCTTTGCATTTCAGTATTTAATTCACTACTTTACTCCAGTAAGAAAAAAGTAGGTTTATACCTACTTAATTGTACGTAACTACTGTTAGCCTACATGTCCGCTAATGTTACATATTCCTTGAAAGCACACTGTTGAAGGCAGTGTTATTTTATTTTCTGTTACTGTTCTGATATGAAGTAATTCTCTTAATCAGATATAAGAACAACGTCTCTAAGAAATGTTTTATTCCTAATATCCTCAGTTTCCCAAGAAAATGAAAAGACAATGTTCTGATTGCATATGATTATCTCTATTCATTTAAAAAGACTGTTTGATGCTGTTTGTTTTCTAAACAATTGTTGTAAACAACGTTAGTTGGAACTATTGAAGAATTTATAACTGTAAATCTTATAGGTAAATAAAGATCTACTGTAACTGTAGATCTTTATTCAAGTTGAGTAAAACATTCTGCAGAACTGCCAGATAGTCAACCGGTAGTTCAGTCAAGACTCTAGACATCCAAATTCTGTATTAAAATGTTGAGTCTCAGCCTACGTCCTCAAGCAGGTAATAGAAAGCTGAATTGGGACATAAGATTAAATAACTAGATTTTACACAGATGAAGTCATGTTCCTACTTGAAGATGATCAGAAGGCTGGAGCACCTCTCCTACAAAGACAGGCTGCGGTTGTTCTGCCTGAAGAAGAGAATGCTCCGGGGAGACATTATAGCGGCCTTGCGGTACTTAAAGAGGGCCTGTAGGAAAGATGGGGAGGGACTTTTTATCAGGGAGTGTAGTGATAGAATGAGGGGTAATGTTTTTAAACTGAAAGAGCATGGATTTGGATTAGATATAAGGAAGAAATTCTTTACTGTGAGGGTGATGAGAGTCTGCAACAGGTTGCCCAGGGAAGCTGTGGATGGCGCATCCCTGGAATTGTTCAAGGTCAGGTTGATGGGGTTTTGAGTAACCTCATCTAATGGACGGTGTCCCTGCCCATGGCAGGGGGGCTGAAACTAGATGATCTCTAAGGTGCCTTCCAACTCTAACCATTCTATGATTCTATATTTTCAACCTACCTAAAAAATTACCTAGAGATCTTGCACAACTAAATTACTAAATACCTTTTAATAAAAGATACCTTGTCTTGTTTACACTAATTTTTTAATGAAACGGATTGTTTCCACATATGTAAGATTATTTTTACATTAGTGGAATAAAGAAAAACATATTCAAAATCCTGGCTATAATACCGGAGTGAAAATTTTGTTTACGGAGGACATACGATGGCCAGCTGGACTACAGGGACATAAGGGCTGCAATGCTACCTCTGATACAGCAAAAGGATTTCATAGCTTGACTTGTACCATTATATACCCTAAGAACAATGTGAGGGGAACAAAAAAAAGTTTTTGTTTTCTATCTGATGTGAATGACCTCCTATGGAAAATAAAATTCAGACTTTTTTTTCCCTCTTTTTCCCTTTTTTTTCCTTTTCCTTTCTTTTACACTCAAAATTTGGTTATGTACAAATACAGATATTTGATCATGAGCAAAAACAAAGCTAAGAAGTCATTGCAATTAATGACTTGATAGCTGAGTTGTCCAAACTGCTACCATCATTGAACGTGCAGAAAGCCCATCAGGCCAAGGCAAGCCTGGGCATCTTTTGAGACCCAGTGCTCTAAGTCAGTGCAAAGCCTTTTACTAGTAATTGGAAACATCATATTTACTCAGTCATACCTTCCAATGTTATTTGATATTTATGACTAAGTAGGGTTCATCCTTTCTGATAAGAAGGGAAATGTTTAGACCCAGACAATAAGAGTATGGGGACTTTTTTGCTGAACACTGCTAGTCATAATACTTTTATTTTTATGCCTGGTGCTATAAGCATCTGAAGGCCTCTTACTTCCAGTCTATCATCTGGAATCTAGACACATTTGCTAACAAAACAGTTGCCTACCTAAAATAAGACTGTCCCAGGCTCCATAAATATTTCAGTCTTTTTTACTATTTCAGTGAGAACTCAATGATTTAAAAAGAACAGACTGGACATTTCTCATGATTTTTGGTAGTTTTGAATCATCTGTAGTGTACAGGGCAGTGTGACAAAGATTAAATGACCTACCCACATCCTCCAGAGCTGTCAGATGGGTGGCAGAAAATTAAATTTGACAACAACATTCAAAATTTAAGATAATAGTAAGAATTTTGATCGGAAACAAAGGATTAATGGTAAGCTCAAGAATAACAGACCAGTGCAACAAGGGATATTAAGAAAAGGAGCAAGCCATATATAAAAACATATGAGGCACAAACCTGAGCAACAAATAATGAGGGAGGCAGCGGTAAGAACCAAACCTGGTCAGCCATACTAACTGATGAAGGCATTTAAGAGTCACAGAATGTTTATTCCAGCAAGATATCTGATTGGGGATCTTGTCAATTGGGAAACCAAGGGAAAAGAAGGAAAGCTGAAAAAGTATACTGAGACAGATACCTGTCAAAACAAATGAAAACCAGAGCTTTCATTCCTTGCAAGATGTTTTTTGTTCCAAACTGGATTAAAATTTGATGGATATATGTTTTCATATTTTTGTATATTACAAATTGGCTCATTCAGAGAATACAGTACATTATGGTAATTTTTACAATTATTTTTAATGTTTCAAATTGTTTAAATGAGTCTGTACCCATTTCATTTTAAGTCAGTACAAATCTAAACTGCATTTCAGTATTGTAGAGCATTGCCTCAGAAATGTTATGGTTCTTATCTGATATCTTATTCTCTTTGAGGAGAAGGCTTACTGCCCAAACACCTGGTCTTGGAGGCTTATGAAACAAAATTTACATGGGTATACTTTAAAAAAAAAGAGGGGGTCTAAGGGAGAGAAAAGGAAGTCAGTCTCATGTTGAAACTCTTTGACACATGTTGGGTCAACTGGAAAAGCTTAATTATTTCATTACATGTTGAGTTATTGCCAAAAGGAATATTTATTTCACTTGAGTAATTTGTAAATTTTTAGAAAAATAATGGAAAAACCCAAACCCAAACAACTCTAGAAACTACACTTTCAGTTGAAAAATTACTCTGGTGGCAATAAATTAGATTACCATTTTCTTTGGATGTGTTTTTCAGTTATTTTCTGAGGTTGCAAATTCTGCTATTAAATACATAATTTTCACCGCTGAAGCAGGAAAGAAAATAGAGGTTTCATACAATCAAAAAAGGTAGAAAACATATTCTACAACATGCCTTTTATTCCTTCCACAACACAACTGCAAGCATACCTAAGACAGAATAGAAAAAAATTGAAACGCTGTTAATGTAGTCCATGATTCTTTGCCACAATCATAATCTTTCTTTCTTTCATGAGCAATTGCTATCCCTTTTCACAGTAGACTACTATTTTATAGAGGGAATTAGAGAACCCCAGGGAATTACTAGGACTGAAAAAAATATGTATTCACACATAAACCTTAAAATACATACAATTACCAAAAATTACTGGTCAAAAATTTGAGGTGTCATTACTGTATTTTATAGACTCATTAAATTCTGAGTTTACAAAGGTATTTTTTTTAGATAAATTAATTGCTTACCACATTGATAAAATGGCTTTTTGTTTCCTGAACAGGGAATTCAGAAAAGGGCTTTTATGCTAAATACTTGTTTATTTTCAAACTAAATAGCTCTGATATGCAAATGTAATTCCAAAAAGTGCAAACCAGCTACCTGCACCACAGTCCTGCATATTTATTAGTGGAATTGTAAAAAAACATACCATAGAAAGATTTAGATCAGTAACATCACATGACAAGATTATATTTGTAGAGTACAGTTTTAAAGTCTCTTTTTGCAATTTAAATTACCTTAACTGGAATGTTAAAATTGCTTGAACTTGGTTCCTCTTGATATAATAAAGAATAAAGTTTCATCTATGCTAGATGCTTTATGTTGACATTATAGCTTCTAGTTCAAAAGATAAAGGCCTAAAATACTTTTTCTGAAAATGTTTTAAACAGGAGCTGCCAACCGATTTCTAGACATCAGCATGACAACTGCATTTTCTTATTCAAGCTGCCTCAAGAAATCATGGGACTCAGATACAGGTAACTGCCTGTTTGAGTATCCCCTAACACTCTGGAACTTCTGCATGTCTCCTCAGTGAAGATGAAGTCTATATTGTACAAAGTGATAAAACTTTTTTCCAAGAACTAAATAGGGATTTAACTTTGTCAGAAAAATATGATTGCATCTAATGTGAATATACAACAATAAAACAGTTATATTCTCTGGAAGTTAAATTTCCTATTAGCTTATTTATGTTTAGCTTCTTTAGGCATGGCTTCAGATAGGAATGAACTGTCTGACAGTAAAAAGATGTAATAGTAAGCTGTTTTGTTTTTTTTTTTATTTACCTCTGAATTTAATGATGTGTCTTTTTTATCAATTTGCATTGTACATAGGAATTCCAGGAATATTCCAGAAATATATCTAGGAATACATTTAGAAAATTTGATCACTGTAAGACTGGAAGTTCAATATTAAAATGAAAAATAAGCTTTTGAGTGAGTTTTGGAAAACAAACATCTGATTTGAATCTTACTGCTATTGCCATTTATTCATCCAAGTCTAATTACATTTGAACTATTGGCATCTGACTCAGCTATCATCTTTAGTGGATTCATATAGTGACAGATGACTGCATTCTTGTACCTTGGAAGCTACCTAGCTTGGAAGTGTTTATCAACACCTCACTCAAACATGAGTGAAAAAAGAAAGTGTTGGTTTTTAATGTTTTGATCCTTTTAGGCTCTTGGTTTATATTCTTAGGCTGCTTTTAGGCTCTTAGGCTGCTGCTACCAACAGCATCAATTCCAGTAATGGACTGGCTAACAAAAGGACACACAAACACACAGAGAAGTCCATGTAAGAATAACACTTAGGTTAAATTTACAAAAGTCAGGAAAACCACAGGAGAAAACTTATTGCAGTAGGAATTGAAATGTTGAAGCACCTGTAGGCTAAAACATGCCTTCCATTGACTGCAATGACAATAATCAACATAAAACACTTGAGATACACATTACTGGATTTTTCTTTTTTTGGCCTTGACACTAATTCTTAAATAAATTACCATTCTGTCCTCAATGATAAAATAACTCCTCTGGTTCAAGTTATGCTGCAATTAATTATGTCTCAGGTTGTCTTCTACTATGTCTGTGCACTTCTCCAGTCTACACATAACAGTATTCTTCTGTTTATTGATTTGTGATTTCCTCAGTGGAAGAAGGAAGAATATAGTATACATTAGTCCACCTGCCTAGCAAATATGGGCCAGCCTGAAGGCAAATGAAATCAGGGACGGTGAGAAGGATGAGAGTTACTATTTTCTCCAGCTTTTCTTTTCTTTTTTGGTTGTTTCCCCTTCCATCCTCTGTCCCCTTTTCAGAGCAATTGTGGACAATTGGAATAAGGTTGGAGAACTGTCCCTTGTCTGAAGTACTGAAAGGATGAGGTTCATTTCACACAACTTAAGTAATCTAAAAGCTGTGGTTCTAGTATAAGTTAGTCATTCTATCCTTCCCTGCAATCAATAAAGAAATTGGCACCTCTGAGGGTGAGTCATTGAAACTTTTCAGGTGCTTATCTTCATACCAGATGAATCACCTTCCTGAGCTGCATGCTTCTCTTAAGAGACTACAGAGATTTCTGCTCCAACTTCTCTTTTCTTTCAAAAATATTTCTTTTTAGACCATGTAAGCCCTAGCCAAGCAAAGAACTTCAACACTTTCTGAATTCTAAGCATTTGAATATTCTCGGTATTTTTAATGATTTTACTTACATATTGACAACTTTTGTGCTTTGCTTGGTTAAATTATATAGATTAGGTATTCTGTTTAGATTGATTATTCAAGATAAGTTTATTGTCATGCTATGCTCTATTTCATATTGATAAATTGATAAAGACCTTAAACAGGATAGTTCCCAGGATGGACCCCAGCAGTACCACTCTTGTCAAAAAGCACTCAACTACTACGCTCTGAGCCTGAGCATCCAACTAGGTTTTTAGTCATCTGCTCAGACCATGCAGACTTCTACTCCTTTCCCATTGCTCACAAGCCTAGTTATTTTATCAGAGAAGGAAGCAGTCAGGTGTATCAAGAATTTTTTACCCTTAGTAAATGTTGACTGTTCCCAATCACCTTCTTTTTTATATGTTAGGGGTGTATTTAGTACTGTTCATCTCAAAAACCTGGGATTTGACTCCAGATTTAGAAATTAACTGAAGTAGTCTAGTGTAGCTCTGCTTATGCTTAATCGATCACTTGTGTGTTTTTTAGTGTAGTTGATGAAGTGAAGACATAATCTTCAACTCACACCCCAGACCTGTACTCCTTTATGCTGCATTATTTTTCTAGAGTTATAGATAGTTCATTTTACACAAAATAAGTGCTAACTATTTAAAATATATCAATGAGAAGTATTACACCTTATAATTGCACAAAACTAATTAAAATTAGGTAATAAGGAACTAGTCATTTGACCATTGCTCTTACAGCTAAACAAGTTATAATAGACATCTAAACATACCAAGTTCAGACAAAGCAAATCCATCAACCTGACTGCTATGTTGTTAACTTAGGACAGAGTCTGTGGCCTGTTGCTAGCAATGACAACAGAACTATATTTACAGGGCTGTAGCGCTGCATGGGTTCCATCCCCTCAGATGGTAGCTTATTTAGAAAGCATACTTCCTTGCTTGAAATGTGGTTTCCTAGAGTATGGGAGCTGCATAGACTTAAATAGGTAATAGCATTGTTGGACAGAAAAACTTAGGTTTCCTAAACTCAAAAAGAAGGTAATTGCCCCCAGGAGGTGAAAAAGAATAGAAAATGGATAGAAGACTACTGACCTATCCAAAAGTGTTGGATAAAATTCTAAATAATGAGTGGTAGGTAAGTGTATGCAGAATTGTCCACCAAAGAAACCCATATAAGAGCAGTTTGAACTCCTTACCACGTTCTCATTGTGGAAATCCTAGAGAGAACTCTGAAAATACAACTGGTTCAATGGAATAGAGGGAACTATAAGGTATAGCTGTAGATGGTTATTCATCTCCAGATATATTCCAGTCATAAGTCCTATTTGTCCAGAAGAGATCTTTAAGTACATATGGTAGGAAAAGACCAATCAAACCTACAGGAATATTTCTTCATTAAAAAGAATAGAAAAAATGTTCTACAAAGGATAAACTGAATAGTCTTCTTGGGTCAGCGGGCAAGAATGAAGTAGTGATCCTGCCACAGAAGTACTGATCTTTTTTTTTCAGGACTAAGGATACTGAATAATATGATACTTCAGGGATCACAGGTGGTTTTAGTGAAGCTCAGAGAGTAGTGTTATAAAATTATTTCTGTCCCACAAGCAAAGGAAGGCAGTAAGTGGGAGGTTTTGGAAACAAGACAGGGATTAAAGAACTGTTCTAAGGTTTAACAATTAAAATTGTGGAAAATTAGCTTGGAAACTTTGGACAGGACTGAAAAAGGAAAAGGGAGAAAAAAGCAATGCCCTATGGAGAAAAGAAGTATGACTGGTTGTGACAATGGTAAAATGAAAAGTATCTTTATTTTAGTGTGGATAAGCCTTACTAGATAGAGAACACTTGAGGCAATATGTGATACCTCCTAGAACCTAATAAATCACATTTGAAAACAGAATGACTTTGATTTGAACGACATGCCTTGGATTTCTTATGCTCAGAGAACTAAATTATCTTGAGATTTTTTTATTATAGATGGCTCTTTCCTAACATAAACATTTTTGTCTGTCACGGGATAAAGCTATACCATACTTAACCTTGACAGATAAGGAGGAATTGATTGCAGAACTGGAAATGAGTTTTAGCTTAGGTTTAACTGATCATAAATTTATTGCACTGCTTATATACATATATATACTGGATGAGATCATGAATGAATGATGTAAAGAATGACATCCGAAGTCCATAGTCAAGGAAAAGGCATACTGATTTAAAAATGTACCTTAGATTACAGAGTGAGTGAAGGTATTTTACTATATAGGAAAGAAATAGAAGAAAGAGGAAATATAAAACTGATTTTCTAATGAAGAACTAGATAAACGAGGAAGATGTAAACCGAGGTATAAAACAAGCAGAAGTAAAAAAAAAAGAAGTACATTTTAAATACTTAAGAACAAAAGGGTCCATTTACAGACAGAAATAGTAAAGCTATCAAGTTTAACAGGATTTTTTTTTTGTTTTCAGATGGTAGTGATTTCTGACTTTGGGGGAAACATGATTGATGTATTAATGCCATAGTGTATTCTTTAAATAAGAAAACGCACACAGATTCTAAACATAAATTTTAGTCATATATACTTTAATATGAGAATATTTTAAAACTTCTCAAAAAGATTTCTTATTCTGCAAGATGTATAGGCCATTAATAGTTATTTTGTCTCTCTCTTAGGATGAAAATATGATGTAGAGTGAGTATTTCGCTAATATTGAAAGAGTAAATTGGATAATTTCTGTAATCACAAGATTCTTGGTCTTGCAAAATCTCAGGCAAAATATAGAACAAATCATATGGCATCGAATGAATAAAGTGCTATTTAAATTAACATAAAGAATGCCAGGAACTTAACAGAAATTTATGGCAAGTATATATGTCAAGATAACGTAATGTTTTCTTCCGATGAGACTGAAAATTTACTTCATAAAAATTAATAATTTGTAACACTGTATTTAATTTCTGAAAGGCATTTCATTTGGTACTGTTTAGTATTTTTATTAAGAAATCAGAGCAAAAAAGTTAACATGTTGTGACATCTATTAATTAGTGATAAAACTGAATAATTGAGCAGTTTAAAAAGAAACTGTAAAAAGTTAAAATACTGCCTGTCACAGACCTTTGGGGATCTAGAACTATAGTACCTATAAATTATCAAGGATTACATATAAAATAATAATTTTGGATTCAAGTGAAGATTGGGAAAGTGAAAACTTAAAAAGAAAACCCCACTGAAAATTATTATTTTGAAATAACAGCTATACAGTTTTACTTTTCGTTTTCTGTTTTCCTTCAGATAAAAATGCAGTACAATAAAATCCTGATTGGCATAAAAAGGTTCCTCTTTATTGACTTCCATTCAGTTTTGTCTCTGAAAATTCAACGTGACAACTGTAAGAATTCTTCTCATGTGAGAAAGTGAAAAATCATTAGACTTGAAGCTTCAGCATTGGAATCTAACAACACAATATATACACTTTTTGCTTTGTTCAGAGAAATAAAGTTATATTTCTTTGAAAATATATTTCTTTGAAATAGATCTCAAAAAATTCTAGTAATTTTGACACAGCAAAAGCAGTACATTCATTCAAATATTTTAATAGATTCAAATATATGCAATTTGATTATGAATCAAAAAGCAGTTTGTTAAAGATATGTTGATAAAAGTGCATTAAATAAGATATTAGGGTGTTGTTATCTGGATAAAGAGCTTTAACTATAAGCCTCAATTTGGACTTAGGAAAAAAAATGTCCGTACTCAAGTAATTTTGGATGGGGGAGGATGCTGATGTCATCAGGATGATGAGAGAAAGCAAAGTAATAGTGATTCTGGCGTCATTTATTTACATGTCTTTCTTACCAATACTGGAATCTGTTAAACATTCTATGCCACTGAGTCTTTAGACTTAGTCATGAGCTTGATTTGGACTAAAGAAAGCAGGAAGGAAAAAATGATTGTTCCTTGTGCCATTATTAAAAGGAAGGGGGGGAACCAGAAAAAATCCTTTTTTTCTGGGTAAACTTGTATCTTTTATGAGAAGATATCTCCTATATAATAAGAGGTCTGATAAAAATTACAACACATGAGATATAGTATTAAATGGATGACTGTAAGATTTTTAATCTAGGTTTAGAGCAAAATCACAGAATCAGAAATTAACAGTTGCCTTTATAGGGGACTGAAAAATAACAGAATGTGGCTCTCTCACTAGCTGTTCAGAAAATGAAAAGGATGAAGAAAATTAGAGGGTTAAAAAACTTAAGAGTATGGTAGAAGTTTGGATTTTTGCATGCTTTTATTATTACTTCATACAATAGAGTTCAGTTATTCTGAGATTTATTTACCTTTATGATCATATTAATTAAGGATTTATATGAGCGTTTTATGTATAAGTACATTCATAGGCTTTAAATGCCCAGTTTAATTATTTGGTACCTTATTAACAAAAATGTTACGAAACATATCTGCATCATATGCTTTATATAAGGTATAAAAGAAGTATAAACAGAATATATTTGTGCTCCTCTTGGTCCATGTGATCAACCAACATTCAAATCTTTAGGATTAGCTCTAGAAATTACTGGTAAAATGAAAGAATAATTTGTCTTATCTGGTACATGTCTATAGAGCTCTTGCACATAAAGATCACACACAAAAGACTGACTTTTTGAGTTACAAAGACTCAATCAGTCAGATTCTTTGCTTGCAACTCCAAATCCACAATTCCTGTTAGCACTTTGCTTAAAGATTCATTTGCTTAAATTTGTTTTTCAAACATACTAACATTTTTAAAGATAAATTTTAGATTTTTAGTGTCCATGTTTCAGGTTGCATTGTTATGTTTGGGATTTTTTAAATTTCTTTTTACATTCCTTTATTGTTTAGGTTTTTCAGTGTGTTTGGCTTTACTCCATCAGATGCTGTTTCTCTATAGCTGTGTAAATGTAGCACATATTGAAGCTTTTTTTTCTTTTAGAGCTACTGGATGGCATATCTATGAGAGGAAGATGTGATACAGGGCTCATCAAATGGACATATCAGACAAAATCCTTCTCAATGTCCTCTAGATGTATTCAATCCAGTCTTTAGGCTGCATTTGTTTCAATTATTGTTAAATACAGAAGCCTCTAATTTCATTTATAACTTTCAGGTACCTTGCATATCCATCATTACAAAAAATCAGATATTTTCACAGAATCACAGAATGGTAGGACTTGGAAGGGACCTTTGGAGATCCTCTAGTCCAAACCCTCTGCCAAAGCAGGTTCACCTAG
>VWZL01000985.1:98964-212921 GCA_013396915.1 Stercorarius parasiticus
CTCTCTTTGTTACTGCTATTGCATTTCATTCAGATCTACCAGCAGAGCAGGACACATATAGTCTATACCCTTTTTAGCAATTCAAAAAAATTAGACTGAAATTTTCACATTTAATATAAAATATTAGGTGAATAATTTTGTAAGTAGGATTTGGTTCTGAATAACAAACAGTTGTGTGAAGAACAATGAAGAGAGCAAAAGACTATGTTTTTTTTAATTTCACAGCCATCTGATAAAATTATGCCAATGAAAGTACACAGACACTATGAAAGTATTAATTTGTCTTCTCAAATATCAGGTTGCCATATGAAACATGAGAAGTACTAATGACAATGATTTAGCCCTTAAAAGACATCAATTTTAAATATTTCAAACTTAAATCAACATCCTTTTTCAGAGATAAACATAAATTCACGTAGATCATATCAAAGTTATGCAAATTAACCTGGGTAGCAATAGGAAACTCTCTTTTTTTTTTCTTTTGGAGGGAGGGAAGTGACCAGTTTTGCTTTATGTGGTATAAATAAATATATACAATATATACACAGTATAGTTTATTCCTTTACTGCATGGTTTTTAATCATACTTAACCATGCACCAAACTACTTTTCTCTGGAGTAATGCAGTATATCACAGTCTTTGATGACTATTCCACTGTCATCTCTTCGATCACATGTGGTGAACAGTAAGCTGAATTTCTGTTATTATTTTTTTTCTCAAAACACTGGTATAACTTTTCTTTCTTTGCATGGAGTATGTTCACAGACAAAAGACATACCTTACTGCTTACTCTAAAATGATCAGGTTTTAACAGGTAATAAATTATTTCAAACCATTTTTTTAGGTAATTAACAAATTGGGTAATCTGCCAGAACCAGACTTTATTACTTGTAGGTGCCAAAGAATATCAGGCATTCTTTATCCTGTATACCTCTGGAATTTAAACACACGAATATGTATAATATTTATGCATGAACTAGGAATTTTGAATTGTTACTGTCAAGTCTCAGAGATATGGAATAATGACTCATAAAAAAAGGACTGAATATTTATTTTATATTTTAGATTTTATTTAAAGGAAAATTTATATTTTAAAGTGCTGGTTTGTATGCATTTTATATTATGCATTTTAAGGAAATGTGTGGGACATACACATGTCTCTGTGAAAGTCACTCCTGCACAGCCTGCCTCCACTGAAAGCTTGGGTAAATAAACAATCTTTATGGCATCTCTCCAGATCAAGAAATCTGATCTTTATTGAATTTATGCTAAAATGGAAAAGTAATAAGAAGTGATGTCTGCTAAGAACTATCAAACTGAGACACTGAAAGATTCAGTTACTAAAGGTAATATTTATAAGAATTCATTTTGCCAATAAATGCCAGGATTATTTTACTAGATGTGCTAAAGGGAAATTTCAATTATTATCTGATCATCTGATGGTCCTATTTTGCCACGTTTTAATTTTAATGACATATCCATGAAAAAGGTTAGCGCAATTTTTTTCCCTCCAGTATTATCAATCTGGATGCTTTCTGCTTCTTTAATCAAAATTATTAAAGTCAAGAGCTCCCACCTTTATTGAAGTAATCAATCTTTTTTTCTTTTTAAAAGCAAACTTGTGAGCTTGCTTTTTTCTCATTTTTCTTGAATTATTTATTTCAGAATGCACATGAAATGTAGATAGTCTTTGTTGTCTCTGATTAACTTTCTTTTATTGAAAAAACTTTTAATACACGGAGCTCAGAGAAATTCTGCAAAGAAGATGAACCCAGGTTCAGGTTCCAGCACCAGTGGCAATGGGCACAAACTGAAACACAGGAGGTTCCCTCTGAACATCAGAAAACACTTTTTTTACTGTGAGGGTGACTGAACATGGAAACATGTTGCCCACAGAGGATGTATAGTCTTCATCCTTGGAGACACTCAAAAGCTGTCTGTACATGATGCTGGGAAACTGACCTGAGGTGGCTCTGCTTGAGCAGAAGGGTTACACCAGGTAACCTCCAGAGTTCCCTTCCAACCTCAACCATTCTGTGATTCTGTGAACTTACACACAGTGAAAGTAGGTTTACTCTTTCTTCATGTACTTCCTTAACAGTAATAAACCCTCGTGTTTTGACTTCCAGAGCTTAGAAGAATTTTATATATATAGAAAGGGAAGGGAAAGGGGAAAGGAAGGGAAAGAGGAAGAGGAAGGGGAAGGGGAAGGGGAAGGGGAAAGGAAGGGAAGGGAAAGAGGCAAATACCATCCTCATGTAGTAAAATGAGTTTTAGGAAGAGATTTTTCCTTTATGATTGTGACACTGAAAATTTAAAGGAACACGGAACAGATTTCGGTTTTCCAGTCCTAATTTCAAAGAAATATAACTTCTCATTAGCTGATGACTGACAAGAAGCTATTAGAAGTATTTCATCTATATATATTTTTATATATATGTGTGTGTGTGTGTATGTATATATACATATATGTGTGTATACTATGTACACGTTCATGTACCTATACAGACACTTGTCCTGGTTTGGGGTAAAACAGAACCAATTTTCTGATTTGTAATTTTACTTTTTAGCTGGACCTCTTCTAACTGACTANTCTGCTGGTGACACGATCGTCATCCTGGGAGCTGGATACAGTTTTGTATATATTGTATACTATTTTATTTTATTTTATTCTATTATTATTATTTACTATTTTCTTATTTATTATTATTTTCATTAAAGTAGTTTAGTTCTTTTTGTAAACTCGTAAATCTCCTTATCTCTTCCTCTCCTCTCTGAGGAGAGAGGGGGGAGGAGGGCCATCTGTCATTCCAATTGGCCAATATGTCGAAAACGACGACAATACTTTTAGAGAAAACGCTTTTTCTTTTCTATAGACGTTTGTAGAGAAAAAAGGTTTTTAAAAAAAATTAAAATTACTTCATTTATTCAATTATGTCATTACTGATCTGCTAACATATTAAGACTCTTAGTACCTGAATCTGGAAGAACAATTCATATCTTCTTCATATCAATCAGACTCTTTGGAGAACCCTTAGAACTGGCATAATTTCACATTAAAGTACTTAAGTGCTCTGATGCTGCCTAGGAAGGATATTATCTAAATGCTCAGCAATGTCCTAAACAGCATGTAAGTAAGAATGACTGTACTTAGGTATAAGGAAGCACCACAAATACCTTAGGTCTTCTGAAGAACTAATTTGTTAGATGTGTACAAGTAAAGCTTTATTATCCTTAAATCACTGATTTTTATGAGTTAAATCCATTATATTTGAGAAGTTGTGGCAGTCCTGTGAATTTCACACTGACTGGGAAAAGGGAAACACAACCCCCATTTTAAAAAGGGAAAAAATAAAGACACGGGGAACTACAGACCAGTCAGTCTCACCTCTGTGCCTGGCAAGATCCTAGATCCTGCTGGAAACTGTGCTAAGGCACATGGAAAACAAGGAGGTGATTAGAGACAGCCAACATGGCTTCACTGAGGGCACGCTTCTTTTGACTCAGCCTAGGATCTTTAAGGTCCCTTCCAACTCTAACCATTCTATGATTCTATGATTCTACTGAAATTAAATAATGGTATTAGTTTGCAGCCCCCATTTATATGAAACCTTTGTTTTGAATGAACAAACTTAGGCAGTGAAATGAATGAATGGAAAAAAAGTGACCTTGACACTCCTCAGCCTATATTTTCTATGAATAGTTTAATGTTTTGGAGAGTTGCATCAATCCTGAGGTACAGGATGTTTCAAAAGAAGAAACCATGTCTTGCAACAACGCCATGGGAAAGAGCTGTTTCTTGTAAAATTAGAATTCACTGAAGCAAATAGGGAAATGCAGGGGATGCTGTGAGGAAATAAAAGGATATGGATTCTGATCTGCAGTTCATGTGAAGGGAAGTCTTCAGGGTCTTCTTCATCCAGCAGTTTCCCCCCTGCCAGGCACCCTGTTTTCCAGTATGTTCCTTCTTCATTACTCTTTCTTACCTGCTCCATGACACTTTATTCTTCATTTCACTGCATAGTAGCCCCTCTTTTACAAGAAGGATGGAAAAACACCTCTGCCTGCTGAGGGTCCAGGAGCCTGGGCTTCCAGGGACTTTCTGAATGGCTACCCTGTACACAAGCGTACAAAGTTGATGTTGCAGATGCCTTCAAAGGGAATGTTAATAAAAACCATCCTCTCTGTGTCTGTACTATATGCAATACAAGATATATGTTCTCTCAAAAATTTAGTTTCACTTAGTAAGATCAGCTTGACAACATTTTCAGGTTAACTGCAGAATTGTCCTTAATTCTCTGAGTATGAGATACATGCTTGCACAAACTGTGTGAGAAACATAAACACTAATTGTCCTGTTAATTTCAAGCATTTATGCACCTCAGAAGCCACTATCAAGACTGTTGGGTGGTTATCTTTAAGGAATTGATACATATTTTCCAGATATTATTATTTTCCTCTATTCTTAGAAGTCTGAAAATACTAGAATCAAAATGGACATAAAAAGACCCCTAAGGACTGAGCTAATTGCCTTTGTTGAATGAAAAATAAAATAAAAAATTACAACAAATGTCCAGGTACACTTGGTAGGAAATTTCTTTTTTGCCAAGGGGTTACTTTAGAGCCAATATATAAAAAGTAAATCTTAAAAACAAATGAAAACAAAATAAAGCAAAAGAATACATAAAGTTAACATGCACCATCTATCGTTTACAACATCACTTAATTATTACTGTATGATTATCTGTCCTCTTTTTAGTCACCACACTCTCATATGTATGACTTTGTTGTTATTTTTCTTCTAATTAGTTTTATTTGAAAAAGCTAATTATGTGCCACTTATTTCTTTACACTCAGTATGCGATTATCACTGATCCACGGTGAACTGAGTGGTTAATGATCATATCATGAAATACCTGGTTTATCCATTCCAGGAAAGCAAGCATTACTTAGTGATAATCTTGCAATTGCTTTCAGAGTTCCCCAAACATAATGATGGGAAAATCTTCAGCTCCTTTTTTATTCAAAAGGGAGAGTACGTTTTATCATAAACCTATGTCCAGCATTTAACGACACTTCAGCAAAATGTCACACATTTATTTATAATCTTCATTGGCTGTCAATCATTCATACCTTTCCTCTAAGTTCATCACCATTTCATAAGATAATTACTACTGGGATGCCATTAAACGTTAATAACTGGAGAATTCATTTTAATATTGCTTCATTATCTATACATTGGGTGAATATTGTATTATCTTTTGAAACACAAAATACATTTTATGGCTTTTTTACATTTTAATATGTGTCATGGTCTTGTGCAGTCAACATTAAACACAATTTTTAATCAAATATCATAGACGCTTTGTATTAACTACAGCTGGTATAAAAATATTTCTAAAGGAGAATGATAAGCATAATTAGATGGCACAATGTTGGTGATTAGATTTCTTAAAATAGCCAATTTCATATGATATTATGATTCTGTTGATAAATTCAAAGCATATTATTCTATAAATTTTTCCATTATGCTCTATCAGGAAGCAGCAGCTCTAAGACAGTGAGAGACAGAAGCAAGTAAACCATTGTATAACTGTTCAGTGTACAACAATGCAGCTTTCATTTCTGCTAAATTTGCAACCAACCCGCTTTAAAATGAAAATTCTCAAAAAAGGACAAAGCAACACTAATTCTAGAGTTTAACATTATTCTTAGTGATAGTAGAATTTTACAGGATTTGAAATAAGAAAATAGTTTGCACACTTTTTTGAATGTAAAAACGTTCACCCCAATTTTTTTTCAGTGTTTTATAAAAAAACTGAAAGTTCAGAAAACTAAAAAAAATTGATATATCACAGAATCACAGAATGATTGAGACTGGAAGGGACCTCAAGGTTATCTTGTGCAACCGTCAGACTCAGTCAGGGCCACCTAGAACTGGTTGCCCAGCATCATGTCCAGACAGCTTTTGAATATGTTAAGGTGGGAGACTCCACAACCTCTCTGAGCAACCTGTGCCAGTGCTCAGTCACCCCCTCACAGTGAAAAAGTGTTTCCTGATGTCCAGACCACACCACCTGTGCTTCAGTTTGTGCCAGTTTCCTCTTGTCCTGCCTCTGGGCACCACTGAAAAGAGCCTGGCTCTCTATCCTTTGCAGCCTTCCTTCAGGTGTTTTTATACTTTGATAAGATCCCCCCTGGAACTTTCTGTTCTTCAGGCTGAACATTTCCATCTCCCTCAGCCCTTCCTCATAGAAGAAATGCTCCAATCCCTTCATCTTCTTAGTAGCCTTTCATTGGACTCTCTCCAGTATGCCCATGTCTTATATCCCCTTTCCCAAGCAATGCCTCAGCAGGGCCAGTGTCCAGCTCCCCACAGCCCTGCTTTGCCTGGCCATGAGCCCTGCCGAGCCAGGCACACCTGTGGGCCCATGACTTGGACTGGTCTCAGCCCATCCACATCCGCAGTGAGCAGCCTAATGCCCAGGGCTGGGGCTGCCCTCTGTGTTCCCTGGCTGCCCTGCTCCTGGATGGGAGGTAGGACTGTCCTGGCTGCAAGGCCCCACCATGACACCCCATGGGGACATCCTGACCCCATGGAGCAGCCATCCTGCGAGGCTTTCTGAGGTTGAACTTGAGAATTTAGTTACCCAGAACTGAGGACATAAGAAAACAATGGTTGGCCCCTTTATGGGTGTCCCCTGAGACATTTTTTGTGGGATTCTTTCACTATTAAATACAGAGAATGACTTCCCCCCCCCCAGCATAAATGTAGCTGGACTGTAGCTGGTGCACTGCTGAACTTGTCTTATAATTAAAAGTTAAAAAAAAAAATAATTGAAGGAAGTTTGTTATTTTCTGGAGATTCCAGTGTTTTATTTGTACGGTGATATCAAATTGCCTTCTAACAACTCTTTCTAAAGTAGCTACTATGTGCTTGTCATTGCTTGTCACTTCTTTAAGAGTTGCATTTGATGCCAGAAAATTTTATTCACAAAATGTTAAGTACTGCCAGCTGTAATGAATTTCAAGAGAGTAGCATTTTGAACACATGAATTACAGTATAATAATACACACAGACCCTTGCGTTATAAAAAGCAATGCTTAGAGCTCGTGTTGCCCATTTGTAATAGGTGAAAACATACACCTCCTCTTCTATGCCTGCTGTTAATATAAACACAATAATACTATGAAGCACTCAGTTACCTATATGACAAGGATAACTCTACAAGGAAATGAACACATCTATCTGTGGAGAAAAGATGCAGATGGTGTGGTAAATGCGACATTTACCACATATATTTACTGCATATATTTAGTACTAGACCAAACTGTACATAAGGAAAGAGGCATGTGTATGCAAAAAATTATATATACACAGGTTAAATTATTTCTGTTTGTGAGTAGTTTGATGTGGATGTGTCCAGAACATGCCAAGAGTGTGAGTAATCTTCCACCCACAGACCCTTTCCTCTTCCCTTCCCAAATCCACAAGGCTTCTAAATTCAGGCGCATGTTTGAAAAGAAATTTGAAGAGGTAACTCTCAGCAAAAGGTCAAAATGAAACAAAACAGAAATAAAAAAGGCTTATAAATGATCTTTTTCCCCCCCTTCCTTTAAGTCTTTGCAAGACAGTTTTCTTTTTAGATTTGTTTTCATAGACTTTCTTGTTTCCTCATAACAAAACATCCATACAAGACGTATTTCACAGAATCACAGAATGGTAGGAGTTGGAAGGGACCTTTGGAAATCATCTAGTCCAAACCCCCTGCCAGACCAAGTTCGCCTAAAACAGGTTGGACAGGAATGCATCCAGGTGGGTTTTGAATGTCTCCAGAGAAGGAAACTCCACAACACCTCTGGGCAGACTGTTCCAGTGCTCTGTCACGCTCTGAGTAAAGCAGTTTTCCTCACATTGAGACAGAATTTCCTGTGTTCTGGTTTGTGCCTGTTGTCCCTTATCCTGTCTCTGGGCACCACTGAAAAGACTCTGGCCCCGTTCTCTCGACACCCACCCATTAGCTATTTGTAATATCTATCAAATTTGTGTTTTTCTCTCTGTTTTACAGGGATCGCAGATGAGATCCTGCTTAACTTTTTGCTCTTTCACCAGTGTCACAACCCTTGTTTTATCAATATCATTATTATATTATAAATAAAATAAAATCAAACACATCCTCAATATGTATAATAAAAAGACAGTATTGCATAGATTGATTACAGTTTTATACAATCATTGTTCATCAGGGGAAGTTTAGACAGGATATTAGGAAAATTTTTTTACAATGAAAGTGTTATTAAGCATTGGAACAGGCTGCCCAGGGAAGTGGTTGAGTCACCATCCCTGGAGGTATTTAAAAGACAGGTAGACATAGTGCTTAGAGATATAATTTAGATTAGTGATGGTTTTTGTCAGAGTTAGGTTGATGGTTGGACTAGATGATCTGAAAGGTCCCTTCTAACCTAGGCAATTCTATGATTCTATGATTATAGTTCAATAAAGAGTATTTTATTTTGCAGGATAGCTTTATGAACAATCTATGACCTTAAGTTCCATTTCTTCTGTCCTTGGAACAGTTCTATCTCTACACCCATAAGACTAATCTCTATGCATAGTAAGTACCTTCTAATGATTGCAAAACTAATTTTAGGAAAAAAGGGACATTATTTTTGGAAATAATTGAGTTGATGTTTTAGCTTGTTCCATCAAGGACATAATTGCTACAGAAGTTATTTTGAAATAAGAAGAATGGCAAAAGACGCAACATTTTCTGTGCTGTCTTCTGGTAATCTAGCTTCTCCAGCCTGCAAAGAAAACAGGTGAGGAGGTGTATTCTCTGTCCTTCAGGAAGCTGATCTGCTATTGCATGTTTCCTTCACTGACCATTATATTAGTGCTATTAATCCCGTGTGGAGTATGGTGCTGTGTGCTGTTCACTCTAGTGGATGAGCAATATTCCACCTCTTCTTGACAGCCTCCGAATACACTCTCATGCAAGCTTCACACTCCTCCGGGCTATTTTCCATCTGACTAAAGTTCATAAATTAGGAAAACTAATGTAGTCAAAAATCATTAATTAAATTCCTATGGTAGGACAAAATCTTTTTTCTTTTACCAATTTCTAAAACTATGCTAGACTTCTATGTAAATAGGAGCGCGCCCTAAGTATTATTACCAACTCTCTTTTCTATTTAAAAAATCTCAAAGCCTTTGCTGTTTTCTGCATTTTGAAATTGCCTGTTGTCCTTTATATGGAGGATTTTTTTCAATGTTGGAATTCACATCTTAAAAATATTTTGTCATAACTAAGCGTCATGTCCAAGTTGCTCATTTTCAGACAGAGAAGAAGAAAAATTTGATTCGCACTTAAGAGGATCAAAGGTATCAAGAGTTTATCTGTGCATTTTAATGTTAAAGGTGTCCATATATACAGAAGTTTTCATTTGGTTGTTTTTCTTCAACTTAATTCTAGATGAGAATAGGAAAGCTTATGGTTTTGGGTTTCTTCTTAACAATGTTTAATTGCTTGAAAAAAACCAAATTCTAATACATTTTAGATATTTTCAAATATTTATCGTAACAGTGTCTTTGTTCATGTTGACATGCAGGTAGATTTTGCAGCATTGCAAAATTAGTGCTTAAACAAACAAAAATATTTAGGTTTTGTGTAAATTTGAATGAATGTTTCTTTCGCTATAAAAGACAGTGCATAGACATGGGAAAATAAGCATAAGCACAAACGATTACAAAAGAATAGAAACTCTGTTATTCAATAGTTGCGTTCAGGCTCCGTTGCTCTTTATCAGAAGATTTTTCTAAGTCCTCTGACATCTGTATTACAGTGGTGATGTGAAATACTTTGTGTTCCCTGGATGGGAGGTGTTGAGTCAATGATCAAAATTTGAGGACACTTGATCTAACTTAATGTCTTGAGCTGCAGCCCACTAAATAGACTGGAAGAAAAGCTTTTATGTTTTTCACACCTTTTATTTCCCCACTAAGGGGTCAGAAAATGCTTCTAAATCTTAAAGATGTGACAGTCTTTTTTTCAGAATCAATCCCAGCTACTGTGTAACATCTACGTCTCCTTTGGGGAATCAATATCTTAAAAGTTACTCAGAGCAAAAGTTAGGTCTATATTATAGGTCAAGCCACGTTGACAGGTTGACAAGGCAAAGAAGGTCATTTATCCAGTATGGCAGAACCAGGAACAGAGCTCTGTTCTGATCAATCCACTAACAGGATAAGAAAGTGTCTCAAAATGACGTGCTGTGTCCATTGGACTTAAACAGCACCAATCTGCTGTTCATTTGAACCTTGCCTTTGGCAATTTTCTGGAAATGTGTGTTGAATACTTCAGTTAGTACTTACACTTCTTTCTGTAAGACTTTGCCTGGAATTTCGTCCTTGGAGAAAAGTTCTTTTTAAAAAAGTTTATATGTTCCAGCACTTAAAATGAATATCCAGATTTTACTTCAGAAGACTGGCCAATGGAACAAGCTTTGACCAAAGAGTAGCTGATGCACATTTAATGTTGCTGTATGAATATCTTGAAACAGTACATATTCATTTCAATAACTGTTCAAAATTACATGTGTGTGTGCATGTGTATGAATATATCAAAATTGAAATGTGAACTTTCTGGGCTTGGACTCTAAAAGGTCAATAATATTTGTTGGGATTTCAAAATATCAGTTAATCTTACCTACACTTTACAGTTCCAAGAAAAAAGGAAGAAAAAGATATTCTTTAGTAACATGTTGCTTTGAGTGGTTCATGGCCCTAAATCTATCTATTCCTTGGTTACTTTCTAAATACATGATCATAAACACATTTATCAATCTTGCAGGAAAAAATTATGTATCTTTATCAGTATTCCTTTATGATGTCTATTCTTTTCTCTTATGTAGTTTAGTAGTGCTCATCAATGAGATAAATGGTACTGCACTTGAAGAGGTCCTCTCTTAACTATTAATACTGACCTGACTGGTGCTACATGACATGACAGTGCCTATAGTGGAGCACGAAAACATGCCATCTACTTTTTCTCATTCAAAGTGCACCTGGATCAGATCAAAAAATCCATAAAATATAGAAAAATGCAATAAAATATATAAAAATTCCAATGATGATATTTTGTTTTCTCTACATTTAGTAAAAAGGTCTCCTTTGGTTATATATGAAATCAATTTAGATTTTTTTCTCTTACAGAACTGTATGCTTTTTTCAGAAATATTCTGCAACAAAATGGATGAAAAGTGAGATCCCTTTCTCTTCTTGTTATTTCTTTCCCATTCATCCTTATGAATTTATAAACACTTTTGCATCATTTACAACACAAATAAATGAAACTGAATTTTCCTGATTCCACAGGTGGTGCCTATACACAACTTAGTAAAGTTACCTAAATTTTAAGTTTAAATGGTATTATATGTTTTATTTTATTACATTATTTTAGTTGATCAACTCAGGTTCTACTAGTACAATATTTCAAATATTCCCAAATAGCTCAAAAACCATGTTTGTCTCTGTGTGTGTGTTTGCACATAAGTTTGAAAAGAGAAAAATAGAAAGAGAAAAGGATCCTGAAGCAATTGGACTACTTAAAAACAGCTTTTAACGTAAGTCTGAGTGTAACAGTTGTGTGTGTGTGCGTCTGTGTGTGTCTATTGAATAAACAAAACTCTCCTCATGTCATCAGCCAAAACCTCATTCTATTTAACGAAGAAGACAAGCATCAGCCCCAAAGCAATGATATCATAAGCTGGATTCAACAGTAACTGGGAAATACCAAAATGACTTTTGAAGCAAAGGAGGAATCAGCTTGACACGAAGTATAAAAGAAGCACAAACATTTCTAGCATGGGGATGGACAGCTTGGAAACGAAGCATCACAGAGGTCTGTCCCTGCTGGCAATGACCCCAGGGCACTCAAACACTGCCCACACTTGGTAGCGCAGCCTCCCCAATGTCACCGAGAGCATCCTGCACCTCGTGACAGTACCCATGTGTTTATTAAAACTGTGCAGAACTAACATTATGGTTTGTATGTTTTATTACTGATATTGATCCTGAATGTATGGTTCACTGACTGCCAGTTAATAAATGACAAACTGTCATTAATAAATTCATAAATCACTTTGATTAGAATTTTGGCTTAAAGCAGTTGAACTGAGTAATTTCTGACATACAGCTTATCAAAATAGTATAGAAGGCACTATACTTCAATATAGGTTGAAAATTGAGATACAAGAGCGGTCCAACTTAAGTTAAAGCAAAGTCTGGAAATTAATACTCATTATCTGGAGCCCTAAATCTTGATGGCAATAAGTTATTATTAGGAGGGGGGGATCAAAAAAATCCCATGACAGAATGTAACGGGCTGCTTCAGACTTACCTGTTAAACAAGGTATCTGTTCCTTTAAGGCTGACACTTGAAACTCTGTAAGTCTAACACTCAAGGGTCAGATATTTTGCACAGAAACCATTAAAAAGTAGGGGAAAGGATAAGACTTCTTCCTTATCTACTTGATATATATTCTACTTTGTAGCAATGAGACTGCTCTGGTAGATATCAGGAGGGTCATGTAGTAAAAAGTCCTAGGACTGCACTTATTTCCAACTCTAATTCTGCTGCCCACTTAAGATATTCGTAAGACCATACTAACCAATACCTTTACATAAGCACACACTTCCAGTAGTACAGATTCAGAACGTGGTAACCCCTATAGGCTTTCTTTCACATTGTCTTCACAGGCATTCTTGTTCCACCATTATTTTATTTGTTTTGAGGGATCTGCTCCAACACCATTTTTAGAGTTAACTGTTTAATACCTTGTTAGTGTATGTGAAAAATATAATAAAAGTAGTACAAGGGAGAAAGCAGTATATATAAGAATGATTAACCATACTTTTCAAGGCATCAGTGAGCAAAATAAGAAATGTCACCCAAATTATCAGAGACAGAATTTTTTTTCATTAAAATATTACGTTTGAAAAATGGTACTGTATTGGATATAGGTGGCAAGGTTTTGGTAGCAGGAGTCAAGGGATGCAGGGGTGATATCTGTGATAAGAGGCCAGGGGCTGTTCCGTGCCAGAAAGGGCTGTTTCTAGGCAGTTACAACAGACCCACCACAGGACACAGCTGAGACCACCGGCCAAGCTGGTGGTGTCTGTGGGAAAGTGGGTTTAAGAAAGGGCAAAAAACCACTGTACAGTCAGAGGAGGAGGGAACTGACACAAGAAAAAGCAGAGGGAATGACAAAGTTGGAGAAGGAGGAAGAGGAGGTTCTCCATGGTGCCAGAGCAGGTACACACACTGCAGCCCATGGAGGACCCCACAATGGAGAAGGTATATATTTCCTGAAGGAAACTGTGTCCTGTGGAGACTCTATGTTGGATCAGGGTAAAAGTGTGTGAGGAGGAAGGAGTAGCAGAGAGGAATTGTTATATGCTGTAAACCTGCAGTAAACTCTGTGAATGAGCAGCTGGGTGGGAAATTGGCTGTTAGCTATGGCTATCCACCACAGGTAGACCACCATCTTGACTCTTACTGAAGGGAAACGAGTACAGGATAGACTGTGATTGACAAGAATGCATATCAAAAAATATACTCACCTATATGCATCTCTTCTGAACAGAAATTCAGTAGTTAATTTTATGCGTAACGCCATTATTTTTCCTTCCTTTGCAGTATTCTCTTGCAATGATGACCACATTTAAATTTGAATTAAAGTTCTTATTAATGCCAATATGTTGTAACACTTTTATTTATGATTCTATTTATTACACTAATCACAATGTATTTATGATGGCTCTTTTCCAAGCAGACTGAATGGCTGGTGCCTGTAGGAGGTCACAATGCATCTTAGGTACTGTCATCAAATCGTTATTTCTATTTTTTGGTTAAATTTCATTGCTATTAACCTTTTCCAAACAGATTTAAAGAATTTTATTAGTTGTGTGTACTAATTGATCAGTAATGACATTTAAGGCTTAGTTTGTATCTCTGTCAAAAACATTGCAAACATTATACAATGCTTGTATATGCATATGTACCCACAAATGCCCGCACATGCACATGTGCATATACCTCTGTCTAAAAGCACTTTAAAAAAGCAAGATAGTTTGCTCTGTAGCATTGCTGTATCTGCAAAATTTTTAAAGCCATTAAGTAATTTTATGGCAATTGAGGCTGGCAGTTAGGAGAGTAGTTAGACATTTATTCTCACAGAGTTTATATTACTGATAAAGTTAAATATTGAGCTAGAAGCTTTCTCAAAGGCAAAGTTGTCAAAGGGAGATCAGAATAAACCAAGCACTAAAAATAAGCATGAAACCTCATGCTCTATTAATCTTTTTATATAAATATAATATTGTAAAATAATCTGCATTGTTTTAAGAACTCAAGGAACAACCGTTTTAAGTTGTCTTTCTTAACTTGTTGACATGAATAGTTGCCCTGATTTTCAAACCTTTTCAGCATCGCAACTCATTTCAATCAGTTCTGCATAGCCAGTAGATCGAGGAAGAACATGAATATTTTTTTGTCATGCATCGTAGTACATTACAAATAGTGCGTGCAGTTCTGGGCCTCCTGAGACAGGAAAGATTTCAATGACTGGACTAAGTCTACTAGGATGGTCATAGCTGGAGCACTTGACCTTTGAGGAGAGGCTGCGGGCCTGTGGCTTTTTCAGATTGGAAAAGGGGCAGCTGTGGGAGAACTAGCAGCATCTCCCCCCCCCGCCTCCCTCCAGACCTATTGGGAGGTTATTAAGAAGAAACAGCCAGGGTCTCTACTGCTATGCATAGCAGAAGAACAAGAGACAGTGGTCCTAAATTGAAACAAGATGATGCCAGCTGGATATAGACAAATAAAAATTTCACTCAGAGGATAATTAAGCAGCAGAGCAAGCTGCCCAGAGAGGTTGTGCAGTCTCCATCCATGGAGTTTTTCAATAGTCAGCTGAACAAAACCCTAAGCAACGTGGTCTGAATGCACTGTTAATCCTACTTGGAGCAGGAGGTTGGACTAGATGGCCTCCTGAGGACCCTACCAACCCAAATGAGTCCGTGATTCTACCATTTTTCCTTTTTTATGAGTCATATGCAATACGTTCAGTGGCAAGGACAGGAAATTTACTCAAGGAATCCAGAAGAGAATAACACATTAGTAGGTAACATACCCTCACTCTGTAAAAGTTTAAAAAATGTTCTCAACAAGTACTTTCTCTTTGATTTATCCACTGAAATACTAAGATTAATTTTCTCAGTATATTATTCCAATTGTACCAGCTAACTTGATATATTGCAGGTCTGACAAACTCTTGTAGATATTTTTCTTCATCTCACCTGCTAAGAACAAGTAGGATTTCTTCAATCTCTAACAAAACTACATGATCAACGGGGAACAAGTGTTGAAAAATTAAAAAAAAAATCAATCAACCAACCAACCAAACAGAAAACCTAAAACACAATCAGTTTCTATGTCTCAGTTTATCTAATCATTAACTTCACTGAAAGCTATCTCATTAAATTTTTCCATGATTTACATACACATTTTATGTGGAAAATATTTTGCATGTGCATGTAAATTTATGTGCAAGTATGGGATTTACAGCACACTCAAGTAACTGGAGAGTCCCATGCCTTTAAACCTTACCTGGATAATTAATGTTACAAGCAAGGCAGTGCTTAACCACTTTTTCCTGAGGCCATGCACCCTGTGTGGCTTTTGAGGTAAAAAGACTGCATCCATCACCACTCTGCCTTGCTACCACCAGTGCAATTGCAATGATGCTGCCACAGAGAGTGAAAAGGTTTCTGAAGAGAATAAAATGACATGCATATAAAGCATTCAGGAAGTGATTTATACCTGTAGCAATGCTTTTCTTCTTTCAACTTACGATATAATGAGAAATACTTGTTTAAGCTCTACTTGTACAATTGTGTAGTTTCTTGTATAAACATGTGGAATGAAATTGAGATCTCTGTCTGGCTCCATTGAAACTATGGAAGGGACATTTAACTTCAACTTTCTGATAGAAGTATTGATGGATGGATATGTTTTTTACATACATTTTTAACATATGTTTAGAATATTTATAGTTTTCCAACTGCTAGTCTTTTGTAAAACAAAAAAAAAAGTAAAAATATATAATCACTCTACACTCTGTGCCAAAACTTTCTAACAGAATAATTCATAGTGACATCCAAGAGCACAAATTTCAGGAAGAAATTCTTTACTGTGAGGGTGGTGAGGCACTGGAACAGGTTGCCCAGGGAAGGTGCCAATGCCCCATCCATGGAAGTGTTCGAGGTCAGGCTAGATGCATCTTTGAGCAGCCTGGTCTAGTGGGAGGTGTCCCTGCCCATGGCAGGGGGGTTGGAACTAGATGATCTTTAAGGTCCCTTCCAACCTGAACCATTGTGTGATTCTGTGAAATATGCTTTTAAATGTTCATTGTACCATCCATTTATTTTATTTTTCGAAACAATAAAATCAAACTAACCTGTCTGTCTTTGTTAACAACATATTAATTAAATAAATTTATGTGTATGTGTTATATAAAGGCATTTTCTAGTAGAAAAAACTGTAATCAGTTTAATATACTGGCAAAGATTTTAGAATCTTGTTCCTCAGATCTGTACTATCACATTCATAAGGCTCCACAGCATATCGGCTTTCATTCAGTTCTATACAATTTCTCAAAGTAGAATTTACCACATCTAATTTTAGACATGAGCAACATAAACCTTCATGTCTGAGTTCCAGCACAGGAACTTCATTGTCTACTTTCTAGACAATGAAGAGAAACAAGATGATGTTGGTCTGATTATTCTGCTTAATGTAAATACTGACTCCATGATGACAAGAATCACATCCTAGATATGTTGATCTATTCCTATTGACTGTAAAGACAGCCTTGGTGTTCATCTGCCTTCAGTCATGTTAATTCTTTCATGAATTCTACCCTCACTATATTGAGAATGCAGGCTCTTTTAACTTACACGCACACACATACACACACAAGAAGAGACTCTCATGTGCTTCTCTATGCCCACAATTTTGAGTATTTAATGGTAGATCAGCATAGATTACATTCTATTTTTACAAGAAAATAAGCTATAATGTTAAAGGCATATATGCATTTGTGCCTAGGTCAATTTCTATACATATGCATTTATATTAGGACTTCTACGGTTCTGTGAAAAAAAAAAATATTAATGTATCTGTCCAACAAGTTGCTGCTGCAGGTAAATTTTGCAATACACATGGAAGTGTATTGAAGGCTAGTAATTAAATCCATTATTCTGTTTAAATTCAGAAGCCTCACTTAACGGATGGATATAAAGATAAGGCAAGAGCTACTAGCAAAATGAGAAACGTGGTGTATGTGTAGATATAGATATAACTATTATAGAAATTCAGATAAGAGGAAATACCTCCTTTTGGATTAGTGAATTCAAAAAGATGTTAAACTAAAGGTAAGAACAAACTGACTAGCTTACTCTCTGGAAAATGTACTCAATGTCCTTCAATATATCCAAAAAATATTTGAAAAAGAAATGAATAAAGCAGAGACAGCATGATGATCAAAAATATTTTTCAGAGCATAAAAAAAAGGTGACAAAAGTCTACAAGAATTTTCTAGTAGTAAAACACTTGGCCCGACTAACAGGAGGAAATGAATGTTAGTTGTGAAAAGGAAAATAAAACAAAACAAAACATGATATCCAAGTTTCCCATTACCACTGAAAAAAACAGATCTTAAATTCATTATGGATAATTACCAGAAAAATGAGCTCAACTTTCCACATTTGTGAAAAGGCAAGAAGTACAGTTGGAAATCTTAGGGAGTCATTTATTAAATAACAAGTTTATAAGAGTATTGTGTGCTTTATTGGTCTCTATTTCATTTGTACCTTAAAAACAGAGTGAAGTATTAGTCATCATATCTCAAAAAAAAAAAAAAAAAGAAAAAAGAATATATTAGATCTCTTGATGTTATAGTAAATAAACAAGGGGAAATTAACTTTATTATTATTCCTGAACAGACTAAGTAGGCAGATTTCTAGCTGCCTCTTTTCTAGGCATAGGAAAGAAAGACAAGACCCAGAATAGGAACAAGGGAAAATTTGAGAAAACCAGGGATATGGAATAGTTTTCACAGAGAGAATAAACAGCTTAGGTTTCTTACCTTGGCAAAGAACTGTATAAATGTGTATGACTAGGGAAGGTGAATAGAGAATTTTTTTTTTTAGGTTTTGGTTATTTCCTAGAAGAGCAAAATTAGCAGGTAGAACTTGAAAAAGAAAGTTCTTTTTTGTACATACTATACTAAGCAAAAGTGTTGAAAAAAGGATTATATTCATTATCAGAAAGTCCTAAAAACAATGATTGCCAGCAACTGTGTGACAAAAGATCACTTCAGGGTTATACTATTTCTTTTGTTCTTTCTCCTGCTGTCTATTGTAAGGTAAGATCAATCTTGGTTTGAACAACCGTGGCTTTCTTATCGCCTCATCTTATAGGAAATGTGCCCATCTGCTACTTAAGTACAAAATGTGTCTTATTGTAGCCGTTCCCCTGAATAGACCTTCTTTGTGCAGCAAAGCAGGAGAGCAGCCAGAGTGATTTACGCAGGCTTTGCTGCAAAGCCTATTGATGTTGGCAGGAAACCTTCCATGAACTTCAGTAGGATTTGGCCAGGTCAAGCATCCCCCCACATCGTAAGTGCTATAAGAAGGTAAGTACTATGCATACTGTAGCTCATATAGTCAAAAATGAAAAAAATTAAGGGTGTTTATTTCTTCTTTGGTAGGTGTTCTCTGTAAAATGCCCAAGAAGTCAGGATTGCAGTGGATAGCTACATATAAAGATGTAAAAGTATTAATTGCTTTAGGAAATATTAGGATGCTAATACAGTTCTCAGAATAGGGTAATAGGCAACAAAAAGGTGGGGTAGTGGAAGAGGTTTTCCAGAGTCCTCTTTTTTTAGCATGTGGCAGACCATGAAATATTTATAAGCAGCCTAACATAGAACTTTTTGTTTAACGGATTCATTGATCAGCAAGGCTGTAACAGCAGTAACATTTCTTCCAGGTGTGATGGGGTTTTTTTAATATAATTTGATGGCTTTTTTAAACTGCTGATTAACCCAGAGAGAAGTATTTCCATTTTTACAGATAATTTGTAGCCAAAAATAGTACATACATATATTTAAGAGAGATACCATAGCAATCTTTTTATTTGTTTTCTCCATCAATCTTTGTGTCAATGATAAGTGTGGGATCAGTAAAAATAACGCTGGTAATAATTATAGAGGAAAAAAATTAAAACAACAAAGAAAAATTTCCTAAGTATCAAAAAAGATCCATTTAGAATTTGGACAACAGCTTGTGTCTGTACTTACCTCATCTATTCCATTCATTCTGCGATTTATAGCTTCACTGATCTTCCTTTGAATCTTTGTGCTACTGGATGGAGGTCCATGAAAGTGCAGTTGAACAAAGATTATTTGACGTTAGAAAGCATAATGTCCCCACTGCAAGGAAGAAAGAATAGAATGATCTTTCTTGTATGTATATGGATAAATACAGAAATATATAACATACTTTTAAATAGGGGCATGATTTGAGCAACAACCTTCTCAAATGTTAAACTACTGTTCCTTCTGTCTTAAAACATTAAATGAATAAAATTTTTCCTGATGCTCATCTAATATTTTCCCATATTTAACTAGAGACATGTAAAGATTTTATTAGTCTTCTGTTTACTTTCAAATAAAGAGGTGTATGCATTCATCTGAAAGATATATAAAAATGGCTTATTGCATTGTATTCATTCTTAAAGATTTTTTCAGTAGAAGAATAATGAAGACTACTTTTTTTGAGTGCAATAAGAAGAAAAGACCTAGTCTTACTAGATCATTAGATCCTTGATTAATGGGGGCATGGTTGTCTCTTTATATTATACTACTTTTTAGCAAGGTTGATATTCCTTGAAAAGTGTTCCAGGCACCACTTCACTTAATAGAAGGTTGTGGGTTTTTTTGTTTTAAATAGCAAAATAGAAGCAAAATAAGCAATTTAATTGTAATCATTAACAAATGCCAGCCTACATCAGAAATTATGGATAGATAAATTAAACAGAAATATTTAAAAATTCATTTTCTTTTATTCTTGAAAATAGTTCATTTTATGAATTTTATTGCTGAGCTAATTACTAAGAGATCATTAGCTTTGGGTGGGCCACTGTAGTTTTTGCTTGATTTCTCTATTACATAAGCAATTATCACATGAAAGGATGAGCACAATAAAGCTCCATTGCTAATATTAATTTTTTTTAGTTATTTATTGCAGCTACATATTGACTGCTATAAAATTAATGGATCAGTTTATGAAGTAAAATTAAAAAGCCGTATTCGACAAATAATTATTTCAGTAAAATTTAGTTGGCTGAAATTCCACTCTTCAGATCGTACTGATGAACAGTTTTACCATGAAGGTCACATAAAGAAAACTCATTAGTTTAGGAAACTCTCTTACCACCACATAGCTCAATAACTGGAACTACTGTTTTGGAGAGGGAAATACCTTGTGTGCTGTTATACTTTGTTTTCTCTTTCTCTCTCTCTCTTTCTCTGATTTTTATGAAAAAGACAGTATAGTTGGGATATTATTCGGGGAAAACCGATGTAAGTTGCATGGTTTGTTTGTTGTTTTGGGGTTTTTTTGAGAGGAGATTACCTCATTAGCCTAACACAAATACCTCATAATTTATCATCCAGGACTGCATGGGTGAAGGCATGTGCATAGGAGTGACTGTGTACCTTCATGTATGATCTCTTCAGTGAATCATTAGTTAAAAAATTACAAAAAAAAAGTTGTTATAAAATGTTAGCAGTTCTGATTTTTTTTATTATTTTTTATTTCTATACTAGATTAATAAAGTTTATGGATTATAAAGTAAAACAGATTAAAACTGAAACTTGGAAACTCTTTTTGAAAAAATGAAGTCTTTCTCTCATGGTAGTATAAAGACATCTGTAAAAACACCGTAAGCATATTTCAGACTTTAACAAGTAGGGGTCATATATTCAAGAGCAAACTTGGGTCTTCTAATTCCCAAATGTAGGGACATTTTAAATTCAGTACCATCAACAATTACAAATCTGGTGTTAGTACCCTTGAGGGAAAAGCTAACATTTCAATATGCTCAGTGTAATTAGACAAAATTGCTTTTTACTGCAATTCATAGGGATAAATTGTTCCCTCAAATATAGACAATACTTTGCCAGACTGCTTGGTATAACTATTCTTGTTAATTTGTTGATATTAAGAGACATGTGGACTGTACTGCTGAGAGAAGTCAGATGAACTTATACAAGGGGTCTGGGGCATATTTAAGGGCATTAAAAGGGCAAGATATTGCAAGTAAATTCTGCAACAAAAATTTATTCAGTTTTACCTTTATTCCTTGTTCTCCCCAAATACATATTTTATCATTAACAAGTAGTAAAATATGTAGAAAATTGTAAACTGTGAATCACCTCGTGGACTATATATCAAAAATCTGATCCACCAAAAAATAGGCAACAATCCCTTTTCAGCTGATTTGTATGTGTGAGTCAGACTGCAGACATGCACATAATTCCAAACATGACATGCTGATTTAAGGAAGTATGTTTTTTTTACCAACAAGCAAGGAATTTTATTCTCAAACCAAAGATGAATATCTGAGGAAAGCGCAATTTATTCTTATTTATTTACAAAAATATTTATTCAAGTGTTCCAAAGCCAGCATTTCTTCAGACATCGGCTGAAATGTTTTCTATAACTAAGTGAGCAGGACAAGATTCTCTCTCTTCTCAAAGATTTATATAAGAAGTGAATGTTAACATTTTGCCCCTCCTGACTCAGTGATGTCACCAAAAGGTTATAAATCCAAAGTGATACAGAATACTACCATAAAAAGGACTCATCAGTAACTTAAGAGATAATTCAGATTCCACTTGAAATCAATTGAAAGACCATCCTACGATATCAGCTGGGGAACATGCTTCTAAAGAAGAATAGAATCAATTGAATTAAATGTTTATAGTGGTTTTCTAAGAGATTTTTGCTAAAAATCCCCAAAACCCAGACACGATAGACAAAATTTTCAATGCCTAAGGCTTATGTTTACTTTGTTAGGAAAAATAAATATGTCAAATTTCAACCTAAAAAAACTCAGAATTTTGATCTAGAATTTTCATGGGTAACCGAGAGACCAAGAATATGTAATTTGTATAAAAACAAGAAAATATCATACAATTAAAACTAAACACCACCTTTTTCTTTAAAAATTTTGGACTGAGTGTCAAATAATAGCCTAACTATTGTATCCATTTTTCTTAACCTGTGGTACACATTTAGTATCAATACTGCACTTCAGCAGTAGTATATACTAGACATTTATTATGTTTGTATCCAATGTTTTTTATCTGCATTGCAAATAATACCAGGAGAAAAAACCCAAACAATTGAAACCAAACCAAACCAACAAAAACCCACTGAAAAGTAAACAAACAAAAAACCCCATGTCACCAAGAAAATAAATGTAGAACATGAGCAAATAAAGGAAGTATTGTGAATTATGCTGCAGTATACTACTCAGAAAATAGATCTTACAGTTTTCTAAGTGATATGATCTAAAACTTTAATTAAAACTTTCCCTCAATAAGCAAAGGATAGTAAAAGATAATTATTGGAAAATGGTATAAAGGAGTTGCAAAACAGGACTTAGCTCAATTCCTCTAACATGCAGTATCTACTACAAGTCACCTTTATTTGAAAAAACTGAGAGTAGTTCTAAAAACCCTATACATCTGCATAGTCAAATTATACTGATATAAAATCTTTAAAAACATTTTTAAGGAGCAGCTGAAGAACAGGCATTAGACATATTCAAAAAGAAAATCTCAACCATCATTTTAATCAAAGTTAATTTAATTATTTTTCTTTAAAATTGTTGAACGTTTCGTATTTATATTTTATTTGCCAATACTGAAGCCATTTTCCTTACTCTATACTTATCTATATGTTTTTATACTTCCTGTTAAAGTTTGACATTGAACAGTGAAAAAGAAAAATCACCAAAAAGTACTTTGGTAAAAAAGTAACCACTTTATATTTGCAAAAATTTGGTAAAAGACTTAATTTTTATGGAACATAAAATTAATTACCAATGAATACTCTATATAATTTAGCTATGAATAGGAGAAAATTATTCTTGAATATGAAGTGTGATATTCTAGGAAGCATATGTACAAACTAATTTATCCTAAGAAACTTGAATTTGATGTAATATATTAACTGAACATGCGTTGAAGCATGTCATTTTTTAATATTCCTCAACGATTACTTTTTCTTCTCTCCAGCCAACCATTTCCTCTCGTCAAAAAAGATCAAGGTTTGGGTTTTATGAAGGTTATTTTGTTCTATATGCCAAAAAGTTTTGACATATCCTTGTTGTTTTACCAGAATATTCCGTGTTTCCTGAATTCTTATTTTAATTTTTACCTCCCTTTCCACCTGTATTTTTTTTCTCTCCTTTTGTGTGGTGACTACTGGCAACCCTTATCAGGGGGATACATACCAAAATCTTACCTGTTTCCTTCTCCCTGAAAGTGCACTCTTTCCAATAGATTGAAGTGACTGGACTTACAAATGTAAAAAATATGCGGCCATTATTTCTTATGAGTAGTGGCAAGTGACTAAAGGAGAATGATCTATGAAGCACTCTCCATTCCCACTATATTTATATCCAAAATGCAAGCAAGAAACAAAGTATGGGACAAAAAAGTATGATGCATTCATTATTCCCATTTTATAAGTATGGATCAGAGATGTTCTTGGGATCTAAGTGAATATCTATGGTACAAATAGTGTTAGGGGATATCCCCTGACTTGATCTAAGTCAAACTTGTAGAACAGATCTTTGCTTGATCTTTGTCCATTTCTGCTAACACTTTTCCATGTAATCTGTGGGCATGGTTCAGGACTTAGTATAGGCCAGGGATCTTTATCAAAATACAATACTGATGCATCTACTGATGCTGCGTATATCAACACGTTTAGCTATATGAGTACCAGTAATTATGTGACTATCATCAGAGAACAGGCTCATGGCACTTTTAATTTAATGGAGCAGGAATAACTTATAACCCCTCTTCCTCGTTACACTTCTTCTGGCAGAATCTTAGCACTTGCTTCACTTTAAAAATGATGCTGTAGAGTAGAGGAAATAGATGTAACATTTGCAGTCATCATACATAGCAAAAAGTTATCTTTAGCTACACTATATCTAATACAATTGATAATGCAATTTCCTTCTACAACACATGAGATGCTTAGTAAGAATTATGTAGCAATTCATATTATTTTGCACTGAGATAAGTCAAATACAGTGGGATTTCTCTCATCTACTTTTAAATTTTTATGATGCAGACATCTACATTTGAGCTTGCCAGCGAGATGTTTTATTCTGTGAATAAAAATGGGCACTTCAAGAACATGATTCATCTCNGTGTGGTGACTACTGGCAACCCTTATCAGGGGGATACATACCAAAATCTTACCTGTTTCCTTCTCCCTGAAAGTGCACTCTTTCCAATAGATTGAAGTGACTGGACTTACAAATGTAAAAAATATGCGGCCATTATTTCTTATGAGTAGTGGCAAGTGACTAAAGGAGAATGATCTATGAAGCACTCTCCATTCCCACTATATTTATATCCAAAATGCAAGCAAGAAACAAAGTATGGGACAAAAAAGTATGATGCATTCATTATTCCCATTTTATAAGTATGGATCAGAGATGTTCTTGGGATCTAAGTGAATATCTATGGTACAAATAGTGTTAGGGGATATCCCCTGACTTGATCTAAGTCAAACTTGTAGAACAGATCTTTGCTTGATCTTTGTCCATTTCTGCTAACACTTTTCCATGTAATCTGTGGGCATGGTTCAGGACTTAGTATAGGCCAGGGATCTTTATCAAAATACAATACTGATGCATCTACTGATGCTGCGTATATCAACACGTTTAGCTATATGAGTACCAGTAATTATGTGACTATCATCAGAGAACAGGCTCATGGCACTTTTAATTTAATGGAGCAGGAATAACTTATAACCCCTCTTCCTCGTTACACTTCTTCTGGCAGAATCTTAGCACTTGCTTCACTTTAAAAATGATGCTGTAGAGTAGAGGAAATAGATGTAACATTTGCAGTCATCATACATAGCAAAAAGTTATCTTTAGCTACACTATATCTAATACAATTGATAATGCAATTTCCTTCTACAACACATGAGATGCTTAGTAAGAATTATGTAGCAATTCATATTATTTTGCACTGAGATAAGTCAAATACAGTGGGATTTCTCTCATCTACTTTTAAATTTTTATGATGCAGACATCTACATTTGAGCTTGCCAGCGAGATGTTTTATTCTGTGAATAAAAATGGGCACTTCAAGAACATGATTCATCTCATCATAATATAGATATCTAAAATGGCGAGAACTTTGTTTTGGAAGTAATATGACTCTCCTTGAATTATAAAGATAATCTAGTTGACTAATCAAGATGCAGGTATCTACATAGATGAACCTGGGAAGGCCTTAGAAATAACTTTATGTTACATAAAAATATTCTGCCAGAAACCTTATCCCAGATCTCTTCTTTGAGTGTTTGCATTTTATAAGTGTCATTTTAATTTTGATTTCTCAAAAATAAATATCTTGTGTATCTTAGGAGTAAGTGTAGCTATCTTCCAATCATGTGGTCAAATAATATGAATTTCTGTTGACCAAGAACGCTCCATTTAGAACAACTGCAAAGAAATAATTGATGAAAAATAAAGCTAATATTTATAATTAATATGAATTGCTTGCATAAGCAATCAAATATTCACAAATTGATTTTTTTTTTGAGTGGATATCAAAATATTTGCAGTTGAGACATTTTTATCTTTTAAACTACCATTTTTTCAGATAAGATAGGAACATGTTAATATTTCCACTAATAAAATTCTTTACTTTCTTTCTTAGACTAGCATTGGAGATTTCACATTAACCATCATTAATGTTTCTTTCAAGTCTTTACACATATGTAAATTTGAAAAATCTTCTTGTTTTTTAAATAAACCTAGGGGTTCTTTTCATATATTCACCTTATACCTGTCTTATACTTTGATGACACAAATTTGGAAAGACTGTATGGAAAGAAAACCAGCAGATATATACCCATGTACACATGTAAATCACTACTACAGACTACAGTCTGACAGGAAAAAAAACCAAAATAAAATTAAGGTCCATTAATGTTTCCCTGTATTCTTACATCACCTTGGCCTGATTTTCTTTTCTGCTAGTACTCCTCAGAATCCTCTGGTCTGTGTTAAATAGAGTTGAAATTGCAGAGAAGTAGAGAGTTGATATTTTAAATGAGTCAGGTCTTCCCTATCTATGTCATTGTGACAAGTCTTTATAGGAACATTATAGATACAGAACTAGTGATTAGCTCCATTTCTATGCACTCCTGTATCTCTGCAACAGAGAACGATCATCAAATTCACATTATCTGGGAGCTTGGGAGTTAGCAGTAGCTGACCATGCCAGCTGGAAGAGGCTTAAAACATGTGTTATGCTATTAAGTGGTATTACAATGTACCAATAATGGATTACAAAAAAATGTTACAGACCTTGTTACTCGGAAGTATAGATGTACTGTGCACATTATTGCAGCCACGGCAATGCATTTTGCTAAAAGAAAAATGATGAATTGGTATATAGTTTAGGATAATGAATTATGCAGAAGTGAAACTGAATTAAATAAATGTACACAACAAAAATAGTTACAGAAAAATTAAAATAAAAGCATGAGTGTTAGCAATGGTATAATTTTAGAATGTTCTTTTTTCTGTGTCTCATTTTGTACCTACGACGTATTTTCCCTTCTGGCCCTGATATAGGCCCAGCAATTATCACTGTTGCACTGTGGCTGCAGTTAAGACAATTTACTTGAGGACACTCCAATATGTAACGGACAGTCAGAAAAAAACACCATCAACAACAATAGTAAAATCCTCCAATTTAACACAGGAAACAGAAGGAGGTTCATGTCTGAAGAAATCTCAAATCTTGAAATTTTGAGAACTTTCATTCCCCAATTATCTTAGAATTATGAAAGGCTGTTGTTTTTTTTTTTTTTTTCTGTTGGCGTTCTGGGTAAATACTACTATGGAAACCTGAATTCCTTAATACTAAAAAAAAAATCTCCTCTCAGGTTTGCATCCAACCCTGTTACACTAGTAGAAATAACAACACTCATCACAGTGTAGTAAACCAATATATATAGCTTTAAAAATGTCAGATTTAGACGTCTGCCCAAAGTTCTATTATATGTGTCATTTTACTTACCAAGTCTTTACAAGTAGCTAATGGTAATAATGAAATCCTCTTCAGGAAAAACAAGTATTAAAACATAAACCTACCCTGTAAAATCAAAACAGATTCTTCTATGTGTATTTTCATCTTATTCTGGGTTAAAATATGAATGTCCTCCTTCTTCATAATATAAACAGAAACAGTTCTCAATGGTAAAGAGTTTTCTGATGGCTCCGAAGCCCAAAGTGTTTTCATGGTAATTTCTTAGTAGAAACAAGAAGACAGCCTTCAAATAAACCTGAGAGCATGTTCAACTTAAAAAAAAAAAACCAAAAAACCAAAAAAACCAAAACCCAAAAAAATATTATAGCAGATTAAATGAAGAAGTACAATGAAGAAGTCCACAAATAATTTGCAGAACAGATATGAAAAAGGATGAAATCCAGTACTGAAATTTTCTTCAAATACAAAAGGTAGAAAAGGCTCCTAGAGTATTTGTAAGGCTAAAATACATAATAGAGTGCTCAGGGAACACAAGGCTGTTGCAGAGAAGCTAAAAAAAAAATAAATTCTTCACATTAGTCTTATACTGTGGAAGTAACTTTATTCCCCATGCCCTAACCCTTACTTGTGGAGGACTCATCAGATAAAGTCATTGCAGAAGATGTCATGGAACAAACACAAAATGAACCGTAACTAATTGTGGGAATCTACCAGTGTTCATCAAAGAGCTCTAAGACAACTTAAGAACATATTTGCCTAATATTGGTGTCTCTTAAAAGCTCCTGACCACCTGAAGGTGGAAGGTGATAAATGTCATACCAGTTCTTTAAAAAAAGTTCTAAGGGTAACTCTGAAGAACTGATAAAAAATTAGTAGAAAACACCGTGAAGGACTAAATTATTTAATACTTTCGTAAGTGCGATTTAGTTTGAATGAGTGACCTGTTTTATTTTTAGGAAGTTTTGCCTTGTAAACTTATTGACATAATCTGAAAGGGTCTACAAACATGTGGATAAAGATGATTCAGTTAGTCTCACTGGACTTCCACAAGGCCCTTGACACACCCCTTCATTCAGGACTTCTAAAGAAACTAAATAGCCAAAGAATAGGAAGGAATGCTCTTGAATAGATAAATATGTGTGTAAAAGTCAGGAAATGGTGTTAAAATATATGATCATTAGAGTTCACTACAGTTCAGTAATGGTCCGTGCTGGGATTTGTGCTGTTCAGCAGATTCATAAAAGAACCAGATGTGAGCAGGAAGTGCAGAAAATTTGCTGATAGCATGGAGTTATTCTAGATAATGAGGACATACAGCCAGACTGTGCAGAACTGCAAAAAGATCTCCAAAAACAGAGTTTATGACATCAAGAAACTGTGCAGCAGCATGGAAAATGAATCTCAGTTTAGACAAGTATAAAGTGGTTGGAAAAGAAGCAAACATTTAACATATGCACCCTGCGCTGGCTATTACCTCAGAGGTGAGACCTTGTAGTAAAGAAAAACTGGCACCAATTCAGTAGTGGCTAAAAAATGAAAGCAAATGTTGGAAACTATTAGGAAAGAAATAAAAATTTAAATAATTTTCCAGTGTAAATTCCTGTTTCAAACATTGAATATGGCCATTGGGGAAGATGACTGAAGTTGCAAAACAATTTTCACATAGGAATGAGTGTTAAAACTCCCCTGGCTTGGAAAGAGAGAAGTGAGGGGGATAGGAAAGAAATCTACAATTCTAAGTCTGATGAAGAGACAGTACAGATAAGTCAACAGTTCATTCTAATATATGAAATACGGAACATCAAATGAGACTATTAGCATCTAAGAGAATGCTAAAAGATGATTCTTTACACACAGAACTCAGCACTAAAGACTCACTGCAAAGATGCTTAAAGTTTATACCCACTCAAGGTTTAAGAAGAAATGGAATCCAGATGGGGTAACTAAGTACATAAGTAAATCCATTGAGGGTAACTGAGCTGCAAATAACTCAGGTCTAAGAGGAGTTAAGAAAATCATTGTATTTGCATGTCATGTCATTGGGTTGTTCGCATGGTTCCTTTCACAAGATACCAAACAGATGGATTCCAGGTCTAATACAGTATAGAAGTCCTTGTACTCATCTGTGTTCACACCCTGCTTCATAAACTAATGGAGAAAAAGTATTCTACAAATCGGAACTCACCACCTCTGGCTCACTAAGTGTCTGAAGCAGTTTACAACAGCTTGAGAGAGAATGCTGTTAAATATATTTTCATATTTGTTCTGTGCTGGTGATCTTTCCTGCCTTTTCTGCTCCTCCCCTCCTCAAGACAGAACTCTGGTCATGGTTAATCTTTCACCTGAAAGATCAATATAACTATTTTTATGTCTGTAAGAAATGACAGAGATGTTAAAATAGTGGGATAAAAAAAGGAAGAATAAATAACATTTTTACATAGGTTCACAAATTCAAGAGTTTAGAAGACTGGTCACTCTTCCTGGGAGAGAGGAAGATGTTGCAGCCAATGAGAAATATTATATCCTCTGTATTTCGAAAGGTTTGCACTTTGTTAAGGATTTGGATAGTCTTATATAATGAGAAGCCATTGTGATATTCCTACACTGCCATACCGTCAATGCAAACCTTCCTCCAAAAAGAGTTTCTATTTGGAAAAAAAGAAGGGATTCTAGAGACTTCTTTATTAGTCTCATTTTCTCCTCCAATACTGCTTCAAGAGATCCAGTTTCAGTTTGTTGTAGCCCTGAAATTTTAGGGACTAAAACTATGGAGAACAGTTATTATTTTAAGATGGGAAAAGTTATGTCATGGGTCACATACAATGTATTTATCTTATGGCAGTGTTAATTTGAAATTTAATTTAAAATTGCACATATATACATATACATAAAAGATAAATGCAAATAAGAAGTAAAGGAAGTGTATAAAATCCATCATTAATGAATATGTTGAGAAGTTGGTAGTCTGGTAGATTTTCAAACGTACCTTTCAGAAAAATTTACTCTTTAGTTATATCTTACCTTACATATTCATGTAAAAGTTAAATGTTTAGGCAACAGTGCTGCCTATATTCACATTTTGATCAATAGAGAAAGACAGGTTTCTTCAGAAGGTTACTCTGGGATAACGCATCTGAAGTAAGTGCCAAAGTAGTTTTGGAGGGACTCTCCTCTACTGGCAACGAAAAAAGTCTCTATAATTACACTGAAAGAGTTGCTCAGCATGTAGATAGTTAAAGTTAATATATTAACAAGCTTTTGGGAAGGCCAAGCCTAAAATTCATCTTTAGTTTGTGAAATCTAGTGCTACTTGAAAATCAGAACCGTATGAATCTTCATGACATAAACTATAATCTTTTTATTCAAGCATGAATATGCTTCACTTTATGAACATGTCTGAGAACAATTCCCTTTATTGTTTAGTCCTGTCTCTTTCTATTGCAGACAATTGTCTCATGAAACGGCTTTCATAAAATCATTTTGTTTTGTCTAAAAACTATTTCTATTTTCTTAAGTTTACTGTTTTCTTTGGGTTGCTGCTGCAGAACTTTACTTGTGTCATTATTAAATAATTGCTTTTAATTTGCAGTATATTTGGGATTATGCATATACTTAAGCTTTTGTGCCCACACTGTCCTTGAGTTAAATATTTCTTTTTATAATGTTGTCCCTGGTGCATTTCTAGAGACAAATATGTTGCCTCTGGCAGTGTCTATATTCCTAAGCGCATCAGTTCCGGGGCATAATCCTTCTACTTGTCAGCAGGAAGACTAGAGAGATGTATGTTGACAAAATTTAGAGCAAGCTTACTCCACAGCAGACTGGCTGCACAAAATTCATCCTTTCATTTTCCATTAGGCCTAATATGCCATTTCTGTGACTCTAGAAAACACTTAGTTTTGCTATGATCATTTTTATTTTAATCATAAAGTCTGAGACTTTCTTTATTAAATGAGCTTTTTTTTTTTTTAATGATATAAAACTGAGGATAAATATCATTCGTGTTGAGGCACAAAGGCTTCCCATAGAGTTTTTGACAAAAAGTAGGATAGATCAAATGGTATCTGCCTCTGTGTTGTCCATACTGGCTTTCAAGAATGCTCACGGGAGTGAATTTTCTTTAGAGCAATGGCAAGGTTTTATCCTGGAAAAAGTTAATTGGACTAGTCTAAACTAGAGTCAAGGAACTAAGCAGTGTGGATAGTCTGTGACCAACTGCAGGAGCTTTTCCCCTTGTGTGTTTTACTTGGGAGGATAGACACAATCTCTGAATCTTCATTTGCTACATGAGTCATGTTTTAATAGTTTCTTTTTCAAATTACAGTTGTTTTAATTTTTATTTATTTTTTTATTATTATTTTCAAGTTCTACATAGTAGCCTATGATCCTTGGGTAACTGAAACTATACACTGACTCTAAATGTGGTCTCACTCTTGCACAAAGGTACTGACACTTCTGCTTAGATAGAAGTATCTTGCTTGCTGATTTGGGGGACCATAGTTGCCCTTTTCACAGCTTTATTCCATTATTGATTTACTGTCATCCTTATAAACATACTTTATAAATATGCAAATACCTTTCTTTTCCCATTCATTTCTTGTTTCCAGCTGAGAAAATTCCAGCTTGTTTCCAAGTCCAAGACTGCACTACAGGTTCTTGTTCTGAGTCTCTAAATGAATGGACTTTCACTTTGTTCTCATAAATTCCCCCTCATCCTATTACTTCACTCCCTAAGGCTATTCATTTATTTATGTATAATATTTCACTGCTCCCCTCTATTCAAAATGACTGCCAACTTTGTGATATCATCTAATTTCATTACCTCACTTCAACTTTTGAGCCAAGGTCAGAATTGAAGATTGAGATACTGAGACTGCTTCCAATCCTCAATAAATTCCAATTATGATTCCTCCACTGTCTAATATTTTCTTTTCAATACAGCAAAACAGCTATTGTCATCTGACCCTATATACTCCTGTGTAAGATCACATCATATGTTTATTTAATTCCTTGAGGCTTTAATAATTTTTCCTGAAATTTTTGTTTTAAAAACATGCATAATTCAAGTACAAAAAACTTCAGAGGAATACAGATCAATTTTTGTCCTCTTTGTAAATATCAGTATTTGCCAATCACTTTTCATACTTATTCACATACAGTGTGATGTATTTCATCTACTGGTTCTTCAGACTTCTCTAAGGGAGATTATCCTGCTCCTCTGTCACAAACACAGTGTTTTAATTTTAGATTCAGTGTTTTCAATTTGCGTATCATCATTGTATATCACCAGTCCCAGTGGCTATCCTGTTTTCCTTGTCCAATATGACAAAAAACATTAGGAAATCTTTATATATACAGTTTTGAGTGACAGTCAAACTATGTTTAGTCAGCATTTTAGTCACAAAGAATAGTACTTGTTCATCTGTAATTCTTTTTTTCAAACAAAACCCCAATAGCTTATTCTATAAATGTATACCTTGTTGCAACACTGTTTAGCCCTGAGCAAAGTTTTATGACCAACTTAGAAACTCCAGAAAACAGGCATTATAATTGAAATCACAACTCAAGTTTTGTATTGGTGTATCACAGCACTATCTTAATTTAAGTCTGTGGTCTTTCACAATGCCATAACTGTTCCTAAGGGAAAAGGGTTATGATTCTCAAACACCTTATCCATACAGTTAGAGTAAGTGAATCGTGATGTATTTTCCACCTGAAGTTAGCCTTCTGTTACATTTTAATTTCCAATATCTGAAAGAAATTGGGTCTTTTGATGTAGTCCCAGGTTGCTTAGTCAGATGAAAAAACAAAGCCTCTCAGGTCTCTAATATAAATGCTGAAAAACCTAATAAGTTGGCAAGAAATATCAAGAGATAACAAGTGCGAGATCTATTTTTAAAGCCACCATGAAAATAATTTTAATTCCTTCCAATTCTTAATTTCAAAATCCCTTATAAGATTTTTACCTTTGTATCTTGGGCAGCTTCTGATAAATAATATAACCCTGGACAAACAAATTTCAGTATGCTAAATTTTCAATGACAGATGTTGATCAGATTGTAAATAAAACCATGGTACTAGAAGCACTACCCTTTTTACCTATCACTCCCTAGAAAGGATCTTTGTGTTTGATAAAAAAAATATTATTTTTTTTCCATGTTCTATATGAGAAGATAAAGCTCTTTACTTTCCATTTTTATTATATACCAGAATGCTGTTTTAAAGATATTAATAAAAATGTGCTGCATTCTATTATACAGGATCAAGTAATAATATATGCAGATTAATGTAAAAATGACTATGATAATGCTGATGGCAAATTTTGTAAAAAAATATGAAAACTAGTAAAATATACTAAACCAAACTAAGCAAAACGTTCATAAGCATAGCAAATTCAGTGATTAATAGTCAGCAGGATTCTAGCTTTCTATGTCACCACTTGGATTTTATGTGGTGTTACTAAGCAACAAAGGTTACTCTTCAGCAACATTTAGATGCAGTATTTGCAGTTTTAATCAAATCAGCTGCTAAGTGAACAGTATATTTGTGTAATCTGTTTGTCAGTGATAGATAAACAGGACAAACAAATAAAATATATGCTAATTTATCTTATATAGCATAATTATAACAAGTCTCGTTTTAGTTAGTTAATGGGCTTTTCTAATGTACATCTCTGATTATATAATTTATCTTATTGTGAACATCCTTGGTAGCAAGAATAATTAGGCAATATTTTAGTTTTGCCTATGAGCTTCAAAAAGTGTTTACTCAAATGTACTCAAAATGACTAAAAATGTTATATTGATAACAAGATGAGAATAGTCCACATAAAAAATTGCCGTCAGAAGTATTTTTTGTTGTTGTTACCTAATTATTTTTTTTTTTAAACTGCATCCCAAAAACCTTGTACATTGCTTTTTAATTTTATCTTCTACTTCTCCCTGCATTACTGACAGAAAAGACTAGACAGGGTAACATACCAAATTATTGAAAGATCTATCAGTTCTGCTGCTTTTGAAATTCTGTGTTGATTTAAAAGTGAAAACAGCGACCCAAAGAAAACTTCTCTATTCCAGGAAGCATAGACTGTAAACCAACAATGTGTATCAGCTACCAGCTAATAGAGAAAAGTTTGTTTCAGATAAAGCATGATGTCTTTAAAGTTGAAAGCTCACAGAGGTGAACAGTTTCTTTTAATCCGTATGCCGCCATATGGATGGCTTTGCTGTCGTAAGAATTCTGCAGACATAATTGCAGAATTCACACTGAAAAAAATAAATAATAAAGCCATATATACAGAATTTAAAGTCATATCAATTTAAATGTCTAACAGCAGAAAAGATCGGACAAGAGTAGGATGACATGAAGAACAAAGAAGTTACATGTGACATCCTGATATGTATAAGTTAGTGAAGATGATAAATGTTCTTTCTCTGCTTTTTGAAGTTTGTTTTTTTTTTTTTTTCTTTTGCTNTTAAAATTTCTTATTACAAAATTTTAAATAAAATTCCTCTAAGTCTTCACCCTCCTGATATCATTTAAATCACATACATTATTTTAGGGAGAGGGGAATAAGGGAGGGAAAAGAGAGAATAAATAATGGTGCCAATTCTACTGTATTTGCATAAGGAGTTCATTTGAAACCCATATGGCAGTCCATGGAGCACATAATCTAAGACTTTAAAATATAGCCCCATAAGACTATTTACGTAGCCCTTCTAGTACTGTAGACAGTAAGATTGTACTTGAACACATTAGTGAATTTAATCTATTTTCTACGAAAGGGATATGTTGCTCTTTTGTATTTTTACAGCAATAATTAGGGATGTCATTTGTGTCCTTATTGTTCCTAAGGTTCTGTGATGTTGTTTATTGCAGAAGAGAGACTCTGTTGCAGAGATACAGCAAAATAACAAGCTAAAATATAGAAAGGTGGGGAGAGAAAGGAACAGAAATGTTAAGATCTACAAAATGTTAGATTACAAAGGTACTGTAAATTAGGATTTAAGAAGCTCTTTCACTTCCTAATTAATAAGGGCAAGGTAGCTCATCTGGAGTTTTGAGGGAGTGTGAGCTTTTTTCTGGACATGCCTATCTCACTTTATTGAAAGGCAGAGCCTCTGCTCAGACTATAAAAAATAAAATTAGTCAAACGCAATTTTCTAAGTGCAGTGGAAATAAGGCTGGTATAATTTTACTGGAATAAAGTTTTCCAGGCTCATATTCTAAAACAATATGGACTACTTCACATGGCTTGGATATGCACTATGTTAATTTAATGTATGCAGAAAATTAGTGACAAAGGATCTAATTTTGATCCCAGTAGATCTGATTAAATTTTTGTTGTTATGAGCAATTTCAGTTAGTCTCCAGGAAATACTTCGGGCTATAAATATGCCATTAGCATTGCCATTTGGACGTTTATGTTTTTGCAGCCCTGAAAATGTTTGTCTAGCTGTGGTCAATTATCACAAAGAAATCCTTATAAAAAAATCTTCCTCCAGCATGTGATAATAAATCATGCAAAAGAAAAATATTTTGCTAGTATTATATCTCCCTCTACTGGTAAAATATTATTTTCCTTATCATTAATTTCAAAAGCAGACTAATCTTTAAAAAGATTGTAACATGGCAGCTCCTTTTTGAAAGTACTGTCCCAGGATGAATGTTTTAGAGACAAACAAGAGTTAGGTCTAAGTATTCTTTTGAGACTGGGTAATGCAGGATGTTCAGACAGGGGTTATTGATTTATTCAAGGGAGACTGATTCACAGGGAAAGTAGAATGATATTTGCAGTGAGGGAGTCTCCTGGAGTTCTGTCAGTAATTTCCTTTAAAAACAGAACAGAGAGTATGTAAATATGTAAGTACCCTAAAAATGTTGGTAGTCTATTAAAAGAAAGAAAAAAATAACAGGAAGTACAGGTTATCCCCTGGAGCCCACTGGCAATGTAAAACAATTAAAGCTTGATTAAATAATGTAAGCAGTAATGATGGCTGTAAAAATAGACAACATTCGCCCATCTTTTAAAATGATTTAAAACCTGTAAAACAGTGCAGTATTGATAATAAATACAGTAAATGTGTATTTAATTAATAAACCCCCAACATTCTGAAAAGGATTTAAAACAAACAGATCGAGAAGACCATGTGTTAATTTATTGACTAGTAACATTGGACTCAAGAAGGACTTTTCATTCTTCTTGGGTTTTTGTTACACTCCCCTAAATAGGGAGTGTACAGGGGAGAAACTGTGGCGCTGGACTCTTCTGCTTTTCTAGAACAGGGATTAACACATTTTTTGTATAAATTTTCCACCTAAACCACTGTAAACTAAATACCTGAAATCCTGACTAAGGTTTTGTTATGATTTGCAGCCTAGAGCCTGCTATAGGCAGTAAATTTTGCCCTTGTTTTAAAGCACAGCTAGAGGAGTTGGTTGGGCTACCATCTAGCTTTTATGTAATACCTTTAGGGTGACAGGACTCACTCTGGAGCCTGTAAATTTGGTTTCTTGAACACAAATAAATCTCTTTTCCCTCCAGGAGAGTGCTGTAAAAAGCAGTAACCATACACAAGGATGGTCCAAGTTACATTTTACGGGGATGTGTGATTTTGCAATTTTGAGTAAAGTATTTTGGTCATCACAGTGCATGAATTAAACATTTTGTGACACAATGCTCTCATTCTTCAGAGCCTCCCTCTCTCACGGTGAAGTTGGTATGATAGAGATAAAATTATTCTAAAAAAGCTTAAAACATAAATCAGAAAGTTCAAGTAAGGAAGAGAGAAAATGATTGCGGAAAAAAACAAGGGAAGGAAGCAGGCTGAGAGGGAGAGAAAGAGAGCACTAGAGGAAACAGGCACAATCTGAAACACGGGAGGTTCCATCTGAATGTCAGGAAACACTTTTTTACTGTGAGGGTGACCTAGCAGTAGCACAGGTTGCCTAGTGAGGCTGTGGATTCTCCACCCTTGAAGATCTTCAAAACCTGTCTGGATGTCATGCTGAGCAACTGGCTCTAGGTGACCCTGCTTTGAGCAGGTGGGTTGACCAAAATGACCTCTGGAGGTCCTTTATGGCCTCAGCTATTACGCAATTCTGTGAAAAGAAAGGGAAGAGAAAGGAAGGGCAAGAGAAAGAGAAAGGGGAAGGGGAAGGGGAAGGGGAAGGTAAGGGGAAGGGGAAAGGGAAGAAGAAAAGGAAAAAGGAGAAAAGGAAAAGGAGAAAAGGAAAAAGGAGGAGAGAGGAGGGAAGGAAGGAAGGAAGGAAGGAAGGAAGGATGGAAGGAAGGAAGGAAGGAAGGAAGGAAGGAAATCAAAGAGTGAAAAAATGAACAAAATAAAAGAGAGAAAGGAACAACAGAAAGAAAGAAACAGAGAGAGAGAAAGAGAAAAAAGAGAGAAAGGAAAAATACACTTTTAACACGAAAAAAAGGGAAAGGAAAAAGCTATGCTGCCACACTTGTGTGCAGATAGTGGTGGTATTTAACCATGTGATCAGATGAATGTCCTTTCTAAACTGTTAGTGTCAAGGTAAATTGATTCATTGCTCACAGTGTGCACTGTCAGCATCTATTGTTATCTTTTCTCTTCTTACTTGTCGTTCAGATTAATAATGTTGGTAGTGCTATATGCTTGCAGCTGTCTTCCCTATGTCAGCCACTTAGGAATTTGCTCTGCACAGCTAATTTCTCTGGATTTCTTTGTACTACTTCTTTGATTAGTTTAAACTTTCAGCACGAGCATATTTTATCTCCTTATGACATGCATTAAATATTTCTAAAAGTTTAATGGTGTAGTCACTGAATACATGTCCATGATCAATGAGAAGTTTCATTGCTTTCATTTTTACTACCTTTTGTTTGTATGCTTTTTTCCCTCAAACGTGGAAGAATGCAGTTGGTGTCTATTAGGAGACTCCAAAAAAGAAATAATGTTTTTGTATGTACAACAGTGACTGAACCTTTCTTTTATTTCAAAAATAAAGTGTTATTAACCAGACAAAATTAGAGAAAATAAAGCCTAGATATTATAAATTATGAAATCCTGCTAGAATTAGAGCTGGAAAAAATGACAAATGATTTTGATGCAATGGGAATCAGATTGGAGATACTGACAGTAGACTAATCTTCCAGTTGTTAATATTTTAATTTCTTATGCTGAAAACAATCCAGAACTTGCTAGCAAAATGCCATGATGATGCAAATTTTTGAAATGTTGCCAAAACAGAAGAGGACTGGAATGCTATCCAGGATGAACTATAATAACCCTGCATGAATAGTTATCTAAAGCAAATGGGAAAAATACAATTGTAGAAAGTGCAAGATCATGAATTTAGGACTGAAAAACAGAATTTCTGCTATCAGCTAGGAGCTCGGCAGCTGCAAATATCACTGAAGCAGAAACCTGCTTTTGTGAGATTATTCACAAAGGAGAAGACTAATGTCACCCCTGATAACAAGTTGTTTCCATCTGAGACAGAAAAATATTAAAGCCTTAGTACAAAGGACCAGTGAGTATGTCTCTGTGATATTCTGTGAAGACTGTGTTTAATTTTAGTAGTACATATTTAAAGGACATAATAGCTAGAAAATAGCATGCAATGATGCAGAGGAAATTATTTGTATTTCACTAAAAATAATAGCTGTGTTAACAGGTTTGGGGTTTGTTTATGGTTTTGTAACCCAGTGAAACTAGTTAGCTAAATGTCTGTCTTGACACTCAGAGGTAGGAGTGCAGGCTGAAGTTGATGCATCATGCAGATCAATACCTGGTTTCATGGCTGGTGTCATCTCCAGAGCTTTGGTTTCTACAATCATGGGACATTATTTGATGAATACAGCCTATTGGGGAGAGATGGGAACTGCATATCTAGAAAAGACAAGAGAATCTTCACTAGCAGATTGGCTTACTAGGTAAATTGTGTTTTAAACTAACTTGGGGGACAGAGTTCAAAGCTGTAACACCTGTATATTTAAAAGCAACTGGGTGGGTACCCAGACTTCCAGACTAGTGAGGAATGCTCCCCATGCTTTCCAAAGTCAAGAAAACTAAGTACAGACACGTATAGTGCATGTATACCGATGGAGGTAGCCTGGGCAGCAAAGAGGAGGAACTGGAACTCCATGCTCAGTCTGAGAATTATGATGTCATAGGAGTCACAGAAGCCTGGTGGGGAAACTCACATGACTGGAAGACCGCAGCAGGTGACTACAAACTGTTTCAGAAAGATAGGAAAAGAGGAAGACAAGGTGGTGTTGCCCTTCATGTAAAAGAGAAATTTGAGTGTATGAAGGTGAGCTATGGAGACTACGAAAGTTCTATTGAATGCCTTTGGATCAAAACTAGAGGGAACATCACCATGGGGGAATCTTATGTGAGGTATCTGTTACTGTCCAGTCCAGTCAGGATGATGAGGCCAGTGAAACTTTACTTCAGCTGCTCAAGGAAGTCTTGGGCCAACAGAACCTGACCCTCATGGGTGACTTTAATTACCTGGACATTTGTTGAGAAAACAACACAGTGGTACACAATTCTGCTATAAGTTTCCTGCAATTCATTGAGGACTGCTTCCTGCTACAGATGCTCAACACGCCAACTAGGAATAGCACATTGCTAGATTTACTACTCACAAACTGAGAAGACTTACTCGACAACACAGCTACAAATGGCAGCCTTGGATACAGCGATCACAACATTGTGGAGTTTAAGACCCTGCTGAGCACACAAGTAATAGGACAAACACCCTGGGTTTTCGTAGAGCCAACTTCAATATGCTCAGAGCCTGGCCTCAGGGGATTCCCTGGGAAGCATCCATGTGGGGCAAAGGAGCTTTTGAGTGCTGGGAATTATTCAGGAACAGCCTTCTGGAAGCACAAGAACGGTCTATCCCCCAGAAAGGCAAGGAAAAAAAGAAAAACAAAGTACTGCGCTGGCTTAACAATGAGCTCTTGGATGTGCTTAAAAGTAAAAAAAAAGAAGCATTTTAGCTATCAGAAGGCAGACAAATAGGCATCAAGGACTACAAGATCCTCGCTAGAGCATGTAGAGATGCAGTCAGGAAGGCTAAGGTTCAACTAGAACTGAAATTGGCCAAGAGAGATGTCAAGAAGGAATTCTTCAGATACATGAGCAATAAGCACAAGGAAGATGTAGGCCCCCAGCTAAACAGGGCAGAGAAACCAGTTACTAATGCTAATGAGGCAGAGGTTCTCAATACCTTCTTTGCCTCTGTCTTTACCATCACAAGAACAAGTAGCTAGGACAATGCATGTGTTGACATTCCAGTAGAGGAGGAAGGACTGATCTGTGGCCTCTTGCAAGGGCTCAACCTACATAAATATCTGGGCTTGGATGGAATCCACCCCAGGCTGTTAAGGCTACCATTGTTGCAAGGTCACTGTCTATAGTCTTTGAAAAGTGGTGGAGATCAGGGGATACCCCTGACAACTGGAAGAGGGCAGATGTCACACCCAGCTCCAAGAAGGGCCCAAAAGAGGACTCAGGAAACTATAGGCCCATTATTCTTACTCCAGTCCCTGAGAAAGTAACGGGACAAGTCCTGCTAGAAACTATTAAAGAACAAATGAAGCAGGTGGCTGGGAAAAGCCAGCACAGATTTATCAAAGGGTAAGTCATGCCAGAGTAATCTGATCACCATCTATAACAAAGAAACATTTTCAGTCAAGATGAGGAGAGCAGTGGATGTTGTTTACCTGGACTTCAACAAAGCATTCAACACAGTTTTTCACAGCCTTCTCCTGGACAAACTGACAAGATACAGATTGGATGGGTGGTCTGTGACATGGGTAGGAAGTTGGCTAACAGGCCATACTGAGAGGGTGGTGATCAATGGTTTTTACTTAGGTTGGTGGGCTGTCACAAATGGAGTCCCCCCAAGATCGATACTAGGCCCCACACAGTTCAACATCTTCACAAATGATCTGGATGATGGGATTGAAAGCAACCTCACCGCTTTTGCTGGGTGATAAAATCACCACTAAACTGGGTGATAAGGAGGACAGATTTGAAGGGAGAGCCATCTTACAGAGACCTGGACAGGCTGGAAGAGTGGGCTAGCAAGAACTGTATGAAGTTTAACAAAGACAAGTCCCTGCATCTGAGATGGAATAACCAAAGACCTCAGTACAGGCTAGGATCCTTGTGGCTGGGGAGCAGCCTTGCTGAAAAGAACCTGGGTGTCCTGGTGGACAATAAGCTGAACATGAGTCAGAAATATGCTTCTGCAGCAACAAAGGCAAATGAGATACTGGACTACATCTGCAGGGGCATTACTAGCAGAGATACAGGTGTGACCATCCCACTTAATCAGTGCTTGTCAGGCTGCCCCTGAAGTAGTGTCCAGTTCTGGTCCCCACAATTCAAGAGCAATGCAGACANAGGTGACTACAAACTGTTTCAGAAAGATAGGAAAAGAGGAAGACAAGGTGGTGTTGCCCTTCATGTAAAAGAGAAATTTGAGTGTATGAAGGTGAGCTATGGAGACTACGAAAGTTCTATTGAATGCCTTTGGATCAAAACTAGAGGGAACATCACCATGGGGGAATCTTATGTGAGGTATCTGTTACTGTCCAGTCCAGTCAGGATGATGAGGCCAGTGAAACTTTACTTCAGCTGCTCAAGGAAGTCTTGGGCCAACAGAACCTGACCCTCATGGGTGACTTTAATTACCTGGACATTTGTTGAGAAAACAACACAGTGGTACACAATTCTGCTATAAGTTTCCTGCAATTCATTGAGGACTGCTTCCTGCTACAGATGCTCAACACGCCAACTAGGAATAGCACATTGCTAGATTTACTACTCACAAACTGAGAAGACTTACTCGACAACACAGCTACAAATGGCAGCCTTGGATACAGCGATCACAACATTGTGGAGTTTAAGACCCTGCTGAGCACACAAGTAATAGGACAAACACCCTGGGTTTTCGTAGAGCCAACTTCAATATGCTCAGAGCCTGGCCTCAGGGGATTCCCTGGGAAGCATCCATGTGGGGCAAAGGAGCTTTTGAGTGCTGGGAATTATTCAGGAACAGCCTTCTGGAAGCACAAGCACGGTCTATCACCCAGAAAGGCACGGAAAACANAGAAAAACAAAGTACTGCGCTGGCTTAACAATGAGCTCTTGGATGTGCTTAAAAGTAAAAAAAAGAAGCATTTTAGCTATCAGAAGGCAGACAAATAGGCATCAAGGACTACAAGATCCTCGCTAGAGCATGTAGAGATGCAGTCAGGAAGGCTAAGGTTCAACTAGAACTGAAATTGGCCAAGAGAGATGTCAAGAAGGAATTCTTCAGATACATGAGCAATAAGCACAAGGAAGATGTAGGCCCCCAGCTAAACAGGGCAGAGAAACCAGTTACTAATGCTAATGAGGCAGAGGTTCTCAATACCTTCTTTGCCTCTGTCTTTACCATCACAAGAACAAGTAGCTAGGACAATGCATGTGTTGACATTCCAGTAGAGGAGGAAGGACTGATCTGTGGCCTCTTGCAAGGGCTCAACCTACATAAATATCTGGGCTTGGATGGAATCCACCCCAGGCTGTTAAGGCTACCATTGTTGCAAGGTCACTGTCTATAGTCTTTGAAAAGTGGTGGAGATCAGGGGATACCCCTGACAACTGGAAGAGGGCAGATGTCACACCCAGCTCCAAGAAGGGCCCAAAAGAGGACTCAGGAAACTATAGGCCCATTATTCTTACTCCAGTCCCTGAGAAAGTAACGGGACAAGTCCTGCTAGAAACTATTAAAGAACAAATGAAGCAGGTGGCTGGGAAAAGCCAGCACAGATTTATCAAAGGGTAAGTCATGCCAGAGTAATCTGATCACCATCTATAACAAAGAAACATTTTCAGTCAAGATGAGGAGAGCAGTGGATGTTGTTTACCTGGACTTCAACAAAGCATTCAACACAGTTTTTCACAGCCTTCTCCTGGACAAACTGACAAGATACAGATTGGATGGGTGGTCTGTGACATGGGTAGGAAGTTGGCTAACAGGCCATACTGAGAGGGTGGTGATCAATGGTTTTTACTTAGGTTGGTGGGCTGTCACAAATGGAGTCCCCCCAAGATCGATACTAGGCCCCACACAGTTCAACATCTTCACAAATGATCTGGATGATGGGATTGAAAGCAACCTCACCGCTTTTGCTGGGTGATAAAATCACCACTAAACTGGGTGATAAGGAGGACAGATTTGAAGGGAGAGCCATCTTACAGAGACCTGGACAGGCTGGAAGAGTGGGCTAGCAAGAACTGTATGAAGTTTAACAAAGACAAGTCCCTGCATCTGAGATGGAATAACCAAAGACCTCAGTACAGGCTAGGATCCTTGTGGCTGGGGAGCAGCCTTGCTGAAAAGAACCTGGGTGTCCTGGTGGACAGTAAGCTGAACATGAGTCAGAAATATGCTTCTGCAGCAACAAAGGCAAATGAGATACTGGACTACATCTGCAGGGGCATTACTAGCAGAGATACAGGTGTGACCATCCCACTTAATCAGTGCTTGTCAGGCTGCCCCTGAAGTAGTGTCCAGTTCTGGTCCCCACAATTCAAGAGCAATGCAGACAGACCGCTGAGGGTCCAAAAGTGGTCAAAATGCTGGAGAACCTGCCCTGTGAGGAAAGACTGAATGTCTTGTCTTCTTGGAGAAGAGGAGGCTCGGGGGAAACTAATTGCATTGTAAAGGGCGGATACAAAGAGGATGGAGGCTCTCTCTGCACAAGGAACACATGGAAAAAGCAAGGGACAACAGGTAAAAGTTGCACCAGGAGAGGTTTCATCTCGATATAAGAAACAAATTTTTTGCAGAGAGAACAATCAAGCACTGGAACAATGTTCCCAGGGTTGTGGTAAAGTCCCCATTGCTGGAGGTTTTCAAGATGCAATTGAACGGAGTGCTAGATAATCTCATATAGGCTTCCTTTCCCATGAAAAGTTGGACCAGATTATCTTTTGAGGTTCTTTCCAACCTGTGCTCTTCTATGTTTCTTTTTCTTATTTTCTGTAAGGTTGGTTCATATTGACAGATGAGAACTAGCTTCTGAAAGATTTAGAAATACTTAGGATTTAGGGAATAAATTGATCTAAATGATATCTCTGGAAGACTCCAAAAGAGACTTCATTAAAGAAACTACCTACCAACTGAAAATAGGTCAGTAAAATAAAACTGAGACATTGGACATGCAGATTTGTTGTGTGGAATTTCACCAGAAATGGAAAGAAAATTCAGAAATTCCAGAAATCTGGAATTTATCAGAAATGTTTACTGTATGGATACAGGCATCTGAATCAATTGTTCAAGAATGCATTAGCATTCAATGAAAAACAAAGAAAAAACAAACACATTACAAGCGTAGAATTAATCTGCATATTTTAGATTTCTATTTTAAAATAAGATTCTAAAAGTGCCTGTTTCTCCTTGATGACAATGAAGATCACTTAAAGTGGCAAGTTTAGACAAGAAGCCTACACTGTAGAAAATTAGTTTTGGCCAGGTGAATCAGCAATTAGTCTTTGAATGGTTGTGCTAAATATACATCTTTCTCAAGAGGACTAAATGCAGTGAGAGGAATAGTGGCTTTTCAGATTTCGTCTTAGCATAAACAGAGTCGTCATAGTGGATTTTTTTTTTTCCTGACCCCTTTCCTTTTTTTAAGATTTATCATTGTACTGTTCAATTTGGAAAGCTGTATATAAATATTTGAATTGCCATTTGCCATGTCCTGGGTTTTCGTAAGTGTGGTTTCCAAGTAAGTGTTTAATTTCATGGCATGTCCATCCCAAAGGAGTGTTGTCCTTCCACTGTCCTACTAGGCCATCCCAGGTAAATGTTAAGTTGCCAAGACAAGTCTCTAGAGTATCTGAAAGCCAACACAGTATTTCTGCAGAATCCACATATCTTAATTTTAGAGATAGTAGTACAGGTGGTCAGGAGAGAACAACTATTTTCCAGTGGCTAGCAGGAATCAGGAAAGATTTGTTGGAAATGACAGAAAAGCAGGAAATAGTTGAGTCTTATGTGCCCTGAGAGAATTTTTTAAAAATACCACTGCAGCCTGGGCAACCTGTTACATGTGAGTAAAAAGCCTTAAAATAAACTAAAAGACTGGTGAGTATCTGTGGTAAGAATCAATCATGATAAAAAAAAAAAGAAGTAATAAATGTTTAGTTGCATTATCTGACAAATTCTGCTGCCTACTACAACGTGCAAAAGTATTGCAAGATAGGCATAATCTTGGGTACAATGAAGTCAGTGAGAAAACTGCCACACAAACAAGTGGAGACTTATTCCACTGATGATCACTTCCTCAGTTTGAAAGAAAAAAATAGCCTACAGAATCTTTAAGCTGTAAATTTAGTATAGACTGAACTAAACTAAATTAAATTTCCCCGTAAATAAAATTTGACTATATATTCACTGTAGTCTGCTATCAGTGAAAATCATTATTACAAATTATTAACAAAGACAAAGATTTGGCCAACTAGCTTAAAATTAGAATGTAATTTGTAATATAGTATCTCATTTTCCACAGAGGAACAACCATAAAATTTTGATGCTTTTCAGCGGGAGTTGTGGGTAAAAATACAAGATGACATATGAAGCTATCAATATTTGATATTGATAGAATTTTTTTTATGCTTATTGAAGGGTTATTTAAATTGAAATAGCCTTGAATAGTAATAAATATGGTGAATAATTTCTGTTAATATCTTCCTTTGTCAGTTTCTAGAAGTTTCATATCTGCCACAGACATAAATTTTTCCACTTTTCAAGGCCATACTTTGATTTAAATTGAAGCAGTGAAAGAAAACAGCAAAATAAAACTATGAACTCTCATATTCTTTAGCAATATTTACTTGTGTGTACATGTATACATACACATATTTATATGTACATATTTGCATACATTATATCCATACACATTATATGCATATTTATATATAAACATTTACCCACAGTTAGCCAAACTTCTTTATTAGTATGCTGCTGATAACTTCCTGACACAGCTGGTGAGGGAGCCAACGAGGGAGGGCATGCTGCTGAATCTGTTGTTTGTGAACAGAGAAGGACTTGTGGGTTGGAAGGAGTATTGGGCAGAGCATAGTCATCACAAAATGATACTGATACCTTTCCCTTGGGAGGCAGTCCTGACAGGAAAAGGAGTACGGGAAGGCTGCGCATTCTTCAAGAAGGAAATCCTAAAGGAGCAGGAGCAAGCTGTCCCCATGTGCTAAAAGATGAGACGATGGGGAAGAAGACTGGCCTGGCTGCACAGAGGCTGGGACTCAGGAAAAAAACAACAGAGTTTATGACCTGTGGAATAAGAGATAGGCCACTCAGGAGGACTACAAGATATTCTGAGGTTATGCAATGGGGAAAATCAGAAGGACCAAAGCCCAGCTAGAACTAAATCTGGCTACTGCCGCAAAAGACAATAAAAAATGTTTCTATAAATACATTAGCAACAAAAAGAGGGCTAAGGACAATCTCCATACTCTATTGGATTTGGGGGGAAACAGTGACAAAGGATGAGGAATAGGCTGAGGTACTTATGCCTTCTTTGCCTCAGTCTTTAACATTAAGACTGATTGTTCTCAGGGTACTCGGCTCCCTGAGCTGGAATACAAAGATGGGGAAATGGTTGGTTACCTGCTACACCACTCAGATACGCACAAGCCTATGGGACTGGATAGGATCCAGTAAGGGAGCTGGCAGAAGTGCTCACCAAACCACTTTCAATCATCTATCAGCAAACCAGGGAGGTCCCAGCTGACTGGAGGTCAACTGAAAGGCAGGTCCTGCTTGACTAACCTGATCTCCTTCTGTGACAAGGTGACTCATTAAGTGGATGAGGGAAAGGCTGTGTATGTTGTCTATCTAGACCTTAGTAAAGCCTCATATAATTATATTATTACATAATATGATTATAATCGAATACTATAATGTTATTACTATAATAAAAAGGTCATAGGCCTGTTGCTTAAGACTAAATTAAAAGAAAAGCACTTATGTGTTTAAAAGCTTAGCATGCTCTACTCCATAAGTAAACCTTATTTCTATATTACATACCTTAGTTCTATGTACAGAGTTAAGCACTGTTAGGCACTTCAAAATGGCATCACACCAAATGCTAAACAAAGATCTGGCTAAAGCAAACCAACAGGAAAATGCTGAGGTTGAAGGAAAATATTTCACTCAGGTTTACACATTCAATAAACAGTCTCAAACCTTCTCTGATGCAGCAATTTTTGTGGGACAGAGTTTCACTCCATCAATGCGTGTTCAGACTAGCTGATCAAGTTACTCAGGGGACTGGTTGAGATTTAAAATCCTCATCAGGCTTAATTAACAGTTGATAATTTAATTTCTCAATGCTTCAAATGACATCTTACTGTACATATGTAGACATAAAAATTTAAGGCATTTTAAAGTCACACAATTCATTGCCTTGGAATTTAGGTGATCATAATTTATTTATATAAGGAATATATATTTACGCATCAGGGACAAATTAATAACAAAATTAAATAACTGTTTCATTCCTTTCTATTTTGATCAGAGAGAATGAAGCAGTCAATTGATGCTATGCAATGAGGATGTCATTAGACGCATTTAATAGATAAAAAAGAAAGACGCGGCAATACATTTTACAAATTAAAGCTTATGTGAAAATCTTCCCAGGAATCCCAAACTTTGTGTAATTCCACCAAGATGAATTGGTACAGGGAAAAGTATTTTATGTGGCATTCTTGGAGTTTCGATCATTGCATCCAACAACATTTTTTAAGGTATAGGAGAGATGATTCTTTCTGTTAAAAATTAAATCAGCTTCATGCAACTCATTCAGCATCAAAAAGTGTTTTAACCTTTAATGATCAAACACCAAATGCTTTGTATTGTTGTTAAAATTTTTTAAATTATTAAATCTGCGTAAGTACTTGCTAATTAAAGACATCTGGTCAGTTACTGAGATTAGTGGCAGTCAGTCTAGATCCAGATTACGTGCAAAAAAATAGTGCTTAAATTTAACTCAGCTAGAGAAGGAATGCTCAGTGCTAAGGGTAGCAAATGTTCACTGACTTAACTCCAAGAAAATGTGTTTAACGTACCTAACATATCTGAATAGTAGTATAATTGTGAACATTCACTAACAATAGCTATTAGAAACAAGTGCCCAGTAGTTATGTAATTTTAATTTAATTTTTTGTAATATTTTAGGAGTGATGAAGGTGCTAACTGAAGATAAAGTTTGGTCATTCTCACTTAGAATATACTGTACCTGATTCTGAATTATCTTTTATTCCTACAGAGATTTGCATTCATCATAATTGCAGAATGCCTAAAGATTAAATTCTGAAACTCTTCCAGTGACAGGTACATTTGATAGCATTACGAGGTTGAGATTCAATGGTCTTGGGAAGCTTAAATTGTATTCAACTTCTATTAACTAAGGATTTTCTCAGTGTAATTGAATAACTGAAAACGCTCAAAGCTTATTTGAATTAACAGAGATTAAAATCACACAATAAATTGCAAAATAACTCTTAGATTTTACAGCAAAAGAATATAACCTAAAATAAATTCTAAGAAAAAACAGCGTTGACAGTTCATATTTACTTGTCCAATAACACATTTGCTCCACCGTCAACTCATTTTTTTCTGCAAAGGCTTTTGTAGGAGATACCAGGTTTAACCCAGAGAGCTTTTGTTCTTTATCCTATGGTTTTGTTTCCAGTCTCCACAAACCAGCACTTTTTAATATAGAATAGACTTCCAAATCATCATATGAATTAATGTGCTCATAGTACCTTAATACAATTAAGTTTTTCAACTAGACATAATAACAGGATCTTTGGTTACCTCTTACGGTAAAAATATCAATTCAGATTCTCTCAGGAAGTTAGAGAAGATCTATTTCTAAGAATCTTTTCTTTTTCCCCAAAACAATAAAGCTAAACCAAAATGTTAGTAAAGTTGAAGATCAGAATGATTTGTAAAAAAATAGTATTGGAATTCATACTGCAAAAGTCACCAGAAAGTAGAGCAGTTCTGTATTATCAGAAACCATAAGTAAAGAGAAAGTAGCAATGGATGAATTTAAGAAAATAATGGGAGAATATATACATATAAGAAATACATATTTATATATGATTGAAAATTTAATGACAAAAAAATTAAAAATAAACCAATTACATTTTTGTAACATTTGTGTAACATATATATGTGTAAAGGAATTATAAGTGCACACACACACACAGAGCATAAGAATGTTATTGGTAGTAGAAATATTTGTAGCAATATGAAGAGTGATAGTAGATTCCAACTGTGTTCCAGGAAAAATATTCTAACCCTGGATTTAAGAAACTTATGTAAGAAACTGGATGAGGTACTTTGACTTGTCATCCTCCATAGTTAGTGGAAAGAGAGTGCGAAGCCACAAGATATGCCAGAAGGTTCCCTAAAAATGGACTTACCTTACAGTGGTGGCTCTCTCTGTTTTCAGTAGGAGTTGTTGAGCATGATTAGAATTCTATGAAAATCCTTCATTCAGGCTACTAAAATTGAATTTTATGTACTGCCTACCACTTGATCTATATTATTATTATTATTATTGTTATATAAAAATCTGGTCATTCATGAATAGTAGTAGCCTCTATCTTGCAGTGCGTACTATCGATAACCACATGGTAGATAAGATAGAGAAGGACATTAAATAACTAGTTTTGTACTAAAGCAACATTGGAAATAGAGTTTACGTGTATCAGATGTTGGACAAATTTTGCAGCTTGTGAAAAGCTGAAATTATTTGCTGTTGCTATTAGATACAACATCCTTTTAAAACAGTCATCTATTTGCCATTCAGTGCAATGTGTTACTTACCAATATCATAGGTAGAAGATAATTCCAGACACTGGAAATAAATATGATGAAATATTTATTTATTTTCAATGGTACATGCAGCTGTTAATGAACAAAGCAAAGCTATGTACAAACCAGAGGCATTTCTAATTTTCTTTATTTTTGGTTTACCAGATCTGTAGCTTTTAATTTGCAGAACTTGGAACAAAGTGGATCCACACTAGTATTTTGTAGTATGTGTGAGTATCACTCTGTAGAAGGTGTAAAAAATAATTTACTGTTATCAGATTCCTTGAAAGTATGAAAAGAAAGAAATACTTAATTTAAAAATTTATACTTGATTCATTCCACTCTTTATAGGTTTGGGACAACTTGTAGGCTAAACATCAGAAGTTTTCCAGCAAGGTTTTGAAGTATGTTGAAGTATGAAAAAGAAAACCATTGAAACTTTTGAAACAGAGACTTATACTGAAATAATTAATTCTAAATTGAAATGGGCAGGTGTCAGATCCTTCCATGTTTCTAATTTGCTTTATAATTCACTGATCAGAAAGTCCATGCTGAAGAGAAGGCTTTGAACCAATCTAGTTTCTCCACATCACAGTAATTAATTTCAAATTACATGTCTATCAAAGCTTTATAGGCTTTAAACCTGTGCCTATTGGCCCCTCATGAAAAAATAATTGTTATCATAAACACCAAAGCTGACTAATGATGCATTGATCTGCCATAGAGTTGCCTTGTTTGTGCTCAGTAAATAGAAATCTGAGATATATGAAACACTCCAGAAAACAGAATGATAATCTGAGAATGACTGGTTTGTTTCCAGAGAATTCCTGAGCAACCTTCCTGTTTTTCTAAGGACAAATTACAGATACAGTGATTGAAATTGCCTCAAGACAATGTGACCACCAGGAAACACAAATACAGCGTTGAAGTTCTGCTTTTCCTCAGAGATGTAGAACTTCGTGTTTTAACCAGGAAAAAAAAAAAAAGGAAAAAAAGTGACAGTGATATTCCCATAATCTAATAGACATTAATAAAAAGGTGTTGAAAAGACTTGAATGTATACACAGGTATATATGTAACAGAGCATTATTTTTTGACTGAACTATCAATAAACCTTAGGACAATAATGTATATGTGATGCACGTCTATTGTACTATCAAAACATTAAGCTACGCTGTCAAGAGGCCACATCTTGAAGGCTACTGAAAAAAAAACCACAACAAACCATCATCCAAAAAAAACCCCCCAAAAAACAAACCCACACCCAATCTGGAAAAAAATGGAATTATGTTTGAACTCCGCAGAAACATTTTGGTCTTAGAAATCCTTATTCAACTAACATATAAAGTTTTCTCTGGGAGGCATTTCAAGTCCTATGCAGATACTGTGAATACCTTGTGGGTTACAGCGTTCCAAAATGTCTGCAAAATGGACTGTAAGGCTAACTGTAAGGCATATTGGAAATAGTCCCTGATAAATAAATTTACTCAATATTCAAGAAACAAGGTGTTTCATTTATCACTAGCAGATTTCTTTGACAATAATTCAATTGTCTTCACTTAGACACATACAAGTCCCTTGGCTCCAGATGGGATCCACCCAAGGGTACTGAGGGAGCTGGTGGAAGTGCTCACCAAACCACTTTCAATTATTCATCAGCGGTCCTGGCTAACTGGGGAGGTCCCAATTGACTGGAGGTTAGCAAATGTGACGCACATTTACAAGAAGGGATGGAAGACTTGGGAAACTACAGGCCTGTCAGGCTGACCTTGGTGCCTGGGAAGGTTATGGAGCAGATGATCTTGAGTGCCATCACGCGGCACATACAGGACAACCAAGCGATCAGGCCCAGTCAGCATGACAAGGAAACCCACTTAGTGGATGAGGGAAGGGTTGTGGATATTGTCTACCTAGATTTTAGTAAACCCTTTGACACCATTTCCCATCGCATTCTCATGGAGAAACCGGCTGTATGTATGGGTGTACTATTCACTAGGTAAAAAACTGTCTGGATGGCCTGTCCCAAAGAGTGGTGGTGAATGGAGTTAACTCCAGCTGGCGGACGGCCACAGGTGGTATTCCCCAGGACTCAGTATTGAGGCTGGTTCTCTTTAATATCTTTATCAATCACCTGGACAAGGGGATTGAGTGCACCCTCGGTAAATTTGCAGACAACACCAAGTTGGGCAGGTTTGTTGAGCTACTTGAGGGTAGGAAGGCTCTACAGAGGGATCTGGGCAAGCTGGATCAATGGGCCTAAATCAACTGTATAAGATTCAGCAAGGCCAAGTGCTGGCTCCTGCACTTGGGTCACAACAATCCCATGCAGCGTTACAGGCCTGAGGAAGAGTGGCTGTAAAGTTGCCTGGCATAAAAGAACCTGGGGCTATTGGTCGACAGCCGTCTGAATGAGCCAGCAGTGTGCCCAGGTGGCGTTCTTGACATCGTGACTTTTAATAGAACTAGTGTGGCCAGCAGGAGTAGTGAAATGACTGTCCCCCTGTACTTGGCACTGGTGAGGCCCCACCTCAAATACTGCATTCAGTTTTGGGCCCGTCACTACAAGAAAGACATCGACGTGCTGCAGCGTGTCCAAAGAAGAACACTGAAGCTGGTTAAGGGTCTTGAGCACAAGTCCTGTGAGGAGCGGCTGAGGGAACTGGGATTCTTTAGCTTGGACAAAAGGAGGCTGAGGGGAGGCCTTATCACTTTCTACAACTACCTGAAAGGAGGTTGAAGTGAGGTGAGTGTGGGTGTCAGTCTCTTCTCCCAAGTAACGAGCCATAGGACGAGAGGAAACGACCTCAAGGGGAGGTTTAGATTGGGTATTAGGAAAACTTTCTTCACCAAAAGGGTTATCAAGCATTGGAACAGGCTGCCCAGGGAAGTGGTTGAGTCACCACCCCTGGAGGTATTTAAAAGACACGTAGAGGTGGTGTTTAGGACCATGGTTTAATGGGTGGACTTGTCAGTGTTAGGTTAATGGTTGAACTCAATGATCTTAAAGGTCTTTTCCAACCTAAACAGTTCCATGATTCTATAAGAAATTTGGAAAAGTTAATAAGAATAATAACCTAATTGTCAGACATCTGGCGATTTAAATCCAGTGATGCAGTTTCATGAATTTTCTTTCAATCCTTTATCATGTTGCTACAATTCTGATTTGTGCACACACGCACACACTTTTATATATATATATTTGTGCTTTTTGTGTATTAATGTGCCATACTTAGTAATAACACAAACACTGCAATATATTCTAAATAAGAGAGGAGGTCAAAAGTTATGTTTAGGAATAACCAGCTGAATGGAAAAGAAAAAAAATACTGTATTATATAAGTGTTTCTCTACTTTTCTCTTTCTGGTTTTATAAATTGCCTCTGTGAGCTGTTTCAGTAGTGGAAACTGCTGGTGAGTTGTTTGTCATATTACCTAACCTAGAAATTATAGCACTTTATAATGCCAAAAAAAACCCAGCAGGAGCCACCTTATAAATATTTTGTAAAGCTTGAGAAATTTTTATTACCGTAAATGCCACAGTGGAGTCACTAAGAAACCCTGGTGATGAACAAAGGATAAAAGAAAAATGTGCCTGTTTTTACAGCTTGTTTGTCGGAATTGGGATATAAATATATTGTAAGTTCCCTTAGGTTAAGAATAAATCTCTTTAGAAATTTTAGTGAAGATCATTGGCATTTTTTTGCAACATGTTTTTTTAATGAAAAAAAAAAGCTTTGGCAAAAATAATATTAAAAAAAAAAGTTTTTTGTACAAATGAAAGACCAAAAGAGATACTCTGATGTTAACTTCATGAGGAAATATGAAAACTAAGTACAAAACAGACAACATTTGAAAATAGTTCCTCAATTTTAGAACATTAAAATATCAGAATTTTTCCAACTGGAAAAAGAGAATACAGTTTTTAATGGAGTCTGATGGGACAATATGGAAGTGCCAAATAATGCACCTACTAATTTCAGAAATATGCAGTATGATCTGATTTACTGAAGTTTTTGTCTATCGTGAGGTAAGTATCCATTAGTATCACTGCATTTGTCAGTCCATGATATTTAAAGTTAAATGCTTCTACTGTGTGTATATGTCAAGAAATTCCTCAATTCACAAATAGCACTCACTTTAGTATTAAGAATAGTTTACAAATTTCTGTTTAATCCAACATACGTAAAAACAGGATTAGGCTTTGACATTAAAAACGGTCACTTTAAACTTCCATTATTTATGGTAAAGAATCTTTAGGGATTAATATAAAATAAGCATTGTTGATCTTGCTTTATTAACTATATAGAAAACAGTGAAGTTCTACTTGTTCTTGAGCAGAAAGTCACACTTCGAATAAAACCAGAGACTATCCAGGGATCTTAACCTCCTTTCCATTCTGCTGCATGAGTTAGACAGGTACCTTTTTTGACTCATCATCATTGCATTCCTGGATGCAAAAGTAGGCAAGTTTTATATGGAGAACTGCGATGTATCTCTAGTCAGGTGACTAGAACTACAAATTAAAACTGTGGTTTATACCCTTTCACAGGAAAGGATAAAAAACACTTTTCCTTTTGCGAAGGTGCTGTAACAGGTAAGACACTATATACAGTGTGCAAAATCTCTGTCATCTTTGTCTAAGACTGGAGATCTCAGTTGTTTCCTCCCACTGGGACTGTAGCAGAGTTTACAGGAGAGACAGATGAGTATCTTCCCCGAGAAGAGTGTCTTGAGACTCTGAAGGAGCACAGCGTCACAGGTAATCTCCGTTGCCATATGGGACACACTGATACTTAGGAGGATTGTCTACCTATAGAAACTGTGAAGGCATAGGCATAGACCTCTCGTGCATTACTCATCACTTTTTCTTTTTTTTTTTTTTTTAAGGAGCTGTACTTGTGTCTACTTACACATAGCTGCAAAGAATTTGTATATTCTCAGCTAATGTAAAGCATGGCAATTCTCCAGATGTTGGTGGAAGTATGTTGATTAACCCTGGAATTTTGGGCCACAAAATAACAACTCTGTTAACAAAGCCTAGCCAGGATACAGTAATGAATAAAAAGAACAGAGATATATTTGGGAATTTAAGACTGTCTGTAAAGTGCAAATGAAGGACTCTCAGACTGGGTTCTTACACCAGTTTAAGCCTGCCCTGAAATCTTGCTTGCATTGTGAAGGTTACTAACAAAACCAGTATGAGCAACAGGACAAAAGGGAAATACATCTCTGTAATTTACTATTTTACAGTTATATAATGGATGTCATGAAGTCAGAAGCTTGTCAGTTTTCATCCAATACATCTGTGAGGAGTATATGTATTTGTTTAATTTAATTTGTTCACAATTTCCACGAAGCTAAAGTATATTGTGTTTAAAAGAACCACTTATGAGGATGTTCTTAGGAGGATGTTTGCCTTGTCCTATCTGCGGCAAATTTAATTTGCTGGAAAGTTTTGGAGGGAAGAGATTGCCTCTTCCTTTGAGCAACTGTATCTATTCATCAGGGAGAAGTCCATGGAATGTCAGGACTGAGATGTAGCAATGAGGAAGCTGTCTGTGTGCATAAACTCTTGGAGATGCCTACAGAACCACAGGTCTGCCTTTGGTAAGGAGCAGTTCTGACGTCAAGCCTCAAAAGTGACCAGAGGGAATGGTGTGGGCTGTGCTGCAATCCAGGAAAGCACTGAACTTGCTGAACAAGAAGCTAGACTTGAATGAAGGTCACAGTGTGCATCAACTTACTGCGAAGGGAAGACAACAGATTCAATGTCTTTCAGTTTAAGCTGTCTCACCCAGATCTGAGATTTTCTTAGTTCATAAATCTGTAAGGCATTCCATAAGAAAGTGTATCATATATACCTATTTGCATCAGGTTCCTCAGGCTTCTCCATCTTCAGACTTCCGGGGAGGACAGATGCTTTCAGTTCTCTGGATGTCTCTGAATAGCTTCTAGCTCAACTTCCCTGAACTCTCCACGTATCTGTCCTTTCCACTGGCAGTGCAGGAAGTCTGAGCTCTTTGTGAGGTATGGGGCATGAGGTCACCATGTGCTTTGGCTCACACAGAGTCTTTTAATAACCGTTCCTTTCTGCTGTTCCTTCCCCTTCACACTTTTCCTCTCCTCCAGAGTGGGTCCTCCCCGTCTGCTGCAATCCTTCAGGAACAGACTGCTCCAGCGTAGGTCCTCCATGGGGCACAGCTCTGACTAGAAAGTCTGCTTCTGCATGGGCTCCCCTCCATGGACCACAGCTCCTGCCAGGGCTTTGCACAGGGCAACCCATGTCCTCTTCTCATAGAGGCCACCTCTATGGCTCTCCGCTGCCAACACCTCACAACCTACACTCAGTACAACTTGTCCTCCCTCCTTTAATCCTTTTGATTTGCCTCAAGGGTGTGATTTGAATATTGTTAAACGATAAGAAGTTTTTGTTTGTTCTTTTTTGTTATTTCCTTCTTATCTTCTGTGTGAATTTACTGCGATTTCAATTAATTTTTTCTTTACATGCGCTGGTACCTTACAGTTATGATGGTCTCAGTAACTCCAGAATTGTGAGATTGCTGGCAAGAAACCCACATTTTGTGGGAGAAGGACACACAGGTCCTTCTTCAAAAGCTGCAAACATCAAGTTACGTACACAGTTTATTGGTGTTTAACTTAATTATGTTAATCAGTTAAATAATTTGTCAAAAGGATGGTTGGCAAATGGGTAGCAGAAAGGGACGTCAGCAACAGGAAAGGTAATAAATCCATTAGCCTTCACAGAGCAACGGAAAAGCAGATGAATATCAACTGTGGAATACTAAGTAGCTACCTGAGGCAAGATACAGAGAAAATTATCTGTAATAGAATTAGTATCTCTGCTGAGCCTATAAATGTTAGTACCTCCTTGATAAAGTAGGACTTCATTTTAAATTAGTAGGCACTGATAAAATGTAAGAGAAAGGTTTTCTAGTCATGTTGATGTTGATATTTAAAGTGTTTTAAAGTGACATGTGATTCTGTATCCTTTTAACAATTATTTTTTTTACCTTTTTTTTTTTTCTCAAATCATCTATGCTCTGATCTCTAATCATCCAAATTTCACCTACATTTCTTTGCTCCATTCTTTCTAGACACTTTAATATAAGAAGCAGACTTGGCAGCAGTTAATGCAGTTTCTGTGTATGACAACTGAAAGTCTGTATAGTGAGCTATAACATACAATATCGCACAAAAATCAATAAACTAAATATGTAGTGCTCCAAGGTTTCTGTCTGGTTATTAATTAATTGCCAGCACAGTGACAGACTGATGCTTGCTAAAATATATTCATTTCATGCTTTAAGATCTCAGAGAATGCTGAGTAGGAAAAATACCAAGTAGAAATGCCCAAGTCAGCATAAAAGCTTATCCAAAAGTTTTAAAAACGATTGAAATACTAGTCAGCAGAATAAAAACTACACTTCTATGTGATCTTTATCTTCTTAAACTAAGATTATTCCAATGCAATTTAATAGGACACTGTATAAAGTATCATCTCACAAGCCTACCAAGTGTATGGCTTAAACACTACAGAACTTTGACTGGTAAAGGCAGGGGCTGTGTGTGTGGAGGGACCAGCTGGCAGGTGGAGGGTCTCTTGAGAGGGGCGAGCAAGAGTTGGGTAGTGCTGGCTGTCCCCACAGCCAGGTCAAACTGCAGGTGGCTGCATATAACCAGTCCACAGGGAGTGTCAGTGGCCAAGGTGTGCAAACAGGGAGAAGCATCAGCAGTTTGCATGTGCCGGGTGATGCGCTCTGTCCATTGTCAGGCTGCTGCCTGCTCTGCTCACCTGCAGGCTTTGGCTGCAATATTGACAATCACCTCAGCTAGCTGGTGGGCATGTAAGTGTACCTGGAAGCTTGAAGTCTCCAGGAAATTAGAATTAGAAAGATGACATCTTTCAAAACAATTCCCATTTTATAAAACTACAAGGTGACTGAGACCTGCTGAAAGAAAATGGTGTCCACCTGCTGCAATTGCAATGCTGAGGCTGAAACCCAAACAGAAGCTCTACAGCCTAGCTATGCTGACATCTCCACCCAAACAGATCTCTCAAAGACTGAAATAGCTAACCCAAACTCAGACTGCTGGAGCCCCAGCACCTGGAATGCCCTGTAGCACCTGAAGGCAGCAGTGGATGTCACAGCTGCAAGTGTGCCCAGCTAGAACTCTTCAAAGGAGTAGCTATGTTACAAGAAGAGCTCAACGGGCAGCGCAGTATCCAGGAATGTGATTAGGAGATAGATATGTGATATTGCATGCTGTCTCAGGCTGAGGGATAGCCCAGCCTTAAGGCCGCACAAGTGGAACGTAAGCCTAAATTCAACCTTGAGCTGGCTGACACAAGTAACTCACAAGATGAAGGAAACTGGACCCTCGATTCTGCTCGGAAAAGAAGGAAGACCATTCCCCTTTCCTTTACAGTGTCCCTGCATAACAGATATGACACTCTGGGGGTCAAGAATTAACAGCATGTGAGTAACGGACTGGATCCAGCAGAAGGTGACCATCCAAAGTTGATCCAAACTCCCACGCACATTAGAACATGTGCCACCAGAAAAGTGCATAATGTATTAGTAACTGGAGATTCCTTATTGAGAGGCACCAAAGCAACCATTTGCTGCCCAGACAATTTCTCTAGACATATTTGCTGCCTATCAGGATCTCACATTCACAACATCACTGAGAGGCTGCTGAGCATGGTGGACCCTATCATCCACTCCTACCATTCCACATATGGTCCAATGATACTGTGATGAGGCTACTTAGTGTCAGAAGTATTGATTCATGTTTTTGACATTTTTGACTTGTCTAGTCAGACAAGTATTGATTTCATGTTTTTGACATTTTTGTCAAATTCAGGCATACTTCAGATCATTTAGCCTTTCAGAAACACTGGTGCTGATAATAATATATATCACTGTAATATTACAGACTTTCCAAATACATATGAAGGCATATTCTTTACCTAGGAGACCTTCCCTATTTTAATACATTGACAGTTATATGTGCTTTGGATTATTGTATTTTTTAAAGTATGTTAATACTTGTAGAAATAAGTTATTACAAGTGTGAGTCTGGATATCAAAGAATTACTTACGGAGAAACACTTGGAAATACTTGAATAAATTAGTCATAGTTTTAGATTCATTTTAATGAGCTGTGGTACCATGTGCTATTTTGAAGTTTTATAGTTAGTGTTTGATCTCCCACTTCCTCATTTATTTTATATAACCAAATATTCCTTGCTTTATTTAACATTATTGGTTTTTTGCTTAATGTAATTTAAAAAACATTCTGATTTTTGACATTGTCTTCTACAAAAGTGAATGAATAAATAAGCAACGGCAACAAAAATTTAGTGATATCTATACTAAATCTGTTTGAAATACATGTTTCTTTTACGATGGACCAGATTAATGTATCACCAGAGTGACAACTCTTATCACAGTTATTCTGATGATGTATTAGTGTAGTATATCATCATAGCGCTGTCACTGTGATGATGTATTAGTGTGCTACATCACCAGATTGATGATGAAAACAAACTGTGCCTAACACAGAAAGCATTAAGAAGTTCCTTTGTAGAATTCTCCCAGGCTCTGTGGGTATATACATTTGTATATGTTTAGAGAAAGAAAACTTTTATAATAGCTTAATGCTCCCACAGTCTATCTGCTTTCTATTTCTACTCTTATGTTTTATTCTCTCTTTTCTTTCCACTCACCTAATTTGTCCTTCCAGGTTACCTTTCGTTTCTCACCTTTCAGCTCCTATCGCTTCCACACACAACCCTTTACCTCTTTACTCTGATATTTGATAACATAGACCTAGGCTATAGTCTTCCTTGTTATTCATCTTCCACATGTCTTGTCTTGTTCTGCTTTTCCACCATTGTTTACACCAATTTTTCTATATTTATTACTCTGTCTCTTATCCTTCTGTCATTCTAGGTATACCCTGCAGCACCTATTCTACCTTGCTGAAAATGGTGGCCTCCGGCTTCTATATTTAAATTTCATTTGGATTCTGTAATTGCCACAACATCTGTATTCTAGTGCCCTTTTCTGCATATCTCCTCCATATTTTCAAATGAGGTGAGGTGGGGCAGGATGAGGCAAGGCAGGGCGGGAAGGGAAGGCAAGGCAAGGCACACAGAGGTGCCTGCAGTTGGTCACCAGCTGAAATAGAACATGAGCGGGGTGGGCTTCAGCGTATGAAAGAACAGATTGTCTCATGCATTTTCTCTGATTTGTCTTGTCAATGAACACCAATTTAGCTGCTGTTCCATTTAAGGACTCACAGTTCTCTCTTTGAACAGAAAGTTACAAGTCTGGAATACAAATTGAAATCTTAGCCCATGCCTTGAACACCTTGTAATATTCACAAATCAAGAAAAAGAGATACATTTTTTTTTAAACTATTTGTTTCTTGAAAGGTTTCCTCTTCATCTGTTAACCACTAAGAACACCTTAAACTTTTACTTAATTTTGCAAATGCAAAATCGTGTATCTCTGTGACAAAATATTGATGCTACAGCTGTGAAAAGTAGTTTTTTTCTCAGGTTCTTAGCCATGTATTTCCCCCCTAGAAAAGAAAAAAGTGCTTCATCCATACCTCAATAGGTGAGTAGTTCAATATTCCCATGTTGAACAAATGTACTCAAGCACACATCTTAAACTGGATATCCATCAGCAGGCAGGGTAGTAGATGTAAAATGAAACTATGACTTCCCAAACTTGTTGATCTTTTGTATAAACCCTTAATTGGAAGATTTCAAGTGGTGTAGTGGTGGTTGAGTTTCCTGAGTTTCCTGAGTTTTCTTTCCTCCACTTTTGTATGTACTTTTCTACATATTTTCTACATATTTTGTTTTTGTTTGGTGAGAATCCTCATGGGAAAATGAATTCCTCTCTTTTGTTTACAAAATATATTTCTGATTGAAACTAGACATTTTTTAGACAGAGTATCAAATTGATCCCCCATAAGATTTGCTTAGAATATTTATACGACTTACTAGCAGTATTTCAGTAAGAGCTAAATAGCTAATGAATTTAAGAAAATGACTAATACTACAACTGATATAGCTCCTTCCAGAACTATCTTTAGCTCAAGGCTAAATCCATATATACCATTACTAATAATGAATAATATTTCATCAATATTTCCTGTGAAATCTTCATAATTAAAAATAAATAATTTGGTAACAAATTTAACAAAATTAATTGTCATAAAACATGTTTTGAACAATAAACATCAAACTAACTCCCATATAAAATTATTAGGTTCAAAATAATCATTTAACATGTACAGATCAACAAAATGATCAAAAGTAGAGAAACATACAAAAACAAAAGAAAATATCTTTCCTGAATATATTTCTGAAGTTTTTCTGATGCATTCATGCAGAAGTTCTGCTAATATAATTAAGTTCAGAAAATGAAAAAAAAAAAGCGTTTCAGAATAGTTGAAATTAAGTACAAATTTAGAAGAAAAAAATTACTTTTCTAGAAAAAATCTACAAAAACATTCATCCACAGGGTATTGAAAAGATATTTTATCTCACTACTTCAGACAGTAATTTATTTTGTTACTGTCAGTGTCATAATGGCATTTACTATTGGACCATTTTGAAAACCAAAATATAGTGTATTAGCCTATAGTCCATTGTTCTTCTTGCAAGTAATCAAACTATTCAAGTGTGATGGAACATCTTAACTTATTGCTGGAGTAACAAAGTGTATAGTAATGAGAAAATGTAAACTAGACTAGGTGAGTGGTTCGTTTTTGACTTTACTGGCCATGCTTAAAATCATAGACTAGGGCAAGATCCCATGAGTTGTCTAATGGCTTTTCAGTTCTTTCGGCATTCTTATGCTTTGCTTGTTTCTTTATTTCTACATTATAATATTTCTAACATCTAGTGGACTGTATTTTCATATCTTATGAGGGAATGAACAATGGTTTGCTCTAACTTTCTGACCATGTTCTCCATGAGCCTGTCCTTACACTATCAGTCACCCCTTTGCTTTACTACTTCTGATTGTTTACAGTATTTCATCAACAGAAAAGAAGATTCGAATTTAATCTCCAATACAGAGAAGACAAGCTTCAATGGGAGGGAAAGAAATCACAAGAAAACATACAGAATTTGCTCATTTAAGCATAACAGAGGCTGTAAACAAAAATACCATGACTATCTGTATTCAGCCCTAAAGAAATTGCTATTTCCTCAGAAGTGGAGGAACGTCTGAATTGAATTTAATTGAGTTTTACCTGAAACCTTTCCCAGTTTTTAGCAAAAGCTAAAATACAAGGTGTTTCCTTGTATTTTTCCATCTTTTGGTTTGTCAGGTATTCTCAAATCTGGTCTAACTATATTTTCATTCATATTCCAATAGGAGGAAGGGGAGAAACAACAGCACACAAAATGTAAGCATAAAACATTTTACTTATCAACACAAATTAAATGAGAAAAAAGTATACAAAAGGTATATGAAATTTATTGTGTGTTGTTCGATATGGTATGAAGCATTCACTAATATTGAAGAATTTAATAAGGAAAGTTGTAAATAACAATGTAGTACAAATTAATGGCTTGATCTAATGTTTTATTTTTAACTAGAGCTTACTCTTTGCAAATTAACTCTTTGAAGCAGTTAAAACATGACAACATATACTCGGTTGGCAATTGTTAAAGGCACAACAAATACTCCCTTTTCTTTTCTTTTAACAAGTTCCATTATAATGGGGTATTATCTTTCAAAAGATTTTAAGCTTGTTAGCTCTGCACCAGATGCTTTTAAGAACACACTTAAAGTAGATGAGATTTCTCTTTGTCTTGAAACACTGCTCCTAAAGAGAGAATAACATGTTTTTGCGTTGCCAGAAATTCAAAACTTGAATACATTCTTTCTATCCTTTCATTCTCCAGGGCATCTTTGCTAAAATGAAACTCCTGAATACTTCTCAGCTGTTGTTTCCCCTCTGATTATCACCTGACATATTACCCGATATTAGCTAGATAGCATAGAAATGGTCAGAAGTGAAAATATGGTTTAACCTTCCAGGCATGAAAGTGCTTAACTGTGGTTTTTGAATGGCAGTATTTAAACACACATTCATTACATTTGTCCCTAGAAACGAAAATGTACAAGAGTAAAGGTATCATATTATCTACTATTCTTATATTTTATTCTGATGTTTTCTCTCCTTTTCCCTTGATAATGTGGACAGATGTACACAGATTATGGAAGTCTAAATGAAGCCATTGTATTGCTTCTCCTCACTGCAATAAAGGGATGCCCTAATAATACTCCATTATCTTTTACATTATTGCAATTATTCTCATAGAAAATACTGCAATAGTATTTTCTACAACACTGCAATACTGCAAAAAAATAGTCTGGGAGATGGCTTCTTTTATTTTGATTATTAATTTAGATTTCTAAGCCATTTTTGTTTCACTGTGCAGCAAGACATTACTCATAAACAGTCATCAGGAAGGCTTCAACAAAGCATACATAAGTAGATTCAAAATTATCCTAGGTTCTCTACAGGGGAAAAAATCAATAAACTTAAAAGTTCATATTTTATTAAAAAAAAACCAAAAAGCAAACAGAATCAAACATAGAATATATTTTCTTTTGAAATGGTACCAAGGAAAATGTAAGTCACTATGCAGAATACACAAACAGGACTCATAGTGCTGTGCTTTGCATTTGTAGCTAGACTGGTGTTAACGTACTAATGTTTTGGCTACTGCTGAGCAGTGCTCCCACAGCATCAAGGCTTTCTCTTCAAACCCCTCCTTTCCCCCAAAGGCCAGTAGTCTGGGGGTGGGCAAGAGGTCAGGAGGGGACACAACTGGGACAGCTGACCCAGACTGACCAAAGGGATATCCCATACCAAATGACATTGTGCTCAGCAATAAAAGCTGGAGGAAAGGAGGAGGGGAGGGGGACGTATGTAATTGAGGCAGATGTCCTCTGAAGCAACCATAAAATGCATTGAGGCCCTTTCCTTCCACATGCAGCATTTCCTTCTCTTCATTAACCTGCCTTTATCTCAACATAGTTTTGCATCTTATTTTCTTCCCCTGTCCTGCTGAGGTCATGGTCAATCCACCACACTGTCTTAGAGTGAGATGAAACTCATACCAGTAGTTTTGTTTCTCTCTATTGGCGATGAGAAGTAACCTAGGATGATGTAGTCAACTATAACATATATATTTGGTCAAATGAATGTTTTCTGTATTTTTCTATGTAATTCAAAAGCTTTTAAAAAAGGATGAGGAATATTTCAACCTTCTTGCTTTCTTTTTTAACATAAATGAAAATGAAAACAAACAAAAAGAACCAATTTAACCTTGAAAAATGCAATTATTTGGATAATTGTTTTTAAATTCAAGATCTTACATCAAATATTATTGATTCTTGTTATTTTCACTATTTAAGACAGTTCAAAATCTCCATCTTATGAGGATTGATGCAGTTTTTCCATAACTGTTACTTTTATGTAAAAACCAACAAAATCCCCTTAGGAAAAAAGTTAAGACATAAATGTTTCCAATATATTTTTCCATTCATCATTATGCAGGCTTTTTCTTGAAAAATTCATCTTCTACAGAGAAATCATTGATACTATCCATATAACTAAATCATTTCTGCGTGACAGGACTTGATTCACATTTGCATTCACACAGCAATTTTTTTTTCCAGTGCAAGAGGTTTTCAAACCAGAACAGTACTTATATTTTATCTCATGAAAGTTTCTTCGCTCAAAAGACGTACAATAATAAAACAACTAGGAGGAAAAGGGAAAAAATATTTTTTGCTTTTTCCTCAATAATACTATATGTTATATAATAGTGGGGGGAGGGACGTTGTTTATTTTTTGAGGTAATACCTTCCTTCTTATAAAACAGAGTATGTATGTTAGACACTGCAACGAGTGAAAATATTAAGGGTTTTGAACTATAATGATGCACATCTTTGTAAAGCGATTTTTTTGTACACTTACATTCTATTTCCTTTTGAACTGTAAGGGGGGAAAACCCCAACATATACTAATTTGGGCTGGGATAGAGTTATTTTTCTTCTTAGTAGCTCATATGGTGCTATGGTTTGGATTTGTGACCAAAAGAGTGTTGGCAGCACACTTCTGTTTCAGCTATTGCTGAGCAGTTATTACACAGTGTAAACGCCTTCTCCATTTTCCATGCAGCTCCACCAGTGAGTAGGCTGTGGGTGCACAAGAAGCTGGGAGGGGACACAGCTGGTATAGCTGACCCCAACTGACCAAAGGGATATCTCATACCATATGACATCCTGCTCAGCAATAAAAGCTGAAGGAAGAAGTAGGAAGGTGGGGCCTTCAGAGTTATGGCTTTTATCTTCCCAAGTAACCATTAGGGATGATGAAGCCCTTCTTTCCTGGCTGAACACCTGCCTGTCGATGGGAAGTAGTGAATGAATTTCTTATTTTTTTTTGCTTGCACACAGAGCTTTTCCTTTCCTTATTAAACTGTTACAGTAAAGTGCCACAAGTTGTCGCACTTTTACCATTACCATTCCCTCCTCCATCTAATATTATACACCTGAGTCACTGCCATGTTAATGTTAATTTATACTCACTTAGACTGTTTTAGATTTGCCCTTTTACTTTATATGGTGTTATTTGTGAAGAGAGTGCCTAATCTCCTAGAACAGTCAATGTAGTTACAAGACTAGCTATTCATTTCATATTCAACTGAATTATTTGCCTTAATTTGCATGGTATTCTGCCACTTAAGATGTCCTAGGGTATAGAGAAGCTCTGTCTGGGATGACTAATAAAGCACCTATGAAATAATCATGCCATCCTGCAGCAGTAAGTGGAATTCAAGCATGAAACACCTATGCATTTCAAATGGTAGTAAGACAACAAGATTTAAGCACCTGGATTTCACTTCTAGTTTACATTTAGACATTTACTTTGGAAAAAATTGGAGCTGAATTCTACACTTAGTATTTAATTTCTTTTTATAAAAAATAATAATTATGTGGGTTTTCCCTCTTGTATCCCTTAGTAATAATTTGAATTCATTAATAAATATGTATGCATGAAAGTACTCTCCCTTAGGATCTTTGGAGTTTGACAATAAATAAATATTCATGGTATTGCTCTCCCTTTCCTAAAGGATGACACCTGAAAGTAAAACACATTTATTTTTAATGGAATACATGTTCTAAATGACTCTAGTTCAAGAAATGGAACTTTCATAAATGCAGTTGCTATCCTTTAAGCTGCTAATTGCTCAAGGTTATGACATGTTAGTAATTATTGAGTAATTATCTTTTTCCAGTATTCTAGGTATTGCCATTGAAAAACTGCTTGTTTTCCATGTTTTAAGGAATATAATACTCATGTAGGTAGATGTTTAAGTGAATCATTTAAATTGCAAATAAATTACACATAGAAAATGTTTGCTTAGTAACAGGAAACAACATAGTTGTGCTAATGCTTTGTTGTTTAATGTATGTAACAAATGAATGATAGTACTTCCATACAAAAATAAATTAAAATAATTTTAATGTCGATCCATGTTTTTTTCTCATAATAATGTGATGTAGTCTTTGATATGTTGTTGAAACATATAGATACGTGTTGAAATGATAGATAATGGAAAAGGTCTTGTTTTCTAACTACATCTTTGTGAATCCTGAACATTTCACAGTAGATTTAAGAACATACAGATTGTTCACTTTTGCTCTTCTCTTTTAGAATTCTTTGTGTTTCTCTCCCCATATAAGACAAGATAACAATATATTTAAGTCTTAAATGATGGTTCCACAAAGTGCTTATGTGACATGGAAGTGGAAAACTATTACAGGTAAATTAGTTGCTAAATTATGATTCTCGAGTGCTTTTCAAGATGCATTAAGACTCCATCTTTTGTTGAAAGATGTAACATCAATGTTGCAATAAAATTCTATAAAAATAATACTGACACTTCAAAGCACTTTGGAGAGAGCTGTGAAAACAAAACTAAAGTGAATGAAGAACTACTGCACCAAGCAAAACCAACCTGCAGTTATTCCTTTTAAAAAATTTACGGTATTATCCTGTGTTACATGTCGAATAAAACTACCTATCAGAACTGTAAAGGAAATGTTTTACAAGCTGTCGAAACAAGTGGAAATATATTTTGCAAATATAACATAAATAGTCAGTTAACATTGGTAGAACACAAAACATGTTTGTGACCAGCACTCTGTTGGAACAGAGAGGCCTTTTTGATATTTCAGCATGCAGTTTTGCCCTTTTCTTTCTTTAATCTTTTCCCTACATGCTTTGAGGAATAGTTTAAAATCATATTATGGAAAATTGTGTAGACACAGGATTTAGATTCTGTATATTTCTCCATGTTTCCTGACTTTAGACTGCTGTCTATTCACTTGCCTTAGAATAGTTTTCTTTTAAAAACTGTCTATATACTTTTTCATTATTAGTTTAGCATAGTATCTTATATATTTTATATATATATAAAATATATATAAATTTAACCCATCTTGTCCTCTCTCCTAGCAGAAAACCTAAAAGAATTCAGCTCAAGTTCCTCCGTTTTATATTATATAACATAAATGTATTGACTCGTTGTGAATGATAAGATTTTTCATACAAAGTCAGGATTAAACCTAAAAAACTGAATTGAGGTTAATTTTCTAAATATTCTTGTTTACATTAAAATGTACTTAAAAATATTAGAAACCAGAGGTAACATAAGCCTTACAGATGGAAAGAGTGGCAAGGAATGAAATAAAATTAAGAAGATAAGTGTGATTAATACTGTTTTATGAAAAACAGTTAAGAGACTTTTTGTTTGTTCATTTTCTACCTCTTAATTTTTAAAATTTATTGTGGAACTATTTTTATTTTAATGTCATTACACATTATTTCACAAAAATGCAATATTGCTATTACATTCTGCACTTTTGCAATTTGTTACTCTCAAAGTGTAATAAAGTGCTTTCACACTGCATTTCTTTTAAGTTATCTATTAAAACATTTTGAATAGCCAGCAGTCAGTGATTCTATCAAGGTGGAAGATGAAATGTTTAAATTACAGCAATCCATAATGTCTAGAGTAAGATAATAAAATAAAATGTCAGTAGTAGGAGAGATGAAAAATTTCTTACAGATGATGAAATACAGAAAAATAAAATACTGTATTAAAAATGACAAAAAGTTAAGATGATACTTTGAAATCCAAATTTGAATGCTTAATATTGTTAGAGAAAAATATATCATGCATGATCCAACAATCTGAGAGAGATGAGGCTGTTGCAGCTCCATACCAGCAGGTGCAAGCACGGAAAGTGCACACACACACCATATATACATAGATACATACATATATGGGCAGCAGCCTCAGATCACAGGCAGTAAATCAGAGCACCCACGTGAACACAGACAGCACCAGTGGCCTCATCTTGCTCCCTTTTGGCTGAGCAGCATGGTGGTCTACTGGTGAGAATACACACTTTTATGTATGTACATATGAAGTATGTACATATGTACAAGGTGGACCCCTCCAGCAGCTGGGCTTAGACACTCAGTCTGCCCAGTAGCTGCCACCTGAACGTAGAAGCCTCCAAAGCCACAGCCCTACTCCAGCTACGCCCTCACTCACATGCGATCCTTCTCCCCCCACTGCCCCAATCTGGCCAGGATGCCCCCAGTCCCATAGCCAGCCGCACCATGCTCTCACCCTTGGAGATGTACAGGTGCTCTCACACCCAGATCTGGCCCTTAGGGGCACACATGCTCCCAGATCACCTCACCTGCTTACTGGCTGTCTCGGCTTGATCTTCACTTGTGATCACACACTTGCTCATTTAGTTGCACTTATTCTGGTTTCAGGCAACACAGACTCCCTGCACACACATGCACATGGATGAGCGCCCCTTAACAGAAAATAGCTGAAGGTGGAGTTCAAAAAGGCTAAATCACCTCCAGCCCACAGTCTAACTCACCACCCCATACACACGGGACAGAAAACCCTCACCCAGGGAAGAGTTAGAAAGGAATTTAACATGAAGACAGGACAGATGGTGCTGATTAGGCGCAGGGCATAGTCAGACAAGCACACTTATCAGTTCCTGCTTGCACATTCTTTTATCCTCCTATTTCCCACAATTGTTCTCTGCAAATCATCTAAACCACTCCCTTTTCCTGCCTCTGTTTCCTCGCCTAAACATCCCGTAATGAGTCCTGTGCAATCCCAAAATGCTCTTCCCCTGCATCTTATAATAGATCCCACACCGCTAGGCAGCAACCCCTATTAGTTTGAAAGGTGTTCTGGATAACCTCTCTACTTGAATCTTCCAGGTGGGTTTCACACTTGGACAAAGGGGCTGAGGTTCTCCTGGGACCCCTCCCAGGCCCTGGGAGGGGTCTGGACATGGTGTCCCTTCCTCTGAGCCCTCAATTTGGGTTCCTGCTTGCCATTGTGCCTCCCTGTGCTCCTCTGGGCTTGTGAAGATGGGCCTTTTATAGGCTGATGGACCCTGTGATGGACTTGGGAACAGCTGGGCAGAATTTTTTGGGGCTCCTCATCTACCATGGTCTCTCTGTGTTCCTTTGTGAGTGTGGAGACAAGATTTTTTTATCATATAATCTAACAAATATATTTCTAGAAAAATAAATTTTCGATTTCACTTTAAATAAAAAAAAAAGAGAAAAGCTTCTTCCACAAAATCTCTGTCTTTTGAGCAGATCTGGATACAAATAATTATTTTGGGATATTATTCGGAAGCTGAATTTATTCTGACAATTCCTTTTGGGCACCGAAGTGAATATTAGCAGAGACAGTAATTAGTTGACAGTATACCACCACTTTTGACAGTCTGAAGCATGACACAAACTTTGTTAGAAACCTCAAGGACTAGGAGAAATACATTGTATCAAATAAAAGAAAAACCAGTGTAGAGAGCAGCTGTGGAAAAACATATATATAAAGGCTTATTTCAATTGAAGTCACACAGTTGAAAGAGGGGAAGGTTTGGTGTCTTGCAATTCAAAAAGATATGAGCTTAAACAACCTTGGTCTCCTGTGAAGCACTACAAGATAACTGAAAAGCAAATTTCCAAGATAAACAACTGCGGTAGAACCTCCATGAATTCAATTTCAAGACTTCAGCCTGTATTTCTGAAATGGTAAAATGAATATAACCTTAAACAAATAAACAGAGATGAAAAACTTAAGAGGAAACATGCGGATTGACACAAATTGATCTGATTCGTGAACGATGCCTGGTAGTTCTGGCTTGGTGTGTTCATTGGAGCATAATTGCATCAGAGGTGGATGTCAAACAACAGCTTTTATCTGACACATTTTCCAGACTTACAACATCAGCAGTATTTTATTTTATCAAGTCACATTTGAGAAAGTAATGTTGTCAATAGAAAAACTGAGTTAGAAAAAAAGCTGGGATCAAAATGGTAGCCCTAGTCAAGTACATTTTATGATCATGAACAGAAAACACTATTTGTTTTAGCATTTGATTAACTGATACATTAGAAGTCATGATGAGGATCAGATTTGAATTTACACTCTATTCTATTCTGTTTATAAAATAACTAGACATGAAAAAAATCCCATCTAGTGCCACGCCTCTAGGAACCAAAAGTTTGCTCCTGCTTACAGCATGATTATTACTTAACCTTATCTACTCATTGAAGGGAGCTTCTTTTTCTTGAAACGTTCTTGAACATTAAAAGAAGAAGAAGTCTTTCCAAAGGCAGCAAAAAGGCAAAAGATATTTTGTAGGTCTGCAGATATGTATAAATTTAAATTAAGTATGTTGAAGAAAAAGAGCAGTATCAAATTGTGAGACAATATTAAATTTTGGTCACTAGTCAATCTAATCTGGTATATTTCAAAAATACATACATATTATTTAGGTATTTCTCCTTCAAAAGGAATTAAACATTATGTAGATAATGTCATTTATACAAGAGGAAAAAGAACCTACTTGTAGTTGCCTTGATCCAATATTGATGCCACACGTGAGGTCTAATGCCCTGAGTGCGCACAGAACATGCTGGCCAACATGGCAAAACTCAGGACATGGAGTTAAGGAGGTCCCATGTGCAAACAGACCATGATACTGATGGTACCATTGTTGATTTGTGACTATAAAGCGCACACTTTAGAACTCTCCTTCAGAAAATGCTGGCTAGGAATCAGCTCAGAAAGTTGCTCATCTGCACTTCTAGCAGTTAGTCATAGCTTTCTGTTGAGACCAGTGATTGACCATGTCAGTACTTCAATCTATTTGAAATAAAATCAGATTTATTTAAACTACCATAGAAATGAGTTGCAGCTCTGCCTGAGGGAATACAAACCTGTATGTTCATATGTGTTATAAGCCAAGTATCAGGGAGTATAAGATATTAATGGAAAAGGTTTTTCCTTTCATGTTCCATTTGTCCTACCCTACTTGTCTGGTGCTTAAGGCATTCAGTACAGGGGAAGGAAATCTTTGGAGTGAGTATGTGTATTTCATTCAATATCTGTCAAGAATAAAAAATAAACAAACAGAAAAAAAATGCATAGAACAAACTATTGTTTGTTTCAGGGTAGTCCAGGAAGACAGACTGTTTTGTCTAAGTGAATATCCTGAACATAAGGCTGAAGAGTCTCACTCTCACTTTTTTTCAGTCTTTGCAATAGGTGTGAAGCACAATTGCTTCAACAGAAGAGACTGAGGCTTTTTATCCTGCCTTATTTTACCTAGAGTGGTCTATGGACTAGTATTTAAAGTACAGTGTTAAGAAGGGGGAGCTGTAAGATGAGAAAAGATTTAGCAGATACCCTCTGTTTTTAATAAGTTCTCTAAGTTGTGAGATATTTTATGAAAGAAATAAATAATACTATTTCTTTGTATAGTTTACTTGTGGAGAAAAATGAAAAGTGCTTCCTTTGGAAGAAAGGACTTAAGAGGTAAATTTAAAGTGGGGATTAGGTACAAGCTGGCCAGACCTATAAAGAGAGCTTTAAATTAGATCTAGCAGGGGGAGAGGATGGAGTTTTGAGTAACAGAGTAAAGCCAGGGGCTCCTGTTGTATTAGGAATCAACAGGGAAAAAGAATTGTGAAATGCCTCAAAGGAATAAAAGACTTTCACTCTAAAAAGGTGACAGTCGATAGCCCAGCTGAAGTACCTCTATACCAATGCATGCAGCATGGGTAACAAACAGGAGTTGGAAACCACTGTGCAGCTAGAAACCTATGATCTAGTTGCTATTGCCGAACTGTGGGATGAATAGCATGACTGAAGCACTGCAATTGACAGCTATAAACTTTTCAGAAGGGACAGGCAAGGAAGGAGGGGTGTGGGGATTGCCCTCTTTGTGAAAAAATGGACTGACTGCACAGAGCAGTCTTTGCAAAACGGTGATGAACAGGTTGAGAGCTCATGGCTGAAAATTAGGAGCCAAGTCAACAAAGGAAAGATGTTTACTTCAGGCCACCCAACTAAGAGGAGCTCATAGACCAAGATTTTTTACTTCAACTACAAGAAGCATCATGCTCACGGGCTCTGATCCTGACAGATAAATTCAGTCACCCTGACATCTGCTGAAAAAGCAGCACTGCAAGCTGTAAGCAGCCCAGCAGACTCTTGGAGTGCAAGTATAATTTCTTAATCCAGGTGATAGAAAGCCCCACCAGAAGAGAAGGATTTCTGGGACTGCTGCTCACCAACAGAGATGGACTAATTAGAGAAGTCAAGATTGGTGACAGCCTAGGCTGCAGTAGTCATGCCCTGGTAGAATTAACAACCTTGGGTGATATGGGCCAGATGAAGAATAAAGTCAAGACCCTGAATTTTAGGAGAGCGAGCTTTCAGTTTTTTAAGGAATTGGTGTATGAGACCCTCTGGAAAAATGCCTTCAGGGATAAAGGAGCTGAACAGAGCTGGCAGTTTTTTAAGGACATTCTTCTTAGAGTGCAAGAGCTCTAATACAATAACAAATAATAATACAAATAATTATACATTATAAATTATAAAAATAAACAAAACACATGAATATTTTATAAAATAATGACAATTATATTAAAAAAGATTAGCACGTATACACATGATAAAGCAGCAGATCCGTTAATTAGGAATATTTTCTTTTTAATATTAGTGTTGCATAATAGTTTCAGCTTACCTGCAAGGCTTTTTTTTTTATTTGGTTTTTTCAAAACATGCTGATACCAGAATTGTAACCATAAGGCTCTAGAAGTAGAACTTTTTGTTTTCTTCTGAGTACTAAAATTTGGAGTAAAATATATAGGCTCTGTTTTAGAGAAATTTCCATCAGCACATGTACATAATGAATAAAATGCGTAAATAGAATAAATTTTGAAAATTCTGAAGTACTTAATCTTCTTATTTTAACCCTTACACACCTGCTACTCAAATTAAAAAATACTTACCTGTATTGTCCATATAGATATTTTTCTCTGCAAGCTGGGAGGAACATTCAAGAAGTGCAGCACAACTTACTCCTTCATTCCCATATAGTGAGGAGAGTAATGAACATTTGGGATTATAATGCCAGATCTAGAATACCAGAATCTCACTATGGGGAATACCAGAGATAAAGCAACTCCCAGAAAGTGGCTGATGAAAAACAATGACACATAAAATCTAAGAGGCATCATTCTTTACTTACACACCTGATATAAAGGAAGTCAAATTATCTTTATTTCCATTTACTGTTCTGTCACAGTTACTTCATACAAAGTTTAATGCAGTAGAACAAAACAGTTACATTACCTTCTTTGTGGTAATTTCTTGTCTGTTACTGAAAAGCAAATGGTCAATAACTGTCAATATAACATCAAGCATATGGTCTTGAAGATAAATGAAAGCTATCTGCCTTAGTGCTGCTTTTCAAACAGCAGCAAGTGTTCCTAGATTTGCCATTCATCCTATGTATACATGGAGCTTTTGTAGAAGTAATACAGCAAATTTCTAAGATTGAAAACCCATGGTTTAGCATATAAATAAAGTATGCACAAGGTATTACAATTCTCTATGCTCTGAACTAGAGCAAAATTTTAAGTGGAAAGCATGTGAACTCTTACCTTTCTCTTTAAATATATCTACCCATAATTTTTTTTTTTTCAAAATTGATTAATAATGTAATGGCAACATCAGAACAACTGTATTTTGTAGACAATAGCAGATCTCCTAGGTAGAAGCTTTTCTTCTTGCAGTAGCATTTTTTTTGAAAGTACAAATTTTATTCTGCTTCTCTGTGGCAAGGATCTTCACAGTGCAGAACTGGTCACACTAAGTCACCTGGGAAGAGACCCAGACTTCCCACTTTGTGGAATATGAACTACAGGTGTCCAGTGAGACAATCTTTGTAAATTCCTAAATGCCTTTCACAGTCAGTGAACAAAGCTTGATGCCTCTGAAATACTCCTAACAGAACAAACACGTTCTTCTGGAGACCTTCAAAATACTTTTGGCCTCTACTGGGTATAAAAGGTGATATGCACTATGATGCCTTCTGGAGTTCTCATTGATTACTCAAATTGGTTTCTGTTCAGACCACACCACAGCTCTCATCTAAGTGGAAAAAAATCCTAGGCATTTTATTTGGATAATGACATGGATACGTAAGGGCCATACAAATCAGATTGACTGATACTATCCTTCATATGTATTAACCAGACAGCGTTTTTACAGTATGTGGCTGGAAAATGGCATTATGGGGTTTTGCAGGATTAGGAACCAATGATACATGATAGCAAAATGATACAATAGCAAAAAGTTACATCTTTCGCTAATGTCATGTCAACTGATTCATTCTTTAACACTAAGCAAAATAAATCACTATAGTGCATGGTATTTCTGATTCCATACTAGGCAGCAGAAGGATTTCAGGAGGGCATGGTAAAAATGGGGGTTAGATAGATAGTAGAGAGCTAGTTTATGGTGACCTATATGCAAATGTGGCTCTTGAGATAATGCCTTTGTTTCTTCACATTTTCCCCTTCCTTTGATATATAGTACTGCCAGTAAATATGATATTTTAGCGGTATATGGTATTTTAGAATTGTGGGGTCTCATTCCTTTTTTTTCTTTTTTTTCTTTTTTTTTTTTTTCTGAGGATCATCTGGATTTCATTCTGTGATGCTCAGAAACAGGAAAATGTCACATCAATGCACATTACAGCGCAGTGTCAGGCAGCAGTACAAAAAATATTTAACCAACAGAGGCTAAAATAATTTAAAATGCTTAACAACTTATTGGACATTCAGCAGCATCCTTATAACACTGTTTTACACACCTTAGCTGAAAAACAAATTGCTTGGCATTTAAGAATCTTAAGGATGTGTCACAGAAGGGAGAGAATTTGAATTCACACCCCTAGATACTACACTTATTTGGTAAATGTAGTCTTGCTGGAAAACATTTTAAAGCAACATGGAACACTGTAAGTGACATATAAAAAGAGGAGTCACAAGCAGGAAAATATCTTGATATAGCTTGAATTACTACATTGGTCTATTCAGGGACAGTTGAATACGTGTTTATCAAAAATGCCTTTTCTTAATTTTCTTTGGAAAAAAATACATCTAAACACACTGTGTAACTGCTAGCAATTTCAAGAAGAAGAAGTATTCATTCAGCTGTAATATTCATGTCAACATCTGCGGAACTATCACTTCTGTTCATTTCCACAGAATAAGCACCTACAGTGTAGGCGTAAAGTGCTGGTTGTCAAGTTTATGCCTCTAGCCAACCTGTACATTTAAGAATGAACAGGAAGGGTTTTGCTGACAAAAATGCCTTATTTATCAGTATCATTCAACTAATTCAGCATGAACATCATTAATTTTTCATTTGATACTTTGCGGGCTATTTTTCCTCCACTTATTTCTGTATTATGTGTTTTGATGTGGGTCTGTGCGTCCAAGCTATCTTAATTGTCCAAATGTTTAGTATCCTAAATATTTGTTCTGTGGGAAATTTGCAGTTTTTCTTCATGATCTTCAGGTTGAGAAACCATTCCTTGCAGTCAGCTGAATGGCTACTGCATGGTGAAGTGGACATTAGACTTGCTTGACCTGTTGGATTCCTTCAGGCTATAACCTACATTTTTCTCTTGTGATAGATATCCCTACTTCTATAGTAGCTAAACCCAACAGGACTTATCCATTCATTTAACTATTAATAGAGAGACATAAATTTTTTTTTTAATTTATCTTGTAATCAAATTGTTGCTTATGATTGATATTCTATGTATCAATAAGAAAAAGCATATTGAACATTGTTTCATGTAATATACTCCTTACAGTATGACTCTCTATAGATTTTAGTATACCTGGGTATGTTTCCAAATAATCTGGTCCAAAAGTACATGCTTGCCACCTTCTCATTCCATGCCTACCCTGTAATTTTTTTCTTAATTTTTAAGAAGCCTAAGAGCATAGTCAGATGGAGCCAGCATGCGCTAAAATAAAGTATGGATGTGTTACCGAACTTGTCTCTCAAAGAAAACTCCTTTCATGTCTGGAAGTCACTAGTTCAGATCATATAGCACAATAAAGAAGACAGTTGCATTAATAGTATTATTTACCACTTGCTTTTAGCTACAAATTGTCTCAGTTCTTTACATATCTGTTTGATGTAGTGCCTTTCTTGCAGCTGCTATATGACAGCAATGATGCAACAGTTTAAATGTTCTGGGGCTTAGAGAATTTTACAAGTTTGCTTTATAGAAGCTTAGTTATTAGTAGATATATAAATGAAGCACAGATATCTAGTATTAAAATCAAATGCTATGATTTAATTATTTATTTATCTGGATAGCTAATTATAGTTTCTAGATAATGAGTTAGACCTCAAAGTGTTCATTTTGATGTGCTTTATTCAAGCTGACACAGTTACTTTTATCTGCATTAACTAAAGATCTTTCTCATTGTATAGCGTCTCTGAAGCATCAATAATTAATATATAACTAGTGAAATACAGAAGGGAGGTAACATTGAAGTTATTGCTTCTACAGATAATTTATGTTCCAAGACATAGATAAAAAGCCAACCCAACAACAAAACCAAACAACAAAAAAATCCCCAGAAAATAAAATTAAGTCATAGAACCTTCTAAGTTATAGATAGTTACTTTTAAATGCAATCTATTTTTTCTGCTTTTATTGAATAGATTTTATATATATATATATATAATCAAAGACATCATTCTCAACTAAAGTATCATTCACTTCAGAATTTGACAGATGGTCTTAATCCCAATGTCATTTGGGGAAAAAAAACCCAAAACCTACGAGAAAAGCAGTATGACTGTTTAACTATGCACAGCTGAAATCCAGGAGCGTGCATAAATGAGCTGCAAAGACAAAAAACTGTAGTTAAAATTCCATTGGAAGAAATTCTACTGAAATTCTATTCCATTACAGAGTAACAATGGAAAGCTTTTAAGTATTGGCCTGTTTTAAAGACTGACAAGAATATATTATAAAAATATTCTACATGACGCTATGTTCGTGTGTAAAGCAGTACCAAACTTCTTTTTGTTAACACATTCCTCATTTTTATATGTATTTATATCTTTTAATTGTATTTAATGTAAAATAATAGATAAGGTGTATTAAAACACTGAAAGATATTTTACATAGGTGTTTTGCTGCTTAGCATAATCCTTTATACTTAGAATATGATATTAAATAAGTTGAATGCAAATGTGAATCATGTTTTATGATTTTTTTCCTTTTATTTATTCACATTCTGATTTTTATTAGTCTAGGTTTTCTTCAAGAAACTAGCAACAGCAAATCTCAGACAATGATTGTTTAATAGTTCCCACTGTGTGCATGCATAGACCCAAAGTCATAATTCCTGTAACTCTTATCCTGTTGAATACTCTTTATATAGGTACTGCCTCTTCAGAAGTTATTTTTGTAGCCTAATTATTGCAATTTCTCACAAGAAAAGTTCATCTGCCAATGCAGTTACTCAAACTGACTTTCAAATCAGAGGTTGCCATACGTGTAAAATCTCCTCTCCACACTTAATTTAGAGTTCATAAGTTTATACTTTTATTCTTTGCAGAAAAAAATCGCTTATGCTGTCTTATTCTGTTTTCCAAGGAAAAGTCTGCATATATATTTCAAGATATTTTTTTTCATGCTAAAAATAACATTTCTACCTCTGTTTCACAATACTACCTGTCAAAAATGGATGCCTTTGTACTCACTTGTAGGCCTTATGCATTTGGATTTCAGAGAGTTTCCATTTGGTCCTTACAATATAGATCTAAGACATACTCATAAAAGAGTGATATTTTATCTTTTTGTAATTTTCGTTCTACTTATAAGTAGCTATATTACTAGTTCAACAGTAACAACTTACCATCTTTATTTAACTAACTAGGGAAAAGTTGTAATAACAGGACTAATTTCTTAGTCAATAAATAAATAATAGATAACCCAGTTTTGGTTGTTTTTTTTTTACCTTTTCCAAACAACAAAATTATTGAAAATTAAAATTGTTTTTTAAGGTCTTTATTCAGTTTTTAAATTTAAAAATATTTTAATATCAATTCTACAATTTCCTAGTAAGACTAACAGGGAGAGAAAACTCCTGACAGAAATCAGAATATTTTGAAGCATTAGCATAAATTTTTAAGGCATTTATTATTCTTCCTTTACCAATGTTTTCATGCTTAAACCTGAGCTTTCCAGACATTGAAATTTTTTCAAAGTTTGTCAGCTTCTGTGTGCTGCCTGGAAATCCACATACGCTCTTTCAGCTTTCTTTTTTGCATGAAAATTCTTGGAATGCTTAGATTTAAAAATACTTGTTTTAGTTCTGCCTCCTCAATTAGCTGAGCCTTCTTACATGCTGAAGATGACTCACAGAGGGCAGTATGTTTTAGTAGCTAGAATAAATCTTAGATATTGACTTAGAGCCTGAAGAAATCATTACCTATTCCTTCAGATTTTGTAAATAAATTCAGCTAAAAGCATGTGACACCCAAGGCAACCAAGTATTTATTTTTATGAATTTGAAAATACAAAAATAATTTTTGTTCTAAGGTATGTGCAATGTACTACATGACCAGTTCTGATGTCATAGTTTTTGTTAAGAGATTCAAAAATTTACATCTATTGGGTTTAAGATCCTGCATTATAAAATCCAATTGAAATTTTCAGTTAACTTAGTGAACCGGGCCCAATCTAACTTACAGAATTAAATTACATAGTCATTAATAATTAGTCAAAAGATTAAAATAAGATTGTTTGTCTGCTATTTGAAGTCTTTCTTTTTCTTCTTTATTTCATCATGAGGGGAATTCCATAACCTTAGTGCACCAAACTTGTCAAAGGAATAATCTCTGAGAAACTGAGTCTTCGAACTGGATGTATATTTAAACACTAGCACCTAAGCAAATAGTATGGTATATAGTAAGTATAGTATATTTAAGGATTTAGAACCAAATGTAAATCCCTCAAAAATTTATTCACAAGAATAGCCTAAATAGAGGTCTATGATCTCCTAAATTGTTGATCTATATCTAAATTGGATAACATAATGCACCTGTGCAAGTGTCTCTGGTAGTCCCAATAAAAAAGGCATTCAAACACCATAAAGTATTGATTAAAATACCATTTATTAGAGCTAACATGAAAAACAAAAAAGAGTATAGATAACCTTACATTCCTTCCATAACCTTCCATGTTGTACTGCATTGGAGAGACCTCCAATTCAGGCAGAGCATATGGCACAGATCCTGTGCATGAAGATGTTCCCTGGCTTTTTGGTCTTTTAGAGTTTTGACAGCATGCTCTTAGAAGAAAGGAATCCTATTCATCATTTCTACTGTCAAGCACAAGGCTATTCACACGAGAACATGCCGCTTTACCTTAACATTAAAGAGAAGGACATGCAGGTAATGTAACGTCACTGCCAAGTGAGAGCTGCCTACAAGTCCATCTGTTACGATTAGCTAGCTAAATTTATCTAGAGGCCAAGGAATATGTTAAGCACAACACAGGCCTGAAGGTGAAGTGCTATTCACAGCACGGCACAGCACAGCACAGCACAACACAGCACAACACAGGTCTGCATGTATTCCTGTTAACTGTTGGGTGGATCACTGGCTCCTTGATGTGCAATAGCCTTCCAGTTAGAATCACTACTGACCATTTGTGTTTCTGCAAGTGTACGTAAACCTTTCTGAGAAAATGAAGGAAGAAACACTATACTTTTGGAACTACACATCTGGAAAAAATTGATTCATTTCCTGAACATTAATTTCTTTGAAATTAGGTACTATTTTTTTGTCTCTCTGATGGGTATCTGCAAATTTTCTGTGGAAAGCCTATTGGAAGTGTTGCAAAAGGGAAAAAAAAATAATTCTTCTTGCAGAAATAAATACAGTGGTACCATTTTCATTTTTACTTCTGTAGGGTGCTTCCTGAATCTGTGCAACAGATAGATCCCTGTTCTCAAGGAAAAATAAAACACAGGAAGTAACAGACAAATTCCTCTGCAGGATGAAGGGAAAAATGTTTCCAAATGCTCACTGTGAAACCTTTTTTGGTTGGTGTGAAAAACCAAAATCAACTTAGATTAATAATATTCATTAGTTTCCATTTACCCTCCCTGACATGCTTGTTTTGGTAAAAAGCAACGCCTCAGTAGCTTAGGTAGACAACAAGCTTTAAACTGAGTTAAGGGGTTATTCATTCAGCTTTGTTAATAAGGTCTAATAAAGTGATGATTGCAATGTATTTTTTAAAAATAATCTTGATTCACTTATATTACTCTAGCTTTTATACCAATATATCTCTCTGAAACCAGTGTGTTACCTTGGGCATGAGTCATTGCTCCATAATTCAGTCTACAAAAGACAATATATAAGCTGCTGATTTTGCTTCCTTCAGGTAAGAAATCTGTTTTATTTAACCAAACTGTGGAGTTTTCTTTATGCAGCCACCGAAGTGGCTATCTTCTTTTTAAGAGCATACAGACTCTTTTCCCTAAAAAAAACACGAATGACAACATTGGTTCCATCTGGAAATACCTAACTTGTGGCAGTATACATCATAACGCAGATGTTATAGCTCAGAGCCAACACTACTATTTATCTACCTACACTTGTCTTTACAAATATTTTATTTCAGTTTCTGTGAAACAGGAAAGCTGTTAAACCTCACTTGCGTTTATAGCAATAGAAAGAAACAAGAACTATAAAACACGCTGCTATTTCAAATACAAAATTGAAACCTTCTCCTGGTAATTTGTAGGAGAGAAAAGATACTACTCAACAAATAATTACTATTTTTTGGGGGGAGTGGGGTGGAAGGTGGAGGTTGTGAACATTTCCATTAGACTTCATCTCCACAAACAGAAGATGATTAATGTATCGCATTGTGAGGACAAAAGACAAAATTTAGGGATAAAGTAATACACTGGCTATGACTTGAATTTGTATTTCCAGCATCAGCCTGCTAAGTTTTCCAAAGTAAGGTTTTTGTAGCAGCCTAGCAACATTTCTACTGATGAAAAACATATAATATCTTTTTTTTAAAAAAAAAAAAAATCAAGGAATAACGTAGTATCAAAAGCAATAGAATGTAAACAATCAAACTTTGCATAAGCAATTTAGATTTCCAGATTCTATCAACTATATTGAATAGGCGTTAAATATAACTGCTTAAAAATATTTCTAGTAGCTAGGTATCTAAAGCTCTCTCCTAAGGCTGAAGAGTCTGATACAGATCTTAAGGGAGACTGTGTCTTTTTGGATTGCCATCTTACAGACAGGTGGTTTACCCTAATGAGCCTCAGGTGGCATGAGATCCTTATGATGGGACCAAAGAATTCTGGTTTTCTTTTTCTTTGAGTATTCTAGCAGCTGAAATTCATAAACAACAGACACCACATCTAGACACTTTAATTTAGGGTTATACAATCTGGTGTTGAATTCCACCCTTGATTTTTGCAATTTTACTCTGTTTTTTCCAAATCTTATCGTTGTGTATTCAGATGTATTTTATATTATTAATTTACTTGAATCCAAAGTAACCCCCAGAGGATGTTCTAATTAACTTGTCTAATTTGTCATTTGCTTTGCACAATTAGATATATGACCAACTCTAAAGATTAATGTAGAGCTTCAGGTGAGCCCTTCTGAAAATTAAATTGGCTGTTAGTCTCTTAGCCTTAGCCTGACCCTCTGTACCAGCCTGACCTTCCCAAATTGAGGTGGCATTTAAAATTAATACTCACATCCACAAAGTAATTCTAGCTCTTTTAATTCCCTAACATAAGCAGAATTATCAGCTGAAGCAAACAATAGGTTACTTTCATGCAAACAAGCTTTTAAAAAACAGTTTCATCTAAATGCTTTGATAAAATACCTTTCCCTGAGACACCTAGACCCTGATGTATCACAATAAAGCATTTCCTGGAGACTTTTAGTGAAGTCTAATAAGCTTTCATCACTTTGATACTAAAGAAATTTCATGGACATGAAGGAAAATAACATAGTTTAAAATCTGTCAAAACTGAATAATCAGTCTTTGTTTGTTTCACTGAAATGGCAAGTAATATAATTAAATCTGCTGTGCTTTGCTGGCACTTGAACACACTCCTTTTATCTAGAAGTGCACCTGTGATTTAAAGTTAACCATAAACAATAGTCTTCCCTTTCTTCTCTAAGTGCCAACTTATTAGTTAAAAGCCTGCTGCCATATGGTGAAGCAGTATCTGCTGAAAAAAATTCAATTAAAGTAAACTTCTAAAGAAAGACCTTTCAGATGAAAAGTTTATGTGATTTTCAGTAACAAATGCTGGTATTTCAGTTTGGTATTTAACATTAAAAATAAAATTATAACGACATTATTGTATATGGGGGAAAAAAAAAGAATAAACAAACAAAACCAAGGAATAAGCATGTTGTTTTCATCATGCCCTAGTCTCGCAAGTTACGGTATACTGACAAGGGCTTTTCACCTTAAATTGAATTCCAGAAACTTTGTATTAGAAAGAGGTAAAACAGCTGGCAGAACTAGTCTGCCCACCTTCATCGAGGCATTATGGTAACATCCAAATTAATCTTTACTCAGGTGTCACGTTTAAATTGAAGATGCTTGCAGCTGTGTTCTGAAAGAATTAATCTTTGGAATTTATTTTACTTGACGTTTGTGTCTTATTTACTGACTTGTAAATGTATTGATTTATTAGCTCACTTCCATCTGTACACAGATTTTTCATGATACCTACCTCTTTAAACTATATACAGTGGAAAATTTAGGATTGAACTACATAGATCAGTGTGTCCACTTACAGGAGAAGTTACCAACTTTGATTGAAGGCAACTGTCTCACCTATAGCGACAATTACATATGCTAAAGTGTTTCTCAGTTTGAAAATAGCTAGTTGAGATGTCTATTTAAAAAAGAATATTTGAACAATCCCACCCTTCTCTACTAGGTGCAATGTTGTCATCTGGTTATTTTGCCAAACAGCTAGTATGTCTGGTCCCATCAAATATGACAAATAAGGAGGAAGTCAGATTTTTTCTTTTGTCAAGGAATTAAATGTCACAGCTACTCAGTTTGGAGAAAAATACATTATTTCTATCAAAATGATTGAGTTGAGAATTCCCAACTTCTATATTGTTTTGCATATTTTTGATTTCTTTCTTGTTTTCATTAGATTGTATAGGCCTTAATTATAAAGATATTGAGGTTGCTAAAAAATTTAAAAATCACAATATTGAGCTAATTTCTTATGTTGTTTGTCCCAAATAATGACATGAGATCTTTGTGTAATTTTATGGGATACAAAATTTTAAAATGTTTACTGATTTATGAACCTAAATTGTGAATTGTTATTCCATTGCTTTGTTATGCCACTGTATGATACCAAGATTTTAAGCTTTTTCAAAGGAGACTAGGAGAATTAGTCAGAGTGCAGCAACTCTTAAGAAAAAAATTTCTGGAATGTACATTTGGAGTCTTTCAAGTTACCTGAGGGTAGCCTTAAAAATGTATTAAATAGAGAACTCTTTTTTTTTATTTTATTTAACTTCTTTTTTTTTTTAAATTTAGAAAGCATTAAGATATTTTAAAGGTTCCTGGAAGTGAAGACAACATTACTTCGTTAAAACTAATGAAATCAGTAGGAATGGAAAATAAATAATCAATTATAACTGTACTTATTGTACTGAGCATGTTGAAATCAATATTTCTTATTCTAATTAAATAAATATTCTGAGATGGTTTTCCAAAAGCTGTATATTTATACAATTATTTACATATAAAACTTTACATATAGAAAGAGATATTAGTTGTGATTCAATTGAACATGGAAAATATTGTGCAATCTCTTGTAAAGAATTTAGCAATTCTATGTTTTCACAAAATCATGAAATGTAGAATCATCTCAATATGTAGACAGCATGCTGCTGATGGGATAGGAATAGACTTAAGTAATTAGTAATTTGAATGTTAACAGCACTTAGCCTGATGTGTAAATTATATATCTTTACAGATTCATCATTGATTTCACAAAAAGTGTACAAAACAATTTTGTATATTCTGTTGCAGGCTAGTTCTAGACTAATAAAACAATTTTTTAATAGACAAATTCTTAGACAATTTAGAGATTCTGATATTTATTAATCCATGCCCTTCAGGTAGTTATGTTCTATTTTTTGAGATTCTGCAGGAATATTTTTTCCTAGTGCTTTCACTGTTCTGAGAATGAAGATAGTAGAACTGTAACTTCTAAGATGCTTTTAAGAATCATGTACGTTCAACATATGAATTCTGTTTCGAGGTTTACAGAATCACAGAATAGTCGAGTCTGTGAAGCACCTCTGGAGGTCAGCTGGTCAAACCAGCCTGCTGAAGCAGGGCCATCTAGAGTCATTTGCCCAGGACCACGTCCAGAGAGCTTTTGAATGTCTCCAATGATGGTGACTCCACAACCTCCCTGGGCAACCTGTGCCAATGCTCGGTCACCCTCAGAGTAAAAAACAGTGTTTCATGATGTTTAGAGAGAACCTCCAGTGCTTCAGATTGTGCCCATTTTCTCTGGTCCTGTCACTGGGCACCACTGAAAAGAATCACGGAATCATAGAATCGTTTAGGTGGGAAGGGACCCTTAAAGGCCATCTAGTCCAACCCCTTCCCTCCCTGCAATGAGCAGGGAAATCTTCAACTAGATCAGGTTGCTCAGAGGCCCATCCAACCTGACTTTGAATGTTTCCAGGGATGGGGCATCTACCATCTGCCTGGGTAACCTGTTCCAGTGTTTCAACACCCCCATTGTGAAAAATTTCTTCCTTATATCTAGTCTAAATCTTCCTTTTTTAAGTTTAAAACTATTATCCCTCATCCTATCACAACAGGCCCTGCTAAAAAGTTTGTCACCATCTTTTCTGTAGGCACCCTTTAAGTACTGAAAGGCAGCAATCAGGTGTCCCCAGAGCCTTCTCTTCTCCAGGCTGAACAATTCCAACTCTCTCAGCCTGTCTTCATAGGAGAGGTGCTCCAGCCTTCTGATCATTTTTGTGTCCCCCCTCTGGACCTGCTCCAACAGGTCCATTTCTTTCCTATGCTGAGGACTCCAGGCTGGATTCAGTACTCCAGGTGGGCTCTCACCAGAGCAGAGTAGAAGGGCAGAATCACCTCCCTCGACCTGCTGGTCACTCTTCTTTTGATGCAGGCCAGAATATGGCTGGCTTTCTGGGCTGTGAGCACACATTGCTGGCTCTTGTCCAGCTTTTCATCCACCAGTACCCCCAAGCCCTTCTTGGCTGTTCTCAATCCCTTCATCCCCCTGCCTCTGTTGCTACTGGGGCTTGCCCCAGCCCAGGTGCAGGATTCTGCTCTTAGCCTTGTTGAACCTCATGAGGTTAACACATGCCCACTTCTTGAGCCTGTCCAGGTCCCTCTGGATGGCATCCCATCCCTCAGGTGTATCAACCTCACCACTCAGCTTGGTGTTGCCCGCAAACTTGCTGAGGCTGCATTCAATCCCACTGTCTCTGTCATTGATGAAGATATTGAACAGTACTGGTCCCAATACAGACCCCTGAGGGACACCACTTGTCACCGAACCCACCAAAGAGACTCGTTCCGTCTTCTTTGCATGCTCCCTTCAGGTATTTATATACATTGATGAGATACCTTTGAGTCTTCTCTTCTCTGGGCTCAACAGTCCCAGCTCTTTCAACCTTTCCTCATATGAGAGATGCTCTAATCCCTTCATCACCTTAGTGGTCCTTTGTTGGACTCTGTCCAGTATGTCCGTGTTTCTCTTGTAGTGGGGAGCTCAGAAATGGACACAGTACCAAGATGTGGCTTTCCAGTGCTGAATAAAGGAGAAGGATCACCTCCCTCAACCTGCTGGCAATTTTTTTTCTAATGCAGTCCAGGATATTGTTATCCCTCTCTGCTGCCAGGGCACATTGCTGTCTCATGTTGAACATGTTCACCAGCACCCTCAGGTCTTTTTCTGAAAAGCTATTTTCCAGCTGAGTGAACCCCAGCATATACTGGTATGTGGGTTTATTACTCCCCAGGTGTAGGACTTTGCATTTTCCTTTGTTGAACTGCTTGAGGTTCCAGTCAGCTCATTTCTCCAGCTTTTTGAGGTCCTTCAGGTATAACAGCACAATCTTCTGCTGTACCACCTACTCATCTCAGTTTGGCATCATCTGCAAAATTGCTGAGGGTACAGTCTGCCCCATCATTTTGATCATTAATGAAGATGTTAAATAGGATTATACTCAGTATAGACCTCTGGTGCACACTGCTAGTTACTGGCCTTTAACTAGACTTCATGCTGCTAGTCACCACACTCTGGACCCAGCTATTCAGACAGTTTTCAATCTACTTCACTGTCTGCGTATCCAGCCCATATTATCAACAGCTTATCTATGAGAATCTTATGGGAGACAGTGTCAAAGGCCTTACTGAAGTCTGGGTAGACAGTATCCACTGCTCTTCTCTCATCTACCAGGCCAGTAATTTCATCACAGAGGTTTATGAAGTTGGTCAAGCACAACTTCCCCTTGGTGAATTCATGCTGGCTACTCCTGATGATCTTCTTGTCATTCATATGTCTGGAAACGGTTTCCAGGATTAGCTGCTCCATCAACTTCACAGGGTTCAAGATGAGGCTGAACGACCTGTATTTCTCTGGATCTTCCGTCTTCCAGTTTTTGAAGATGGGAGTGACATTTACTTTCCTCCAGTCCTCAGGTGCTTCTCCCAGTCACCATGATCAGTTAAAGATTATTGAGAGTGGCCTTGCAATGACATCAGCCAGCTTCCTCAGCACTCATGAGTACTTCTCATAAGGGCCCATGGATTTATGTTTGTCCAGTTTGCTTAGGTTAACTAAATATTCCATTTCAAATGTGAATCCACTCTAATTTTTCAGTCTCTGTGCTGAGAAGAAATCTGAAAGGATTTTCACAGAAATAATAATGGAATTTTATTAAGCTTTAAAAGTTGCCTCTCCCAGGGAGGAGAGTTTAGAAAACATCTTTTTTAACAAAGGATTAGCTTGCTAGATAACCTGTAAATTAACCCACGGACTCTTGCAGTGATACCTAATTATCTTCCTTTGCCTAATGAAAGTATTCATAAGTTATAAAAATAATGTTATCTAAATTGTAATATTAGAAAGGTGGGCAAATAGAAAAGTAGAGAATTAGTTTTGTAATCAAGTAGCTACTTTTACGTTCCTATGGCTCTGTACTCTAAAAGAAAATCAGAAAGTTCAGAAGAGAGGGATGAAAGAAATATCCCAGATTGTTTCTTATCTGAATGAAATGAAGGCAATACAGGGTTGAGGGAGGAAACTATTTATCCTTTGTGGACATATCACCTATTCTCTCCTGGATCTCTCTACAGTCAGTGGAAATAAACAAATATTTTAAGGGCATAAGTGATCTAACCTGCTTTTAGATGTGTAGCTCAAGATGAGATAAATCATGACCTTGAAGCCCTTTTTTCTCTCAATTGGTTATAAAAAGATCCATGGATGAATAGCTTATATTTGAAGACCTTTTTCTCATACTTTTAAAGTTAGATAACTAATCCCATCCATTTTTTTTTTCCTTTCAAAATGACCTGAAAAGTAAGTAGTTTTTCTTTCTGTTGCAATGTAATCTTCAAATATCACCTATTTTAAAAAAACAAAACAAACCAAACGAGCAAATGTGTACGAAGATGTATCCTGTATTCTACAGCAACCAGTACCATGAAAACAAGTTGTTCCACAACTCTTTTCTTACATCTTTTTTGGAAAACAGAACCTTTGAGCATCACACATTGATTTTAGCTTAAGCTCACTAATGGAAAATATTGGACAGGGGGACAGGTTTGAATGTTACCATCTCTCCTAAACTAGTTCCATAAGTCATGGCTGAAGATATGTACTACTACTACTACTAACCTGAAATTCATTATTCAAGGATTTATTTCTGATACAATGAGACTAGACTGTTGGTGCCCCATTACATATTTTATTTTGATTTCGTTCTTGCCTCCAAAACACTTAAGCAGTCTGATTTTTTAAATTCCTTTGTTCAAGGAATGAATCAAAACCTAGACCTCCTTGGTAAAAAAATACAAATTTAGATTTAACTCAAATAGAGATAGTTACTTTCAGAACTGTAATTTTAGGGTTCTGCAGTCTGGAAATCTGAATCTTCCTCCAAATAGAAAGAGAGAAGCTCTTTTAGCTGAACCATACTGTTGTTTTGAAAGAGAATTAACCATTTTATGGAGACTTCCATATCTTTCTGTGAACTGAAGAGGAATCAAGAAATCATTTTAGACTAGAAATGTGACCTCCAGGCAACAGAACTTATTTAACATGAACATAACTGCAAATGCCTAAGGCATTTTCACTACAAAACAGATTTGACTCTCAGACTCATGCACTGGACCCCTGATTGTCTATCCTAGTTATCTGTCAGTTCATTCCCTGTTTGTGTTCTTTACCACATGAATTAACTGTTTCCAAGACAGAGTCACTACAAAGGGACTAGCTCTACCCAATATATATAAAAGCTATTCAGTGTCACTTGGGATCAGGTCATAAGCTAGTGCCTCTTCAGCATTTATATGCAGATATAGATGATTTATGTCCCCAAATACTTTAAGACCGAACTTTTTAATATTGATTTCTTGACTTTATGTACTTGTTTCACTCAAGTTGCACTTAATGCACTGAAATGTTGCTTTATATTAAGCCCAGATTGCCTAAAATTTGGCCTTTTCTAAAAGAGCTGACCAAAAGTATTATTTTGAGTCGATCCCTAAAAGCTTTATCATAGGGCAATAGATAGGCTGGGGCTATCAGAAGAGTTAAAATCAGGTGTGCTAAGCCCCTGGCTAGCATCTTAACTAATAGTTCTTTCTTTTCTTGCTGCATGTCCTTTTTTCTTATCTTAGTGATCTTATTTTGGCCAATTCATTTTCATGCAGAAATCTAAATCCCACACGCTGCAGTAAGCTATCCATCATATAGCTCAACCTAAGAACAACCTCACTCTTTCATAAGGAACAGCTAGTTACAAAAGGGTAAAAAGTCCCTGCTGTTCTTCTGTTGTATGAAACACAGTGGGGTTATCAGGGATTGTGCAAACAGGTCAGCCTTCCAAATAAAAACAGGCAATCTTCATGCTATTCCTTCAGCATCACATTTTTTCTCCTGAATATCTTTTAGCTTTCTTCCTCACAATCGCTCTTACAGATCTTTATTGACTGAAGTGATACTTGATTATCAGTAATACTTTATATACTAGCAATTTTTTTCTCTCAGCTGGAGCTATGTATTTCAAGTAACCTGTCAGATAAGATCTATAAAATATAGAAAAGCCAAACAATTAAAATTGCAATAAACCACAATAAAAGAAGGATATATTAAGCACTCAATTAAAGATAATTCTGGTTTCAAGTTTCAGGACCTGAATATTTGTCTCACCATTATATTTAAATGATAAAAATGAATTCTTATATTAACAAAATGTGATTACTAGAACACATAACCTTTCATAATTATTTCTTTCTGGGACTTAAAATTGAACTTTGATCACAGGATGATTCAGTAGTTTAATTAGCTATTAACTCCAAATCAATTTTATTATAATAAGTTTTCTGTAAATAAATCTAACTGGAGAAGAAATTTATTATTTTATCATCATGGAAATCTGTTATATTTTCATACATTTGGCTAATAAAACTAGGCTGATAACATCAGGTCATGAAAAGTTAGAAAAGTAGTTTTCGAAATATTGAAAACATTTAACTAAATTTTGTGACATAGTTTTTACTTAAAAAGTGTAAGATTGACACTGTAGCACTAAGAAAATTTCACTTTACTAGAAGTAGGAAAAAATGAGCCAATAATTTTTAAAAATGCCCTGTGAAATTTGTTTCTGAACCTGCAGGGGAAAAAACTTTTTTTCTCATTCAAAAATCATGTGTACATATCAGCTTCCACTTCTAAATGAGAGCTACTGATTATGTTGTATTTTTGTAAGTCAGGGTCTCATAATATGCTTTCTTGTGGAATTAAAATCCTAACAGCTGGCTTTCTCAGGTTTGACAGATCTTCCTGCAGGTGCAGGGATTTCTAACAGCTCTATTTAGGGAATAGAACTTGAGAAAAGAAATTCAGTGAAAGGTTTGAAATCATGCATTCATGACTTATTATAAATAGTAATAAAATATTCATATGTGTTGAAATTATAAGAAAACATAATTTTGGCAGTGTTTTACTTTGCCTCTTTGAGTTGTTGTTTTCTCTTCCTCTCAAAATGAAACCTTTAGGGAGAAGTTTATAAAATATGTTTATTTACCTCACATTTGCAATGGAATAAGGGAACACACTAAGCTGATACTGCAACTCAGCTCACTTGTAGCATTTTGTGAATCTGAATCCCTAGACAACATTTACCGCTCCTTTTTTCTTAAACAGACAGCAGAACAGACAGAGTGGGAAATGGGCTTGACTGCAATATAACAGTTCAGGATAAGTTAGTGTTTCCTACAAAATGAAAAGATTGTAGACACACAGAGACCTGGGCATGAAGGGTTCATATACATTGCTGATTCTTTTATATTTCAAACAGTAGAGGATGTGGTATGCCATATGTTAACGAGGATGAATAGAGAGCACATGCAAAATCGTAAGAAAAAAACCTATCAATATATAGGTGATAATTTCCTTCATAGTTTGGAGATGGTTGAACTCATCTTGCTTGAACAAGAATTCCCACACAAAGAAAGAAAATGTTCTTTGTAGTATTCCTTAAGTTTATTTCTGATATCTGTCTTGGGACAGAAAGAATAATTTTATGGAAATAATACTTCTTTCCATTGACTACAAAGGGTTCCTAGATGACTATCTTTACATTCAGATGAATGTGAGTTACAAAAATTTAGAAAATTCTTGTTTGTTCTCTTTGAAGCTCACTAGTCTGCTGAACTGAATGGTAGTATGAAAACTGACAGTGCCTTGAAAATAAACTATTGGTGATTTTGCCTTTACTGCAAAAAAAAAATGGAAATCCATCTTTGCATTTGTCTGGCTTAAAACTTGAATCAATGAGTAGAGGTCAGGAGATAGCCCTTTTTTTAATGTTAATGAAATAACCTCTTTTTCTTTAGATTTCTGAAATCAGACTTGAAAAACTAAACACAGCAAAACCATCTTCCTATCTTTTTATGAATTATCTTGATCAAGTCGCTTGAATAATTAGTGTTAAAAATATAATTTCTAAGTTATTACCAAAAAGCTAACATAAGTTCCAGTTATTACTGGAAAAATTATTTCTTTGTGATGTTAAAGTTATGATTTTTTTTTTAATTAAAATGGAAAATGAGCCAACAAATAAAATTAATTAACCTGACAAATGCACTTTAAATTTTCTGTAAAATAAAGATGCTTTTTCTTTTCATAAGAGTCAGTAACTACGAAGGCTTAGACAAATGTTTTTGATGATTGCTTACTAGAGATTTGTGTCTACCATACACCAGTCCCTATTACTGCCTCTGCTGTATTGGTCATACCATATTTTTCTGCATTCTCTCGATAATTTTCAAGTGAATGAGATCTATATACACCATATGTTCTCTTTGTGCTATCTAGCCTAATGTATCAAACATCTTTTACTGTAAGTTAATGAACAAAGCTTTTTTCCTTTGCTGCCATAGCAGTGTTATTCAGTGGAATGTTTAGGCAAACTAGTGAAGTGAATTTTCCTTCGTGTTTCCAAATATTTGTTTTTCATTTCATATGAACAAAATTAGTTTTGAAATGTCAAGATGTCTCAGCTTCAGACATTAACACAAAAATTATATATCCAATTTTTATCCACAAAAATCCATATAATAAAAATAACAAAATTTTAAAAATAATTTCACTTTCACTAAAGTTCAGTAGTATATGACAAGACAGAATTTTAATTGGTTGGTGAGTTGAAAAAAAACCAACATCTGAAAAGACACCATATTTGGTTTAGTTTTACTGAACACACTTACACTTTCTTTTTGAGGCAGCAGTAAATATGGTATGAAACCTCTACCTTTTTCATTCTACTGCAATGTCACATGCTGAGTGAATGTATTAGTAAGGATTTGGGTTAGTACTTCCTAAACTGTGCTCTATGGACGACTGATCGTGCAGAAACCCATGATAAGAGGTCTACATATTTCTTAAAACCCTTCAGTTGAAAATCTGATGATTAATGGGTACGGTTCTGTGAAAGAAACGTTGAGGTTTAACAATGACCTAAATGACCAATATATTTAAGAGCAAGTAGTTCAACTAAAAGGAACCTTTTTCTAATATATTTCATGAAATCAGAAAGAGTAAAGGCTGTCTTTAAAACATTCTTACTATACTAATAGAAATTGGAGTTATCTTTAATATATTTCCACAGAAGAAAAGGTTGCAGTTGCAATAAAACTTTTTCATACCTTTTCAAAGGCATCTCTAGCCAATCTTTATTCCTTTTTCTTTTTATTTACAATTGCAAATATTTATCTCTGGCTCTTTCTTCTCACCCCATTTCTAGTTATTGCACTTCTGCTATATACTTAAGGAAGCCATAAAATTATGATTATAGGCTCCCGCAATCTTATCTCACATCAGCTGGGGCAGAAGGTAATGTCTCCACTTGCTTCAGTGGGGCAGGATCTGGGGCTTCAGAGTCATTGTCAAACACCTATCAGTATTTCTGAACGATACTCAGAGTCTCTGAGAAGTCAAACCTACTTTGATCACTTAAACAGATTTGGTTTTGTCTATAAAATACAGTGGTTTTTTGGGTTCTGCTAATATTTATCTGATTATTGAACAGCCACATGTAGCTGTGAATATTGAACTTAATGATTCTTGGTTCCCTACAGTGTAGGGTCTTACGCACTGGAAAGGTTCCTGTTCCCTCTGGATTCCAAGAAGAAAGGCACAAACACTTGCAAGGTGGAAACTATTTATTAATAGCCAAGAAAACATCACAGAAAATTACAAAGTCTTACATCCCTTCTGATTATGAAAACCCTGAAATGATACAGCACTAGGCAAACCTCTGATGCATAAATCATGTCCATGGAGAGGTTGTCCAACTCTAAGTTCACTAGTATAGTTACAGGGTCTTGCTCCCAGTTCAGAATCATCTCTAACACCAATCAAGCCTGGAATGAGGACTCAGCTTTGAAAAGTCCCTTTTATAATGCACTCTAATATAATGTCATTATGTCAAAGCTGTAGTTCCTGAATAAATGCATATAAGATTTCAAGTAGACAATGACTATGTACATTGAGTAATTATGCAATAACTATGCATACATTGATTAATTATAATATCTATTAGATACACCTGTATTAAAAAGTGGTCACATGGTATCCATCAAACGGAGCCATAGACCTGGATTACCCATTATATGCATCATTAACTCATCGTACAATAGTCTTTTGGGCTGACCGCTACATAGGTTCTGAAGGGTGATTGATTTTGGTGTCTAAGAAAGTAAAACAAAAGCCTTTTTTCTCCCTAACTAAGCATTTGTAACATCTGTGTCCTGTACAGATCACCTCGTTTCTTCTAAGAGGTGAGTTTACATTGTGATTAATTTCCTAAGCTAAGTGTTAATCAACTATCCAATGCCTGTTTCCACAAACATTTTTTAGCAACACATTAGTAATATTTTTTATAACTGTGATGATCTAAGGACATAGGTAGTCACATTTGTAGCTTTTAATTAAGGATATACTTGGAAAAAAACCTGTAGAACCTCTGTAAGGTCACATCAGTTCAATAAATAATATAACATAATATTGCAATTGCAATTATTTACACAATTAGACTGAGTAACTGGCAACAAATTAAAAGAAAGAGTGTGTAAGCAGTATTAAAATAACATCTAAAAGTGAACCCAAGCAGACCAAAAAGCAAGGAAGAAAAAAGCGTTAATAACATGTTCCTCACACCAAAAGGGAAATATCCCAACCATGAAGATAAAATGAGGTGCAAGAAAATAAATGCAAAAAATAACATCTGTAAGATATGAACGAGGAGCAAAGACATCTGGTAAATCACAGATGATCCTGCAGAGTAGCCTCAAAGTGGCTAGTGAAAACATAATAGCCTTGCAAAATAAGCAAAACCAGAAGAAGTTTTGGTCCCCAAAATAGGATATGAAGAGCGAATGAGATCACCTCTTTTTCTTTTGGGTAGTGGGCAGTAAAAAAACCCCACAAAAATATCAAGGATAGATGAAAGATAAGGAAAGAAAGAAAGAAGATCAGTCCCCTTTAGCTCTGCATTCCCTTGTTGCCAAGCTCTCAAGCCTGATGATCTTAACCCTACCAAGAACCATCAAGGATCATAGCCATCAGTGCTAACTAAACCATTGTCAGTTCTGTGGTGGTCTCTACTTATAGCTATAGAAAAAGTTAGTACAATTTTCATAAGGACTAATTGTTTGCATATGTAATGGCCATGTTTAATAGTGATTAAGAACTAACCACTGGCAATGTGTATTGTTAATGAATATCAATCCAGTAAGCACTTCTTTTGAAGTTTGAAAATGGTCTGATTTTCTGTCTTTAACACAGTCCCACCATAGTGATCTCCAATTTCCTAACTATAGATACATCTATACATTCAGTAGCAATATAAATCAAATCATGCAAGTATTCTGCAAGGTAGCTAATACAACTCAACAGACCAATCAATCTTAAAATACACTATAAACGCAACAAAAAAAAAAGAACTGGGCATAAGCTTCAAAAAGCATTTTGTGCCAGGAGGATTTAAAACTATATTAGTTTTGTCAGGAGGTGCTATAGCATGGTTGGTTCGTAACAGCAGAGGTCTTATCTACTACATTTCACACTATTAGCAGTTTAATAATTCTAAATCAGAGAAGGCTAACAATGATGAACCATAAATTTGCAAGTGGGAGAAGTGAGGCAAGAGGTAATATCAAGAAAAACAAAACAGAAGGAAAACCAAAATTCCCCCAACAAAAGCAAAATTTTAAAAATATTTTAAGCTGCTTTCATGTTAATTTTTTTAGATATTATCAGGGACTGCTTGTTTGGAATGGCAGGGTGTGAGATGCTTGCTTTCTCTTCACTAGTGAAAGAGATACATACAGACTGAACTTTTATGTACCATCTTCTTCGTTGACAAGCCCTATAATATATAATGCATATAACTTATCTCATAGTATATCAAATAACTATTCAGTGTGGCATGTAGCCATATTTCAGTAAAAAATGTAATTCCTTATTTCCATCAGATTTTAAAGTCAAATGTCTAGGGTGCTTCAATTATTTTACTGTGCATGATTGTTTTGCAATGAAGAGAAAACCAACGTGTCATATGGAAAACTCACCCTTTTATCTTCAAATCATTCTTCATGATAGTTTTCTACTTGCACATTCCTAAAGCAGATGGCGGGTTACAACTCCAAATGTTGCCCTTGCATAGTAATTTCCTTCTGTAGGTCTTCAAACACAAAACCTATTTTTTCACAATTATAACCACTCAGAACCTCTTGCCACTCTATGCTAAATCAGTTTTGGAGAATATGTTATGCCCATTAAATTATGACATATTATTTAGGAAAGAAGAAAGGAACATATTTCTAGTATAAATACTGAAATGTAAATTAAAACCTTTGCTTAAAATACAGTATGGTTGTGAAAGGGAAATTCCTAAGCAGTTACACATTTTCAAACAGATTATAATAAATTATATGCTCAACTCAAAGATTTTGTTTTCTAGAGTTTTGGTGCATCTGTTAATACTGTAGGGTTATTCTGGAGTGACTACAAAAATTTAAACCAATTATTTGTAGTCTTACTTCTGAAAGAGATGATACAACCTTTTCAGTACCTTTCCTTCATTTATTTCATTGACTGATGTATTTTGGAATAGATACTGTTTTAACTGATCAATATATTTGGGGTTTTGTGTTTTTTTTTTCTTTTTGATAATAAATAGCAACAGTTTTGTTTGTTACCTGTACTGTTGCACTCTAAACCAGACATAGAAAAAAAGGAATTCATCTTATATGTAAAGCTAGTGAATTATTGTTTGCCTAATTAAAATCTCAATTATCAAATTGAAATGCAGCAAAGAGCGACCATTACCATTACTCAGTTACAATAACAGTAATAGTTTAAGTCAATACAGAAAAAATTCCTGGTTTATAATACACTAAAAACTGTTAAATGAAAATCCTTACTGTACCTTCTGCGTCAGGGTTATGCTCACCCTCTGAGGTGACCCTGTGGGTCTTCAGGTCAACAGTGACAACTTCCTCTGAGCAAGGGTTGCTGGAGCCATATCATCAATCTCCACCATCCAACCCTCTTTGCTGGGAAGTGGTCAACAGTGCAGATAGCCCTGCAGAACGAGATCTGGGGCTTTGGGTTGATGCCAAGTTAAATATGAGTTTACAGTGTGCCCTGGCAGCCAAAAAGGCCAATAGCATCCTGGGGTGCATCAAGCACAGCATAGCTAGCAGGTCAAGGGAGGTGACTGTCCCACTCTACACAGCACTGGTGCAGCCCCAGCAGTTTTGGGCATCTCAATATAAGAAGGATGTCAACCTATTAGAGTGTGTCCAGAGGAGGGTGACCAAGATGGTGAAAGGTCTCAAGGACAAGACTTAGCCACTTGCTTTGTTCAGCTTAGAGAAGGCTGAGGAGTGACCTCATTTTAGTCTACAACTTCCTCAAGGGGGGCAGCAGAGGGGGAGGTACTGACCTCCTCTCTCTGGTAACCAGTAATAGGACTTGAGGAAATGGAGTGAAGCTGTGTCAGGGGAAGATCAGATTGGACATTAGGTAAAGGTTCTTCACTGAGAGGGCGGTCGGTCACTGGACCAGGGTCCCCAGGGAAGTGGTCACGGCAGCAAGTGTGTCAGAGTCCAAGGAGCATCTGGATGATGCTCTTAGTCATATACTTTAGTTTTAGGTAGTTCTGTGAGGAGGAGGGAGTTGGACTCAATGATCCTTACGGGTCCTTTCCAACTTGAGATATTCTATGATTCTATGATTCACACTGGCGTATGTCTTCCTACATTATACCGTCGGTCTTTGAGCTTCAACAAGAATATGTATACCTGCTAAATTTCAGTACTAATATTTGAAGTAAAAATTCGTGGCATCTTTCTTCACATAAGATTAGGACGACATGGTGCTTAAGGGCTCATTTAATTTGACTTCCACTGCGAAGTTAAAGGTGTGCTTCGATTAAGAAAAAATATATAACTGATTTTATTTTAAGAGTCTGAGACAGATGTCCTATGGCTGACAGGACAATCCTAATAGAGCTAACCCTCTGACAATCAAGGCAGAAAATTGAGCATACAGATCAATCATCACCCAGAAAGGTTAATGGAATGTGTCCTAAACTAAACAAACACAACAATAGCTTTACCTTGTATTTAATGAAATAGCACTTCCATTTTCAACAGATTAAATTTTTTTTGAAAGGGTGTGTACATATAATTAAGCTATACATAATATATATAACCATATATATAACTCTATATATTTAGTTGTATAGTGAAACTGTGTATTCAAATATAGCTTTTATTGCAATACTTATGCTCAGTGCTGTAAAAACCAAGATGACATAAATAAGCTGCCTCAAGGACAAGAAAATTTAAATGGGTGATTTATTTCTCCCCATAGAGCGTGTCAACATATTCTGTAATCCCCAAATAGATTTGTAAGTCTCCCCAAACTTTATGCTTATCACATAATATTACGAAAAAAGTTTTAATAACATCAACTGATGATAGAGGTATTTGGATAGGTAGCTCAGAATACCTCTCCACACATTCTTGCAAATAAATGAGAGCTCCCTTTAGCTAGATTCAAAGCAAACTTCAAGCTGTTTAACTATGTGTACTTGGTCTGCCTGGAATGGAGTTAATTTTCTTCCCAGAAAACTGTAAGGATCTGTGTTTTAGATTTGTGACTAAAACAGTGATGATAACACACCAATGTTTTGGTTATTGCTGAGCAGTGCTTGCACAGCATCAAGGTATTCATTGCTTCTCATTCTACCCCAACAGTGAGCAACAGTGAGAGGGTGGCCTAGAGGCTGGGAGTGGACACAGTCACGAAAGCTGACCCAAAGTGACCAAAAGAATATTCCATACCTATATGTTCAGCAATAAAATTGGGGAGATAGTATTTCCAAAGCAGCTGTTGCTCAGAGACTCTCTGGGCACTGATCTACTTGTGGGAGGAGGTGAGTGACTGCATTTGAATTCCTTTTCCTTCACCTATTATTTAACCATGAGTTTTCAAGTTTTGCTCTTCTTCCCTCCCCCATCCTGCTGGGGAGAGGAAGATGGTGAGTGAGTGGCTATGTGCATGCTTAGGTGCTGCCTGGGGTCAAACCATCAAAGTCTATTTAGCAGCCAAAGTGGGTCTTGAGAGGTTTTAGATAATGACAGATTTGTTTGGAATGTGATAGACTGAATTTATAGTTGTAACTCTTTAGCTTGTACTTGGCGTTTAGTTACTTGCTGTTGCTTGGCACAATGTTGATAGTGATTTCAATACTGTTTTCTTTGTTCCTTCACCTGCTCTGTGGTGTGCTCCCTCTCTTGCTGTACCTCAAACTCCAACCTGTCTGCTTTCAGCTTTTTCTATTTGTTCTTTTGTTTATCACTTTGCCTGGGAGAGCTATGATAAAAACATTGGCCTTTAGCCTAAGCTGCTATTTAGACCCTGCATTGCTGCCATCCCACTTCTGTGGGAACCAAATTGTGGAGACAGATAACAATTGCACTTTTATCCTCTTTTCCTTTGGAAGCGAATTCATGGGAGAAACTGAGAATAGCACCACTCCTTCTTCTCCTCTGGGTGTTTCCTGCCTTGTTGCAATAGACTTTCAGTTTATTGAAACACCCTGCGTAATCAGAATGATTGTATTGGTGTCTGCTGTGAATCTGATTTTGTCTTTTCCTAAAGTTAACCAACCAGTTAGGAATGACACATAGGGATGTGTCCTGCAACAGACAACTTCTGGGTGGCAAGGTGCGTGGGAGAATTTAGGTAGGTGCTTAGAGTGTTTTTCACCTCCAATGGTCTGGGGCTTCATGCCTGAACAGGTGTGGAATCCTATTGAAGTGAAGAAAGGATTCCTTGTCAGCACCAAAGAGATACAAATTCTAGCACTGTTTTGGGACATAGCCTATACCTATGAGCCTGTGTTCTGCAGCTTCAAAGGGGCAAGAGGGTCTCCAGATCTGAGGACATACAAGTGAACACTGTGGCTAAACCAGAGACTCAAGTCTCAACTACAACAGTCTCTCCTGTAGTCTCTCTCTCTACTGTTCCGTGTTATACAGTCTCTGTTCTACTCTCCTGTAGAAGAAACAGTGGAAATAGAGGTTGACTTTGTTAGTAAGGGAGGAATAGGTTCCTCCTGAGAGGGAGAATGAGGAAGAATCAGAAGAGGCAGCCTTCTCTGAAGCTGAACAGCCACAGGAACAGGGAAGAGGGAAGAGACAGAAATCATAAATGAGTCAGAAACTACCTGGTCCCTATTTCTGAGAGAGTTTCAAGATATGAACCTTGTAATCATTAGTCAGGTGAGCAAATTATCACTTAGTCGATCCAATGTTTGGATACTGGGGCCCACAGTCAAGAATTAGAGGGTAAAGAAGCACAGAAGCTGGAATCCCTCACTAGGGACTGGAAAATTGAAAAAGGGATTGGAAGAGCAGCATCAATGCACAGCCTCTGGAGGTATCACCTGTTGTGTGTGGAGGCAAGATACCTCCTCAAGGAAGATCTTGTAAACTTATGACAAAAGTAAACCACCATTGAGGAAGGTATCTAGTATTTGAGGGAACTGATGATATTGGAGGTGATTTACAGCAATTTGAACAACAACCAGGTCTTCAAAGGTCTGTCTGATGTCCAGTGCATATGGTCCAAGTGGCAGAAGTTTGCACAGAATGCATCAACATCACATATCAGCACCCTGGTGACAATGGACAGGGCAAATATCAAGGCAGCGTCTGTGGATAAAAAACTGACTTGTCAGCTCTAGCAATTTGAAACTAATCTCTCTTCCTTCCTAACCCTATGGGCCTGTGTCTCAGCTGTGGAGAAACTGTCCTGCCAGTTCCAGAGACGGGAAGAGAATACCTCTTCCAAGTTACCCCTACAGGCCAGAATCTCTGCCATCAAGAGTTCTCTATGGAGTCAGCCTTTCTCTGCTTAAGAGAAAGAGAACTCTGGGCGCACGCCACATACAACCTTGTGATTGTACCTTCATGACCAGGGGGAAAACATGAGGAATTGGAAAAGTACACCTACCTTGAACTTAGAAGCCTGCATATCTTAATTGTGGGGAAAAAAGTGTCCAAAAGGGATCCATAGAGGAAGATTGCTTTGTTCACTGTTGAACAATTCTCCTGAAAGAGCAGAATAGCTGAGGATGCTTCTTCAGCTTCTGATCCTGATGAAGCAATTTCCAATTTGCAATTACGAGAATCAGGTAATGAATGGTCTGATCAAGAATAGGAGGGGTCTCTGCCTCTGGCCAGATGGAGGAAAGGGACAACTATCTGAGTTTATTGGACTGTGTGGATTCTATGGCCTGGCACATCAGACTCGTGGGAGTATAAGGCTCTGGTAGACACCAGTTAATGGTGTACCCTAATGCCATCAGTTACAAGGGGATGAAACACGTCTAGATTTCTGGAGAGACAAGGTGATCCCAAGTGTTGTCTATGTTGGAGGCTGAGGTGAGCCTCATAGGGAACAAATGGCAAAAGCATCTCATTGTGACCAGCCCAGAGTCTCCATGTGTCTTTGGCATTGACTATTTCATAAGACAATACTGCAAGGATCCAAAAACGTACTGGTGGGCCTTTGGTGTAGCCACTGCAGATGCAGAGAAGATTAAACGGCTGTCTGTCTTGCTCTGCTTCTAAGAGGATTCTTCTGTTGTGGGATTGTTGCATGTCAAAGAACAGAGGGTGCTGATAGCTACCACAAAGGTGCACTGGCAGCAATATTGCACCAAGGTTCCCTGTTCCCATCCATGACCTGATTCATGAACTGGAGAGCAAAGGAGTGATCAGCAAAACTCACACCTTAACAATCCCATATGGCTGGTGCAAAAGTCTGATTGAGGGTGGAGGCTAACAGTGGACTACCGCAGCCTGAACAAAGTTACACCACCATTGAGTGTTGCCATACTGGAAAAACTAGAAGTTCTGTACAAACTGGAGACAAAGGCAGAGAAGTGGCATGCTAAAATTGATATTAGCAATGTGTTTTTCTCCATTCCTTTGGCTGCATAGGGCAGGCCGCAGTTTGCTCTCACATGGAGAGGTGGTCAGTACAGCTGGAACTGTCTACTCAAGGAGTGGAAGCACAGCCCTAACATGGATTGTAACTGCCATGGACTGATGCAGACTATACTGGAACATGTTGAAGCTGCTGAACACCTCCAATAATATGTGGGGAAACACAGATGAGGAAGTGTTTATGAAAGGGAAAAAAAAACCCCAGGTTCTTCTGAAGGCTGGTTTTACCTTTAAAACAATGCAAGGTCAAAGTATCTGCACAGGAGCTCCAGTTATGAGAGCGAAATAGCAAAATAGGCATCATCACATCCCAATGGATGTGATCAATAAGATAACAGCCATTTCCCCATCAGCTAAAAAAACAAAACCAAAAAATAAAGAAAAAACCCAAATCAAAACAAAACAAGCTTTCCCAGACAATGTTGGGATTTTTGAAAACACATATTCTGGCTTATAGTCAGACTGTGAACACTCTCTGTTGAGTTATTTGAAAGAAGAACTGTTTTGCCTGAAGCCCTGTGCAGTGACAAGCCTGACAAGGAACAGATTGAACAGTAGATCGTTTGTATGGTAGGACTTAGGCAAGTCTGGACAGGACCAGATGTAAGAAACATGCTTTATACCGCAGACAGGGAGCACGGCCTCAACTGGATCTTCACATGGAAAGCACTCAGAAACCACTCAGAGAGATCTCTAGCTCTTTGGAGCTGGGGATATAGAGGATCAAAGGCCTGCTACACTACTGTTGAAAAGGAAATACTAGCAGCATATGAAGGAATTTGAGCCACTTCAGAAGTTCATACAGAAGTAGAGCTCCTTTTGGCACCATAATTGCATGTGCTGTACTGGATGTTGAAAGAAAGGGTCCCCTCTAACTATCATGCAACCAATGTGGGGTAAGTGGGTAGCAGTGATCATGCAACTGTCCCAAAATGAGGAACCCCAACTGCACAGGAATCCCAGAAAAGATCATAGACTGGCAAGAAGGCAGAGATTTCAGAGCATCATCTCAGGAAGTTACTCATACCAAAGAGGCTCCGCTGTATAATAAATTACCAGAGAATTAGAAGTCATATGTTCTGGTTACCAATGGGTCCTGTTATATTTTCGGAAAATTTTGGAAGTGGAAAGCTCCTGCATGGAGTCCCACACAACAATTTGCAGAAACTTTCAGGAAAAGGAAAGATGAAGGAAAGGTGAATCAAATAATTTTGCAGAAGTGAAAGCCACCCATCTGGAACTAGATATTGCTGAACAAGAAAAGCAGCCAGTACTCTGTGTCTGTATTGACCTACGGGGTGGCTACAGCAGTGGAGACCCACTAGTGATGAAGAGGCAAACTGATATGGGTTGCTGCACTTGGCAAGACATAAGTACTTGGGTAGAAAAAATTCCTGTAAAGGTATGTCATGTAGATGTTTATATACCCAAGAGCCCCGGCACTGAAGAACGTTGAAACAACAAGCAGGTAGAACCAGGCTGGTATAACTGAAGTGGCTCAGGTAGACCTGAACTGGGAAGGTAGGGGAGTTCTATCAATATCTTGTTGGGCCCATGAAACATCAGGACATATAGGAAGAGATGCAATGTACAGACAGGGTCATGATCAAGGGGTAGAATTCATGATCAACACTATTACATGGGTTATCCCTGAACGTGAAACATGCCACATCAGCAAGCAAGCTACGTGGGTAAAGCCTCTCTGGAACGGAGGATGGTGGCTGGGATACCAATATGGGGAGGTCCGGAAGACTGTTTATATCATACTACTGCAAACACGTACCATGTACTTACCACAGTGGAGATGATTATCAGATCGTTGGAAATGAAGCCTGAAACTTGTACCACTACTTGAAACATTATCCTGGGTCTTAAAAAACAAATTCAGTGACAACATGACACAAAAATGGAATCAGACAACAGGACTCATTTCCAAAACACCCTTACAGACACCTCGGCCAAGGTACACGGCATTGCTTGAATGTACCCCATCCCCTATCATGCACCAGCTTCCGGGATGATTGAACAATACAGTGAACTACTAAAGACTATGCTGAAAGTGATGGGTGCTGGGAGATTCAAGCACTGGGGTACAAATTTGGCAGAAAGTTCTTGCCTGGTTAAAATCTGATTATCTGCTGATGAGTCTGGTTCTGCTCAACAAAACTACTAGCATTATCACCAAAGACTTTAAGAAACTGGAATTTATTGTCACAAAAAGGTGTTTAATAGTAGACAGTTGTTTGATTTACTAGCCCAAGGTACAGTCACTAGACGATGCAGTCAGCAAGGTGCAAAATGGAGAAAAGTAAAGTTTTCTACATTCTAAATTGGTTAGCAGAAGATGTAGTAAACATTGTGCATTTACAGTATCTTGGAGCCTTTAAATGGAGGCTGGATTTTTATACCGAAGGGAAAATAATTTTGCTTTAACAGTTTCTATCAGTGTCTTGGGAGATTGTACAAATATTTATAAATGAAATTTTATGGCTTATTGTCCTGATTTGCAGTGGAGTAGAGTCAACTTTCAGCTGAGTGAGAAGCTCTTGCTCACACTTGTTGCTTTGGCAACCAGGATCAGCTGACGTGGTTGTTTACCCTGTGGAGGGGTCACATCTGTGGGGAGAAGTGGACAGGTCAGGTGACCTAAACTGACTGATAGGGTATTCTATCCCATCTGCCATGCTCAGTATAGAAGCTGAGGGATCAAAGGGGGCAGGTTGGCCCTTCTTCTTTGGCTCTTCTCCAATGGACTGCTTCTTCAATGGCCCTCTTTCTTTGATGACTAACATCTGAGGAGGACCCCATCAGCTCATCTGCCTTTAATCCCGGTCAGTGTGTTCCAGTTCCCATTTGTCACTGAGTCAGTCTGGAACTTCCCCAGTGCCTGCCAGTGACCTCTCCCTGGAAGCTTGATACGGCATTGTGTGTATTTGTGTATATTGTATCTATTTCATTATTTCTTTTTTATTTTATTGTTAATATTTCATTAAAGTAGTTTATTTTTTTTTTCTAAACACGTAAATCTCTCTGTCTCTCTTCTTCCTCTCCTTGGAGCAAGGGGTGGGGGAAAGCATCTGTCGTCTTGTCATTGGCCAGCTTGGCCTAAATCATGACACTTATTTTATGCAGATGACCAGATACAAAGATCTTAATTGTCCAATGGAGAAAATGAAAGTGAGAAAGAAGCAAAAAAATATTTTTAATAAAGTATAACTACATAGGTATCCTTTTCATCACCAGATTACTGAGAAGGTACCTTTCTCTTACAACAACTGGTCAGGAGAATTCCAACAGGACAGATTAGGTATATATGAAAGTGTCAGTGGAGGAACTCCAGGAACACAGAAGGAACACAGGCTAAAGTCATAATTGTGTGCCTGGGAGAACTAAGAGTGAGTTTCTCAGGCAAGACTCATAAGTGGTATGTTATGTTCTGTATGCTGTAATTTTCTCAGCTTTTTCTCACCTGTCTTTTAACTATAGAATCTACCTTAAATGCAGCCAAAGAAACCTCCTAGATCATTGTTTTTAATGAAAACAAATACATGTTCACACCCAAACTGGCTGTGAGCTGACTGGCCGCTTCTGATGTGATACATGGGAGGTTCATATGTTTTTCCATCTTTAGGTAAACCATAATGAAAAGACAAGTCTGCAACTCAGTTGTCTAAACTAATATATCATCTGATATATTCTAGGGTATGTTACTTAGTTTCTCATTGCCAGGTCAGGGGGCACTGGTCACCTCTGCCAGACATCCACATACCATTCCTGTTTGGATGTTTGAACTGTCTCCAGAAAGCAGGATGTGAATTGACACGGTAACACGGTTTTGAACGGTCAAAACTCTTTCTGTTTCTTTCTTTCGTGCTTTAAAAAAATCTCTTGCAAACAGATTGTGTGTGTGAAGAAAAAGGAGGTGAGAAAATAGCCATGAAAACACTTATGTTTGGGGGAAGGATGTTGTTTTCAAAGTCATGTTCTTTGATTTCCCTCTTGGACTTTTGTTTATTTTTTCTGGCTGGTGCACATTTGTTTTCTTAATCATCTGCCATTTCCTGCCCTTTTTCCCTTCTTAGTTGACATTTCAAATAAAAAAATCTTACTTCATTTTATTTGTTTTAATATATGTTAATATTCCATAATTTTAGTGCTGGAAAAGTATTTATGATTTGTTAAAATATGTTATTCATAAGATATAAACAAGTAGAATTTGCTCATTGTGTAAAATTCAATTTAAAAATATTTTAACTCTAGAAATTCAATGCCAATAATAAAATCAATACTAAACCTTATTTAAATAAACTCCTTGTGGCTGTTGGAAGCAAAAGTAGCGGGAGAAAGAATGCCTGTTTTCAGAAAGAACGGCAATAACTATGTTCTTTCTGAGGACTAATTTTGTTCTCTATGATCTAACAACGAAATCAGGTATAAAATAAAATTAACAGTTAAAGGAAAATAACAACAGACTTACTTCTTACCTAACTGAATCATGCTGAGTCCTCAAGTGCAGAAGCAACAGATAAAGTGTTTGTATACATAATTTTTTTCTCCTTGCTGAGTTTCTCTTTTTCCAGTTGCCTGCAATCTCACAAGCTAAACATTGTTGAGTAGGTTAGTCTTTTTTTCTGAGAGGTGTGGTATTTACCAGAACTGCTGACTGTAGCTTACCTCCAGGTCTGCACTTTTGGTCTTCCTAGTCAGTCTTATCAATCTTTTCGGAGAAGGTAAATGTTTCTGTTCTTGTCAAACATCAGATGAATCTGGACTATGTGTTATTTCTTAGTGCCGCTTCTACATCTAGCTATTCTTTCAAACACACTCCTAACAAGTAGTTGAAGAACACCCATGAGGATATCACTCTGTCTTAGTCATAACGAGGAGTACTATCCTCTAAGAATCTCATCGCTCTATTAGCATTTATAGTAACAAGATCTGAATGACACAATCCTAAAAGCTAAAGGATGAGAGCAGTAGTTTAGAAAGTAAGTTGATATATCTGCCAAACAGAGTTACAGGTGAGGGATGTAACTTTGTTTTCATATCAAGGAAGAACAAGAAACCACTGAGATTTTTTTCATTTTATACAAAGTCTGCAGTTTCCCGTGACATAATTTCTGAATTCAGAAATCTGCTGCATATTTCATGGAATCATAGAATTGCCTAGTTTTGAAGGGACATTTCAGATCATCTAGTCCAACCATGAACCTAACTCTGACAAAAATCATCACTAAAACATGTCACTAAATGCTATGTCTGTCTGTCTTTTAAATACCTCCAGGGATGGTCACTCCACCACTTCCCTGGGCAGCCTGTTCCAATGCTTAATAACCCTTTCAGTGTAAAAATTTTTCCTAATATCCAGTCTAAACCTCCCCTGGTGCAACTTGAGGCCATTTCTGCTCGTCCTATCACCTCTTACTTGGAAGAAGAGACCGACAACCACCTTTCTATAACCTCCTTTCAGGTAGTTGTAGAGAGTGATAAGGTCTCCCCTCAGCTTCCTTCTCTATAGGCTAAACAACCACAGCTCCCTCAGCCGCTCCTCATAGGACTTACTCTCCAGACCCATCACCAGCTTCATTGCCCTTCTCTGGGCACTCTCCAGGACCTCAATGTCTTTTTTGTAGTGAGGGGCCCAAACTGGACACAGTACTCAAGGTGGGACCTCACCAGTGCCGAGTACAGGGGGACGGTCTCTTCCCTAGTGCTACTCTCCACACTATTCCTGACACAGTCCGGGGTGCTCTTGGCCTTCTTGGCCATCTGGGCACACTGCCGGCTCATATTCAGCTGGCAGTCAGGTCAGGCACCCTCAGGTCCTTTTCTGCCAGGCAGCCACTCTTCCCCAAGCTTGTAACACTGTATGAGGTTGTTGTGACCCAAGTGCAGGACCCGGCACTTGACCTTGTTGAACCTCATACCATTGGCCTCAGCCTATTGATCCAGCCTGTCCAGATCCCTCTGCAAAGCCATCCACCCAACTTGGTGTCATCTGCAAACTTACTGAGGGTGCACTCAATCCCCTCATCTGGATCATTGATAAAAGTATTAAAGAGAATTGGCCCCAATACCAAGCCCTGGGGAACAAGGGCTTCATATGCCTCACTGAGTGCAATTTCTGGCATTGAAATGCTCATGACACTAGCTAAGCATCTGAGCACCTTCCTCTAGCCCTTTTTTTTATTATCTCCCACCCCTGCACCCAAATAATGGGTGCAGTGCGTACCTCCTTCTGTTGCTAATAAAAGAACTGACAGAATTCGGAGAATGTCATATACTTTCTAATTCAATTAGCAGCTAATGTGTTTCCAAGGTGTGTTGTGGGAGATGATGTGCATAGTACTTCCTGCGGTCCAGTCAAGATAATTCATTCTTCCTGTAGAACAAAAATAAGTTTATGTTATTATCTTTTCTGATTGAGTTAATTTTGCTTGTAGTAGTAAAAAAATCTGCGTGAGAAACCATGGATTCATGTTCAAAACTGGATTATCTTTTGAATGGGAAATAAGTCAGTTGCACTTTCTTCAGAGCAGCCTGTATGTTTCTGTGTTTTGGTTGCTGGCTAAACCAGTGTGGATAACATGCCAGTGTTTTGGCTATTGCGAAACATTGCTTACAACAGGATCAAGGCTTTACAATCTACTCTTTTTTTCCCCCTATCTTTTTTTTCCCCCAGTTTGACCTGCTCCTGAGCAAGTAGGCTGGAGGTAGGCAAGAAATTAGGAGGGAACACAGCTGGGAGAGCTGACCTGAAATTGGCCAAAGGGATATTCCATACTACATAATGTAATGCTCAGCAACAAAAGCTGTTGGTAGAGTAAAAAGTGGCGGTATTGTCCTCCAAGGTGGTCCTTGTTTGGAGACTGGGTGGGCATCAGTCTCCTTGTGAGAGGTGGTGAATTATTGCCTTTGCATCACCTGTTTTTTCTCTCTTTTCTTCACTTATTAAACTGCCTTTATGTTGACCAGTGAGTTAGCAACTTTTGCACTTCTCTCTCCCATCCTTTTTGGGAGGACGAGAGTGAGAGCCACTCTGTGTGCTTAGATGCTAGATGGGGTCAACCCATCACATCACTCTACAAAAATGTCAAAATCATTCTTGATTACAAAAAAAACCCAAACCAAACACATTTGAAATCTTTTTGTTGTTGTTGCAGATTTAGCTACTGAAATATGTAACTGATTGGAAATTTCTATTTAGTATCTATGTTTCTATGTTATAATATCTGAAATTTATAGCGAAAGATTTTTTAAAACACAAAGATCATTAGTGTCTTGACTGTAATAGAAGTAAAAAATAATATTTTTCAGAGAATTCCTTAAGTAGGAAAGGCACTGGAGATTGGACTTGCTTGACCAGGTTTTTATCCATTATGTACTGTCTACACCCTATATAGTTAAAAAGGAAAAATAGGCAACAAAAAAAATGGTTTATCTCATACTTAGTTAGACTTCTAAAATAAGTCTTGATGGCTTATCTTGTTTTCATATGTCTGAGTATCTTTCACAGAGACATTTTGAAAAAAAGCCCCAATATTTAGGAAATTAAAGTTTTGTTCTTTTTTTCCAATGCTTTGATCAAAGGAACAGTTCTGGGACAAGAGCATTGGACAGTTTGTGTTGCCTCATGTCTATGCTGGATACTATACCTGTTGATATATAATTTGTGGGATGTTACATCTTGGTAAAAGGCTATGCGTGGATGGAGTTTGTTTATTTTGCCTTTAGGGTTGTATCAGCTGAAACCGTTAGAAAGATCTATAGTTTGCGCCTTCCTCACAAGCAACTACATATGCTCAGTTACAGGAATATGTGCGATGTAATGTGGGACGGGCAAAGAGGAAATTATGTAGAAGGAAGGGAGGCCTTTGCACACATCAGAAGTCATTAAGAAGAACAAAGTCAGATGACAAAGATGACAAAGTAAAAAGTTTTCACTAAGGAACCAGTAAAAGGTGCTAAATGGTATTAAATTTAGGATTGAAATATGTACTCTAAAGGACTGGCAGGGACACAGCGAGCAGAAAAAGAGATAAGTTTCAAATCTCTTCATTTTAATGTTTTATACAACACACCTGAGTTTTCTGTATTTTAAAGATTTTGCCTCTTTTATTTCAATTCTGATGAAATTAGCTGTAAATGTTGAAAATCCCTAGGTGCTTTTCTTTTCTTTTTAAGGAATGTATCCATTTCATGCTGGCCAAAGTTCTGGGGCCATCCATTAAGAGTTTAACCTCACAAAGTTTTCTGGCTACTGTGATGATAAGATTATTCAACTCACGAAGGAGCTACCCTCCTGGCAGAAAAACTGTGTGTAGGGAATCCTAAAGTAAACATCATAAATTAATCTCAGAACAGTGTGCATTTGGAAGATTGTGGAGGAGTTCAGGTATGGTGTTCAAAGCAAAAAATACCCTACATCAGGCCAGCAGACCAAATAAGATTGAGGCTGACTCCCCAGAGTTGTAGACAGAGTATTTAGTTTGGAAAAGTCAGAGCTACAGTTCCTCTGAGCTAATCGTTCATTTTCCATTAGACAGTAATGCACGTATAATTCTGTGGGCAGTTTCTAGCACTCGTGAATGTTAATTTCCCTCATACGGCCAGGCATCATCATTAATTTTTGGATATGGCTTAGCTTTCCAACTCTGGTTTTATTTTCCTGTTTTGCTGTAAAAATGTCCTTTGTTATTGGGAATTTTATTGATTTGAATACTGTTAGAGGCTGACCTGACTTTTTGTTAAAGAAGTCGAGAGCTGTAAGTCATAGGACCGTTTCTTCCACACAGTTTGCGTATCATTTTTTTTACTGTGAAATGTAGCAAATTTTGTTGAGCAATTCAATAACAAAATATGAGGAATCCGCTCTCATAAGAATAATTGAAGATGATGGAAAAAGCAATGTCAAGGTTTGGGAAAACTGAAAACTTAAGTATTATGCTGTCAGCATTAGCAAACTGGCTGGTAGTTAGACAGTTTTTTTTGTTATTGGGCATATCTGCATATCATAATTTGTTGTAGATTTTTCATTTCTTTAGGATCTCTTACAAGAACTGTAATATTTTCTATAAAAAATATATTTCTGTGAAAATACTGCATTTCTTCAATAATTAGGTGTGTCAAGTATAAACACAGAACTGGAAAAAAAAAAAAGAAAAAGATAAGAAACCCAGAATGTGTCTGTTCTGTGTTAGAAACAAGACTTGGCAGGGTAAAACCTAAACTAAGAAGAACACAGAATATAGATACATTGGCTCCTGTGCATAGTCTGACTTCATGTATTCAACCCATGCATAGAAATGAAGCAACACAGCTGGGAGCCACTGCTTGGAAATAGCCTGTTATCAGAAATCTGGCATAAGTGATGGAATGTCACAAGCAAGGAATATGTGCTGTTCATTTTAATGACAACGACTTGCGCAGTAGTAAGAGCATCTGGTGCCTGAGAATATGGCTTTGCTTATGCTTTGTCTTGTTGCTTGCTCAAGTGATTTAGTACAACATTAATGTGGGCTAAATTTCATTGGACTGGAAAAGGATCATTAAAGTATTTCAGAAGTAAAAAAAGGATCTCTTACAGATTTCATTCTCAGTGCTGAAAACACTGTTACGCTACACTGTATTTCAGATACTTGCAGTTGGTCCTCTGTTGCAGTTAAAATTGGGTAAACCGACAACACCCTTTCACATTTTAAAAAAGATAAATATTTTTGTCTGTTGAAATTATATTTCTAAAAGCTATAGTATACTCGTTTATCACACAATGTTATACTCAGCTCCTTTACCTCATAAGCAAGCGCAGACCTATTGTTCAGCATGATTCTCATCAGAGATTATTGTCTGCTTGGCAAGGAAAGAACTGAAGGAGACATGTAAAGAAGGTAAGTTATAGTTTAAATAGGAAATCCTCATAGTAATTATTTGACTAATGAGAACTGAGTAATACGGCTGCTTCTGACAGCTTTTAATCAGTCTTAGTTAAAGAAATGAAACAAACTGTTTGTACATGTTGGTGACTACTAGGTTACACGAGTAAAGGTTTATTTCTACCAGTAGAAAGGAGTACAGAGGAGCAATGGCAGGTGGGGGAACCCCAATAACCCAGTCAGAGCTACAAACCCTTGCCCCGGCCCTGCCAGGACTGTCCCTGGAGAGCCTTACCCATGGGCCAGGGGGAAAACCCATCATCTTCAGTCAGCAGGAGAGTCTCTCCAGATCAGCTTCGAGACTAAGGGGAGGCTTGCTTATTTGCAATGTGTAGGTAAGGAATGAGAGGCAGGGAAAGTGTGGGAAAGTAGAGGGATAAGAAGCAAAAAAAGACCAGTCTATTAGAAGCCCTCAAATGTTTATTCTTAACATTATTTGCATATCTACACAATTCTCAAATTTTTTGAAGATTTCTGGGGCCTTTGATATATCCACAAACCATATCAACTGAAGACTGACACTCCCTGTATTCCATCTTGCATCCAACTTGAACATAATAACCTAAAAAAAGAGAATACTGTAATTCATGGGAAAAACACACCATTCTCTTCTAGTGTTTTGAGAAGGAAGAATTACCTCAAAGTATTACTAATACAGGAACATGTTATTAAACCGAACAGAATTTTCCTGACCAAAGCAAGAACACAAAGCAGAATGGCAGTACTTGGCAATGCAAGAACCTATTCACTGGGTGATGAAACTTGGGGGAGATGGGAAAAGAGGAATGACACTTGGAAATACTGAAATGACACTGAGATATCAAGTATCGGTTCAGTAGCGTGCTGCTCTCTGCCACACAAGTAAAAGATTAGAATCGAAAAAGTTTTTAATTTTTTCAGTTGTTACCTGCTTTTTGTTGTTCTTTTAAGAACTTGAGACAAACTGACATTATCTACAGTTTCAGCATGGTCAATGATTTCAAAACTGAAGCTAGCATAGTAAATTTTAGTTAAATCAACTCTTTGTAAATAAAGGTGTCAGGGGAAATCCTGTATCTCTGCTTATGTATAACAGAGATCTACAGGATAAAATATTTTATAATATTAAGAAGCAGGTTGAATTGAAATCAAACAGGTACTTGTTAAAGTTTCCTTGTTCTTCACAAAAGAAAAAAGAATCCAACAAAAGCTAATGTGATACAGCTGAAAATTCTTGTGCTGAATTAGCCCTTTCTGCTATGCTGTTTCACACTTTTGCAGAAGAATTTATTTACAGACCTCTTCATAAGTATTATATTATCTTTACTATTCTAGCCAGAAACCCTTGGTCATTTACTCAAATGAGTTAATTGTCTATCATAAAAATATAAATTCAGTTTACAGAGCCTCCTTAGTTTTTTGGAATTTCTTCTCTTTAGTCATTTGTGAATCTTTATATGTGTTAACAGAGTTACAGGACTAACACAACAATGACATATTCTTAGCCTTCATGTGACAACCGTGGTTAAGATAATGTAACCAGTCATGTATTTTTTAACACCAAAATCTTACAGTACCCCTCAGAAAAAGAGAAAAGTAAAATTTTCTGAAAGCATATAGTCAGCTGTGCTTAGAAAGGCCATTCCTTTCTTTGTTTTTATCACTTACTGCATGAAGGATCTGATATAAAAATCAATCTTTATAAAATTGTTACTGGTACGTGGATTTGCAGTTAAATTTGCAGTTAAAAAAACAATCCTTATGG